>LPNX010843874.1:351061-364197 GCA_001517045.1 Pseudotsuga menziesii | reverse complement strand
AATTATTAAAAGGATAATAAAATGTATTATTAAAAACTAAAAAGACATGACTAATTAAGACATGTCTCTTCATGAAAATATTCCATCTAGGTTATAAATACAAGACCTTCTTTTGTAATGTATCAGCTCTTTTTTTAGGAAAACTAGAAAATATTATAATTAAAAGAGCTGCAAGAGAACTTACAGAATCATCCTTTACCAGAATATTGAAAAAAGGCTGGAAACATTCTGCTATACTAGGTGTGGAATTCCTTTAGCACTTTAAACAGGCCAGCAGAGAGGCCACATTAACAATAGTAGTCACAAGTGTTTGTGTGGATTTTTTAGGCATTTTTTAAAAAATGTCAGTGGCAGAATTGTAAGTAGACTTTCTAGCATATCATGTAGAAGATGCAGACTATGTTGGATACCATTCTTGAAGGATTTTGCACAATGTCTTTGCTAAAAATTGGAATTGAGCACTCTCATTGCACCAAATACATGCACCTCTAGGAAACAGAAAATATGTTGTAGAATCTATGGAAATAAAAAAATCAGGTTTACAGTTAGTGTATTTTCTGAGTTCTCCAAATCTACATACATAGTATAAACTCAAGACAAAATATGAAATATATCTAGTTGTGATATTTATAGTATAGACCAGCTATGTGCATGGCTAAAGAGTGAAAAAGAAAGAAATATAACAGGTTGATTTACCTTATGGAGAATGGTGCATGTTCCATGGTATTACAAGGCTGAGAATATTGATAGCAGGAGCAGGTTCGTACCTCTTCCAATGAGTATATACACCTCAATTATAAAGTAATGCAATATTACAATGGTGTATCCAACTTTCATGAGTGAATAGTGTGAAGACTAAGTTTATATGGGAGTATTCCCATTTTCATGAGAGACTAGTGGAAGGGCCCAGTTTGCATGGGTGTATCCCAATTTGCATGATTAGTGGAAGACCCAATATGCACAGGAATATTCCAGTTTGCATGAGAAATGAGAGTGAAAACCTAGTTTGCATGGGCATACCTTACAAGTTGGTGATATGGAACATGGAAGATTGCAAGCAGTCTCAGAATTTCCATTAAGATTCTCCGTTTCTCTACTCGAGACAGCATCCACATGCAATCACACCTAGGACACAAATTATTGATTTCAACATTTTCTCTGCTTGGGGTTTCTTTGTCAAGGTTAAAGGTGCCTAAAGTGAGACCATTTAGACCTATACAAGTTTCAACCAAGAGTGCAGGAAATTTCATTTTAAATTGTGTTTCCTGAATATATCTATATAGTTTGTAACTCTCTCTCGAACCCTCTTTATCCATTTATCTTGAAATGAGTCTGAAATTGGCATTCCATTATCTTTGTAAAAATGGAGCTCTTGCCAACTTGCAAACAACAAGATAAAATTTCATGGGGCTTTTCAAGCAAAGGATTAGTGAAGGAACTTGGAATCAATCTTTTCAAAATGTCCCTAAAACTAAAATAAATCAAAACCCTGGGGAGAATGGTTCATGGATTTTTGGCACAGTATCAAAACGCTAGTGTTTATACCTAATTGAAGAAATAATAGTATCTTGCACTAGTAGCCAATATTTGACAAAAGAATAAATGTTGTTAAATTGATCTAGCTACCCAACTATTGCAGCCCCCCAAATATCATCCATATGAAAGGTAATAGAAGGATGTGCCAACAAATATACATTTGACTCACAAAGCATAGCTATCAAGATGGAGTTAATAATCAGCTGGATTCATAGCTGGTATGAAAACATTGTAAAAGGCTTGGACAAATGTAGGTGCAAGTAGCTCTATTGACCGAATGTTATGCCCTTGAGCTCCATGGTGTTAACTACCACATGGCACAATGCAAGTAAAATCATTTTCAGTGGAGCAATGTGTAGAACATGTTAATAGGTATCCTAAGCACTATGTAATCTTTTTTAGTCACTTTTTTTCTAGTAATGTTCCATTGCTTTTGGGAATGGAAACCAAATGGGATTCACTTTGGTAACCAAATGAAAGCACTTCTTGATTGTACCCATAAATATTAAACTTGTGTGTCTTAGCTAAAATTAATGAAGGCACAAAAGAAGAAAATTTGGAATGGGATTCACTTTGGTAACCAAATGAAACCACTTATTGATTGTACTCACAAATATTAAACTTGTGCGGCTTAGCTGAAATTAATGAAGGCACAAAAGAAAAAAAATGCATGGTTCCCCATGTACAAAGCGTGCACTCTTTTTGTCCCCCTTTTCTTTATCACATGCAAAGCCTCCAATAATATGGTGGGGTGGAGAAAAAATAACATGGTATTCATATCTTATCATTTATTCCATGGCTATGAAAATTTTCTTATTTTGTCATGGAATTGAAATGTTGAAGCAAGGATAAGGACCATTCCAAGAAAAAAAGTTCAAAGAGATGCTTTGAGGCAACAATTAATCCCCTGTGGAATAGTTGAACTGGATGAAAAACTGTAAATAGATTTTGACACTTGATATGACAGTGGTGTCTTTATTCTGTAATGCTTGTACATGTCCTGATCTCTGTTGATAAACATCACAACATATGGATGTCCTTATAGTATAGCAACCAACAAACAAGCAATATATAGCATTTGTATTAAAGAAACTTTATGTCTAATGTCCTATGGAAGTTTCCCTACTATTTTAGGTTATTGAATATTGACTTTAAAAAATGATAACATAGTGTTCAATTCAAGCAACTCTTGCCAAAAAAGAAACAATCAAAACATAAAGGAGTGACCATTCTATTGAATGGTAGATATCTGGTCGGGGACCACAATATAGACCCAGCTCTGCCCTGGGTAGACTCAACCCACTGTTAAGTGACCATTCTATTGAATGGTAGACATCTGGTTTGCGACCACGATGTGGACCAGTCTAGTACTGGTAGACCCAGTTTAGTTCTAACTCCTGAGTAGCCATTCTCTTGGAGAATGGAGGCACCTGGTCTGTTATTAGGAAGGCACTATAAGCCCTTGACTGGGTCTAGGCATGTGTGACACTCTGACCCTTGATCTATGGACTTTGTGTACTTCTCCAAGGATTATCTACACTTGGTTAAGTTACACTAGTACCAGATATAGGTGTCACACAGAGTATGAGATAAAATCATTAGTAACTCTCTTGGTTTATGATGATGTACTTTTGGAATCAAAAATACCACAGGTAATGACCACATGGGCACTTGGAAAAAGGCTAAAGTCAAAAGTCAAAAATACATCAGGACTTTTGGACCACAAGTGAAAGTCAAAGATAAATAAGGACTTTTGGTAAAAGTCAAAATTACTTAAAAGGCCTTTTTGGTAAGAAGCTAAATGTGAAATTAGAAAAAGAATAAAATATTATTATTTTATCTTTTCTAAATTTGGTCCACTTATAGGTGACTAAAGGCTATAAAAAAAGTTCAATTCAATTCATTATCACACACACTTTCTCTCACAGGTACAGCTGCTCAAGGTTGAAAAAAGAAGATTCTGTGATTGTGCCCTAACATGGATGAGTCTAGCTAGGGCATCATCATCCTCCATTGAAGGGAAACCCTAAGCTAGGGTTTCTTATCTTTTCTAGCTTAAGGGTTTTACGAAACCCTCATCTTCAACCAAGTTCAGTTCTAGGGTAGCCATCTTCCGATCTGAGCAGCCAAGTTTAGATCTAGGCCAGCCATCTTCAGATCTAGGGCAGCCACTTTCAGATCTTCAAATCAAGGCAACCTTTCTCTAGATCCAAGCAACCAAGTTCAGATCTAGGGAAGCCATCTTCAGATATGGGCAGCCACTTTCAGATCTTCAGATTCGGGCAACCAAGTTTAGATCTAGGGCAGCCATCTTTAGATCTGGGCAGCCAAGTCCAGATCTAGGGCAGCCACCTTCAGATCTTGAGATCTGGGCAACCCCAATTCAGATCCGGGCGGCCACCTTCTTTTTGGGAAGATCTGATATTTTTGGTTAGATCTGATATTTTTGGGCAGATCTGGTATTTTTGGACAGATCTGATATTTTTGGACAGTACTGATCTTTTCCAGTGAAATCTAGAAATTTCAGTTACTAGGGTTTGAAACCCTTGCTCTGATTTTTACTGAAAAAATATTACTGTAAATTGTGGTTTAACCCAAATTGGGGTTCGAGGAACTTTTTGAAGAATTTCCTAGGTCATCATTTACAAGATGAGCTACTAATGCTTTTTGGGGTTTTTGTCCTTTGAAGGTTTCCCCGATGAAAAAACTCTTGTGTCTATTGTGTTGATGTGATGAATGAGTTTTTACTGCAGTTGTCATTTGTTATTTAAGTTGATCTGCAAATTTTTTAAATATTTATGCTAATGCCAAAATTCAACATGGTATCGGAGCTTAGCATGTGAAAACACAGTAAAGGGACACTTCTGTTGTTTTTCACTAGATCTTGGGATAAGATTTGTAGATCTAACATTTGACCAAGTGGCAGAGATGGCCACCAATGGTTTCAAACTAGAAGAGAAGCTCTATAGTTCAACAAACTTCAACTCCTAGAAAGCCAGGTTTACAGCCATTCTAGATGAGAATGACTTAGATGGCATTGTTGTTAATGTCACATAAGAGCCAAAAACAAATGTTGGTAGGCTTGCTTAAAAGAGGAAGCAAGGTAAGGCTAGAAGAATCATCTATGATTCTATCAGAGAGTGATTGATTCCCAACATCACATCTTTGAAGACTGCTAAAGAATGTTATAATACTTTGGTCAACCTATATGGAAATAAGGCTCCCAGTCAGAAGAGATTCTTGAAGAAGAGGCTATGAACTTTGAAGCTGAACAAAGATGAAAGCGTTGGTTCTTTCTTCACAAATATTGCACAGGTAAGTGATCAACTCATTGCTATTGGTATTACTGTTGATGATGATGACCTTGTGAAAACAGTGGTTGAAGGTCTTCAAAGCTCTTGGGAAACTTCCATGGCATCCGTACATGGACGAGGGAATCAGACAACCTTTGAAAGGCTTTGGCATGATTTCATAGAAGAAGAAGAAAGGAAATATGGCAAGGTAATCAAGGAGGACAACCTTGCACTTGCAACAAAGACAAAGAAATTCAAGAAGCCTTTCCCTCAGCAAAATAAGGAAAAGAAACCTCCAGGTAAGTTTTCTGACATGTCAAAAGTGGAATGTTATAGTTACCACAAGTTTGGATATTTTTCTAGAGACTACAAGCAGAACAAGAAGAAACCCAAAAGAAGGTTTTGAGCATCTGCTGCAGAAGTAGAGGAAGAAGAATATGAAAAACCAAAGAAGAAGAAGAAAACCAAGACTAACAAGGATAAAGAGTCTAGAAGAGAGTACTACTTGATTTCTGCTCTCACTGGTTCTTTCACAGATTGTTCCACTCCTTGGTTGGTGGACAGTCATGCCTCCAGGCACATGACTGGTAAGTGTGGAACACTCACCAGTTACAAAAAGAATAAGTTCACCACTTAGGCAGAACTTGGAGATGACTCCACCTACAAGATTGAAGGAGTTGGTTCGACTTCACTTCAACTTGACGCAGGTATGGTTCTTCATATTGATGATGTTCTTTATGTTCCTGGTTTAAAGAAGAATCTTCTATCTGTTGCTAGCTTAGAGGACAAGGGCTATAGAGTCCTCTTCATGGATAAGAAAGTCCTCATATGGGCATAGAATGAAGACCTAAGCTCAACAATACAAATTGGGGTTCAAGAGGGAGGCCTTTACAAAACTTCCGAGGGTTGCACTCATGCAGTTGAACCATGTGAGTTGTGGCATAGAATATTTGAACACTTTCACTTCACAGCACTTCCAGGATTACAGAAGACAGTCAACAGAGATGTGGTCTTCCATGAGAAAGATATGTTTCAAACACAAGAGCTTTCAAAGGAAGATGAAGTACCTTCACTAGAGTTTCCAGTTTCATAAACTCAAAGGGAGGAAGAGGAATTTGAGGAACAAATTCTAGATGACAATGAAAGTCCATCAAAAGAACTACTTGAAGTTCCTCCTTACAAAAGGAGATCAGCTCCGTACCAAGAAATGGTACAGATAAAGGCGAGAATCATAAAGCTCCTCTTGGGACTTTCACAGAAAGACCACAAAAGTACTCAGGTCTTATGAGTCAAATTGACAGTACAAAACCTCCATCATACAAAGAAGCAACAAGTCAACAGGTATGGGTTGATGTCATGATTGAAGAGTACAATTCAATCATGAAGACTGATGTGTGGGAAGTTGCTCCCAGACCAACAGAGAAGTCAATAATGACAATTGCTCCTGTTGCTAGGTATTCTACCTTTAGAACCATCATTTTACTTGTTGCATTATTTGGAAGGAAGTTACATCAAACAGATGTAAAGACAGTCTTCCTCAATAAGGTGGAAGCCTATGTTGAACAACTCGAAGGCTTTGTGAAGAAAGCCTTGTATGCTCCAAGAGTTTGGTATGTGAGGATGGATGGATTTCTCGATGACTTGGGGTTTTCCAAAAGTACAGCTAAGTCTAACTTGTACTTTGAGGTTGTTCATAATCATGTCTTGATACTTGTTATATATGCAGATGACTTGTTCCTTACAGGTGTTGAACAATTGATAAAACAGTGTAAGAGGTAGCTTACCTCTAAATTTGAGATCAAATATCTTGAATTAGTGCATTACTTCATTGGCTTAGAAGGCTGGAAAAATCCAAGCAACATCTTCCTGACACAAGGAAAGTATGCAGGATACATCTTGCAAAGATTTGGTATGCATGATTGCAACTCTGTAGGCGTACCCATGACCATAAACTTAACAAAGTTGGGTGACTCGGCTATCAGTTCACAGAGTATGGACTCTACTATGTATAGACAGCTTTTTGGATCCTGGATGCACCTCATGCATACGAGACCAAACAGAGAGAATGCTCTAAATCAGTGCATGTAAAACACTTATGGGTTCAGGGTTACTTCCAACAGTGGAGTAATGTTATCTGGATATACTAATTCAGATTGGGTTGGCAGTGTAGTTGACTAGAAAAGTACCTCTAGTTATTGCTTCAGTATGGGATCAACAATGATCTCTTGGGCCAATAGGAAGCAGGATTCCATAACTCAAAGTACAGCTGAGGCAAAGTATATTGCTACAAGGAAGCAGGTTGGCTCAAAAAAACTGATATCTGATATGTTCAGGGGAAAAACTTGACTCAACGATCATCCATTGCGATAATCAGAGTTGCATAAATTTTTCAGAGAACCTAGTGATTCATGATAGTCAAAAATACTTAAAAGACCTTTTTGGTAAGAAGGTAAAAGTGAAATTAGAAAAAGAATAAAATATTATTATTTTATTTTTTCTAATTTTGGTCCACTTACAAGTGACTAAAGGCTATAAAACAATATCAAGTCAATTCATTATCACACACACTTGCTCTCACAGGTACAGCTGCTCAAGGTTGAAGAAAAAAGATTCTGTGATTGTGCCCTAACATGGATGAGTCTAGCGAAGGAATCATCATCCTCCATTGAAGACAAACCCTAACCTAGGGTTTCTTATCTTTTCTATCTTAAGGGTTTTACCAAAACCTCATCTTCAACCAGGTTCAGATCTAGGGTAGCCATCTTCAGATACGGGAAACCAAGTTCAAATCTAAGGCCTCCATCTTCAGATTTGGGCAGCCAAGATCAAATCTAGGGCAGCCACTATAAGATCTTCAGATCCAGGAAACCATTATCTAGACCTTGGAAACCAAGTTCAGATCTAGGGAATCCATTTTCAGATCTGGGTAGCCAAGTTCAGGTCTAAGGCAGCCACTTTCAGATCTTTAGATCAAAGCAACCAAGTTCAGATCTAGGGCGGCCATCTTCAGATCTTGGCAGCCAAGTTCAGATCTAGGGCAGCCACTTTCAAATCTTCAGATCCGAGCAACCATTCTCCAAATCCGAGCAACCAAGTTCAGATCTATGGAAGCCATCTTCAGTTCTGGGTAGCCAAGTTCAAATCTAGGGCAGCCACATTCATATCTTCAGATCTAGGCAACCATTCTCCAGATCCAGGCAACCACCTTCTTTTTGGGCAGATCTGATATTTTTGGGCAGATCTGATATTTTTGGGAAGATATGATATATTTGGACAGATCTAATATTTTTGGACAGTACTAATCTTTTCCAGTCAGATCTGGAAATTTCAGTTACTAGGGTTTGAAACCCTTGCTCTGATTTTTATTGAGAAAATCTTACTGTAAATTGTGGTTTAACCCAGATTAGGGTTTGAGGAACTTTTTGAAGAATTTCCTAAGTCATCATTTACGAGATGAGATACTAATTCTTCTTGGGGTTTTTGTCCTTTGAATGTTTCCCCAGTGAAAAAACTCTTGTGTCTATTGTGCTGATGTGATGAATGTGTTTTTGGGAAGATCTGATATTTTTGGATAGATGTGATATTTTTGGGCAGATTTGACATTTTTGGACACATCTGATACTTTTGGACTGAACTGATATTTTCCAGACAGATCTGGAAATTTCATTTACTAGGGTTTGAAACCCTTGCTCTGATTTTTACTCAAAAAATCTTACTGTAAATTGTGGTTTAACCTAGATTGGGGTTTGAGGAACTTTTTGAAGAAGCTCTTAAGTCATCATTTACGAGATGAGCTACTAATTATTTTGGTAGCAATAGTATGCATATCCTAAAGAAAAATCTTGATAAAAATGAAAATTACTTGTCTCTCCCGAAGCGGCTTACATGTTCCTTTGTTTGATGTATCTGTTCCTAATTTATTATTGCCATTGTTTCTACCTTGAGAATATGAACTCCCATCTGGAGATGAAGCATCCATTATTCTGTTGTTTTAGTATTTATATCTGCATAAGGTAATCATATTAAACAGAGTAAAAAATCGACACAATCTAACAAATCCTATAATTAACAATAGGTGCAACATAGTAAATCCCCACTCAAATCAAAAGGAAATGAATAAGAAAAAGACAATGGATATCAAAAAATATGTCCATTGGAAGAATAATTCTCAATGATCATTTTTCCAAACGACAGGAAACTGAAAATAAAAAGTATCAAAGGAGCTTGACATGAAGCACGACATTTATAAACCTTCCCGGGACTATACATAAACTAAGGGAATAGTTTTTCAGTTTCTCCATTAAAGACCCCCCAAAAAAAGAATGGTTATCATAGTGCTTACAGTGCTATTATCATAGCTGCTCTCCCAATACTAATTATTACAGTGCTATTCTCAGTACTGTACTCTGATATAAACCAAAGAAGTTTTAGACGCACCATGAAGAGAACTACATAACACATATGCTAAACTTGTTGTACCTATGTATTTTCTCACGTCAAAACTGCACCTAAAATGGACACTGAGCAGTACATATTTAAAACATTTTATCTCTCCTAAAATCTGCAAAGCTACCTACATTCTGCTTTGCATAAAATCTCTAGAACATAAAATGGGCTCTTGATTTTCTCTTCATTTAAACACTGGAGAATCCTCTTCCCTTCAGTTAACTATCTTTTTTGTTCAATAAGGTAAAAGCAATTCTCCTTTAGGCCTCTCTATAAGAGGTTGAATGATTCAATCTCTCTTGAATTCCGTAGATATCAAGAAAAGTAATGTTTGTACACATCATCTTATCCAAAGAAATTATAGGGATCATCATAAATGTAAACCAACCCCTATGCCTATATGTAATCCTTTCAAGTGACTTCCTTAATTATCATAAAGTCTCACAGCTAATGGATTTGTAGTCATACTAACCTTCATCATCTTAAGGCCTAGATTGTCATACAAGCATAACAATCGTCTTCAATATTGAGTTATCTAACTTATCTCAAATAACAGAATATCCCTTTCAAAATTATCTGAGGATGCATTTGATATTTGTTGGTTTCTAATGCAACAGAGTTTTTCTTAGGCGATGTGCTTCACCATGGGAGTCATGTCCCTCTTTGGTCCTTCAAGGCACTACTCAGCATTTTCTACAAGTTATTTGTCACTTATTCTCAATGAAAAAACGATGATAGTTTCTACAATGAACAAAACTCCAAACAGCATTAACAAAGTGCATTTACAGCTAGTTTCATCTATCTTCAGGGGAGTGCACCTGGTTGCATTCACGAAATTAATATTGCAGTGCATTCATCTTCAGCTTCAATTCTTGCCCTTTTTACAGAATGCAAATGTTCATCAAAGTTAAGTTTATGTTTCCTTGCCTTGATCTGTGTCCTTTTATTTTGATGATCTACTCCAGATAATACTTCAAGAACATTTTCTTCTTCCGTATAAATATTTATCTTTGTTTGATTATCTGATCTCTCTGGAAGAGTTGATAACCCTGGAAAATGTTTTTCAAGAGCTTTCTTTTCTTCTTCAGAATGGAATTTCGATGAAAAGAAGTGTTTGGAACTACCCTAACTCCATTGTCTTTAGTCACAAATGTAGAAAGCACATGATCTTTGACATTAGGAACATAATTTTCATGAATATTTTCAAAATCTTTTTCACCCTTCAAATTTCTTTTACAGTTTGAAACCTGAATGCTCTCTTCAGTGCTTCCATGTTTAAAAGATTCAAAATTGCTGACAGCGTTATTTGTCGCTGTTTTTCTACGATCTAGGAACTAACTTTTAGGCACTAATCAAGAATCTCGAATTTCTTTTTCCATGCTTTGCCTTTTCTGACCAAACTGCTTTTCACTCATAGTTTGCTCTGAAATAATGCATGTATATGGTGATTGTATCTTAGTTTCTTCAAGATAAGAAGAAAAAATCAAAATATTGTCTCCATCAATATGAATATTGCTTTCACTCTCTGATGACCTTTTAAAATCTCTCTGTTGTCTTCAACTCTGGCTCAGTTATTAAAGATACTGCACTAGAAACATCAGACCTCAAATGGTTCTCAAAATGGCTTGTAGGCACTGCACCAGCAACATCAGAGGCTTCAAGCAAGAACGCAAGGGAGGCAAGCACAAAATCATGCAAGAATAGAACATTGAATCTTGTTGAATCTTGTACTCATAGATATGGATCCTTAACCAAGAAACCAACCCAGTGTCTTTGGCAAGTTACTCACTTTGATTGGTTTTACTAAGTGAAAAATAAGTGACGTTTAAATGGCGCTGGTGACTCAATTTCATTAGTGTCTATATAGTTTCCACTTCACATAAACGCCAAGTATTCTATAAACAATAAATTATGATTATTGTCAGTTTATATTCAATAAGACCCCTAAAAATTTTGAGGAATCGAGGTCACCTGCACTTCTTGCACTGAGTGCAAAGAGTCAACTCTCTGTATCTTGCTTTGGAGGTCTTGCTGCTGAGAACATATTTCAGGAGAGAGCATAATGTCTTTCCACCCCTAGTCTAGTTCAAATTCATTCCCATCATTGTGTGTATTATAGAGCTCAAGAGCAAAGCCTGCATTTGGATTCAAAAGGTTGAGATTTCTCAAAAGACTCCTTCAGGCTTTAGTTGCATTTTTCCATTCCAGTCTTTTAGACCTATCCACTGACAATTCAAGGCAACAATTTCATCAGGGGCTTCCAAAAGATTAAAGGTGACAACAAATTCATTTAACATAAACTCTTCAAGAGGTTAATAAAAGATTTTGTTTGTGATTTATATGATGCTAATCCTAAGATGAGACCTAAGACATAATTGCAACCAAGATTCTGCCAGTGGTGTAAGTAAGGATGAAAGAAGAATAAGAAAATACCTCTGCTGGATTACCAATTTTATTTGTACAATACAACATAGCACGATAAAAAAGTTCACAATAATGGGAAAATGCATCTGCAAACATTTTGTGGGAAATCAATTGTTTTTTTATATCAACCGCTCTAAGAGACAGTGAGCTCCTTCATAATAAACAAGCAACGCACAACTTACTAAGCGTTGTGGAGCACTCAAGGAAGATAGGGTACATGTTCCCATAACATTAGGGACTGTGTAATTCTAGTAGTGAAATCAACATATATTAAATAATGAACATCATGACTACTGGTGGGAAAGTACAGGCTCCAAGATATTGGATCAATGCCCATTGACTTGCTTGATAATAAGTATTTGCACATCAAATAAGAAGAGAAGACAGTGCGTACCTCATTCCTTGGGTAATAGCTAAAGGTGCATCACATATGACTCCAATCAGCTCTATTTTATATGGCTTTCATGACTGTCCACTTTCCAGCACTGGTTCCTTACTGTCATTAGCTTTTCCTGCCAAAGAGCCTTCTATCATAACCTGGTTAAGACTCTCTCCATCAGACACTGAATCATACTCCTCAACTGGTTCCCTCAAGCTTGTAGGATTTAAGAAGATGTTTGAAGACGTATCTAAGAAGAGAAAATGGAGTTGAAATTCAGAAAACAAGAACAAACAAAAGAACACTTACAGGCCTATATACCTGTGTTGTAAGCATCTGTTGATTCAACAGTTTATCCGGCATTGGTCTAAGTAGCGGACGGTAGCATCTTCAGGACCCAGTGAAGTTTACCTAAACCCATAAGCAGCAGGAGAATAACCATTTTCTCTTCATCCTATCCTGCGTTTTTCCAATTGGTGTATCGAAATTCAAATGGTGGGAAGGAAATGAAAATCCCCAAAATTCAAATAATTCCAACAGAGGGAAACAAAAACATAATGGTGTAGAAAAAAAAATATTTAATTCAATATAACAATGATATTTTATGGTTACCTTTTTTATAATAATATTTTTTTATGACCATATATTATATGAGTGACATTTGGTTCAAAAGCTTATGGGAGACTTGTGGCATTGGTGGTTTTTTATAGGGACCAAATAAATCCTATTGGATGCAAGTAAGAAGAGTGTAGTTGCACAAATAAATAATGTGGATACTAGTATTCCTGTAATTCATGGTGTTCAATTTTTTTTTAATAAAAATAAATGTACTCTTTTACTAAAAATATTTAAAATATTATAGTTATCATTGTGACTATATTTGATGAGGAGTTAAGCCAATGCCAAGATAAATACTATGAGAAATACTGCAGTATTACGAAGATATGCATCACGAAATCTGTTCATTTTTGCCAACACGAAATCGATTAAAACTCGCCTCACCAAGATCTTGCTTTAGGAAAACATTCTGCATCAAGTTGAACTATATTTATAATAAT
>LPNX010843874.1:286975-350055 GCA_001517045.1 Pseudotsuga menziesii | reverse complement strand
AATCGTTCTTTTAGGCTTTGTTTTCTTTGATTTTGGGTGTCTTTCTTTGATTTTGGTAGACAAATATTGGTGAGAGACAACAAGCAAGCAAGATTTTGGGTTTTTGGGAGATAAAGATTGGTTTGGAATTATGAGAGAGTGTTTGGGTTTTCTGAAATCGAAAGCAACAAAAGCACACATTCTTTTAAGAGATGGTGCGTGCAATAATGTTCTTGTTCTTGTTCTGGTTTTTCTTCATTTCAGTGGCAGCAACAATAGCTGCTAAAAAGACGCAAAGGGAGCTTGAACATCAAGAACATCATACAATGTACAAGTCAAGGGTCTAGGATTATGTTAGGAGTATCTAAGGAGGTGGACTTACGATTTCAAATGGATGTGGATTGTTTGTGCAACATTTGATATGTTAATTTGCAACAATTATACTATCCATATTTCAACTCAATGACATGTCTCAATAATAACAACCGACGCTTGTTGCAAGCTATTTCTTCCTTTACATATATATATTGATGGCAATGTGAATATTATTTTACATAAGGCATTGTGTTGTGATGAGATAGGACAATGCTTCCTTTCAAATCACTAATAATTTATGTAGATGAGTTTCATTGTCACAATTGATTTTAAGAAAGACAACACTATTTACAAAACACCTTTGACATAATCATTTCATGAATAAATTCTTATATAGTGTGTAAGGAAAGTGTATCAAGGGAAGGTAGGATGCTCGTTAAGACACAATTGGCAAGGTAGAGGCATTGTGATGGAGTGTGTGACGAAGGATGGAAGCACAAGAGCGGTTACCTTAGCATACTCCCCATGTCTGTCAAATAGTCTACCATTCACTCCACTACTTGTAGTACTGATATCTACCTTCAATTCTACCTTACATGTTAAAGATGTCAATGATCCAGTGTACAATGTCTATAGATTGTTTTTTATAGCACACTATGCTTAAAGTTTTCTAATTTTTAAGGAAGGGTTTTCGATATTGGAGCATTGTTTAAGCATTTTGAGATTGCACTAGGGTCCATGGTTTCATTATTGTTTAAGCTAGAAACTTTAGTGACACTCCAGACAAAGATAGATGATTAAATAAAAATTATGCATGGCTAAATACGGTTGGGTGAAACGATGAGGAATATACAAAAGTGTTTTGTGAGATGATCTCTTAGAAAGAAATCCTACAAATTGATTATGATTGTTTTACATTTAGTAACACTTTTTTTTTGTAAGCAAAGAACATTATATTACTATATAATACAAAAATAGTGTACAATCAGTCCCGACTAGCTAAAAGAGACTTACTGGCTCGAGCTCTTCTTCATCTGAGTGATTCTTTCCATGCCCCTACTCCTACATCCCCTTGTCTCTCTTAAGATATTGTCATTTTGACCATTCCCCATTCTAGAGATAGTCTTAACCAAGCAGTTACATACCCAAAAATCCTTATGTTGCCCACCTTGATTACATACACAAAAAGCATAATGTTGCACGCCCCTATATCTGCATAAATATAGATAACTGGTGATGTCTTCACTATTGAATACCCCAGCCCATTCAAAAATATTACAGTCAATATTTGACATATCAACATTTGGATAAGCACTAGATAGCCTGAAAACTATTGTGTACCCGAGTTTAACGTCACGGGGATAGGGCCTTCTTCCACCGGTGGGTTATTGATCGTGGAGCCAGCCTGAGTGGAATTTCCCCCTGCCATTCTTCCCCTGTACCCCTGGTTGCGCCTCTCCCTCCCCTGCTGAGCCATTCTGAGACGAAGCTAGAAAAAATAGATAACCTTTGCACAATCAGGAACCAAGCTTTGCTAAACTTTGTTGATCTTCTTTCCCTCGTGAGACAAATAAATAGCCATTCCTTTGACATGGATGATGTAACCATCCCTAATATGTTTCAACACTTTTTTCCATTTCATGCCTTGTGAAACATCCTCCTCCAAATCTTTTTGGACATGATCCAATCCTTCTCTTTGTGCGGGAGATTGGCCTTCTTATCCTCCATTAAAATCCGACTGGACCGTGTCTTGCTAAAATTGACAGGACAAGTACAAAGACTCAAAAGCTCCCCACCGGTTAGCTTAAAAGGACTCTACCTTGAAACCTTTATGTACCTCTCAAGCATGAATGAGGGTGGTTTTATAAATGAGGGCCTGGCACCAGATCTTCCACCTCACCTCGGGTGCTCGTGCCACCCGCCCCTTTCTAGTCTTTCCCTTGCTTCCCATATGTCCTTGCCTCATCCCGAAAATGCGAGGAATAAAAGCCAAGTGGAGGAGGCATCTCATCATCTTCCCTCGTGCCTGCCAAGGAGGTGGAGAGAGGGCCTTCTGCATGCCAAATCACGTGGCCATCCAAAGGCTGTCCTGAGAGGGTACATGGGCCGCGTGTGAGGGAGGAAGATGCATACGAAAAGGAAGGAGGTGTAGCGTGAGTGCAGCGGTCCTGCCTCGGGGGATGAGGATTGGATGGTTGATGAGGCTGACCAACGTCATCCTGTCCTGCCAAATCTTCACATTTTTCCTATAGTGGGCTATCCCATTTGTCTATGCAATCCTCTGCATTGAAGGAGCATTCCTTGCCAACCCCTTCATTTGCGAGAGCGTCTGCTACCCTATTCCCTAATTGTTTTACATGTGAGAACAAGAGAGAAGGAGTGTCCCTTAGCCATTTTCTGAGTGTTGAAATCCTGCCTTCCCACCTCCAATTCCTGGATACCTCACTTATGGACGCTCCGTTCATCAACCTTCTGGCTATGTTGATGATCACCAGCAAGTCCCCCTCCACTATCAGTGGTGTTCACTGGTTTTGTATCGCCCACGCCACCCCATTTAAGAGGCCTTCGAGCTCCGCTAGATTATTGGAGCATGAGCCAAGGCTTCCCCAACAGAAACTGGGGATTCTTCCTTGAGGGTCCCTTATCACTCCTCCAAAACCCACAGAGCCCAGGTTCCCTTTTGCATCCCCGTCGAAGTTCAGCTTGAAGGTGTCGATCGGATTTTATTGCCAGGACTCAGCGCTGCTCGTTTGCTTGATCGCCTTGCTGAGACGGGAATTGTTCTGAAGTAACTGTCTTATTCCCCAACTGAAGGATTTGGTTTTTTGTTGCATTTGCTTCTAAATCCTCGTGTGACCAAGTGGTGAGTGTTAACTATTCTTTTTAAGGTGCAACCAAATTTGCCCATATTTCTTCTACCCGACGCCTTTTGTTTTAAAAAAAATTTAGGCTCCGGGTTTTCTGAATTTCCCAGACCACGAAGCCTGGGATTAGATACCATGTTCTGTTCACAAATTTTATTTTGTATATATTCTTTTTCCACTCAACTATAGTTATATCAGTTCTTTCGATGTGTCTGCAATTTGATTTGAATAGTCTGGTTCTTCTTTCCTAGATCGTGGTAGCTACTGGGCATTCATCCAGTGAATGGTTTATAGTTTCCATGTTGTTTTCACACAGACTACACCTTGAAGGTCCTGATATCCCCCGAACTTGAATGTTATCCCATGTGAGGATTCTTTGTTTGAGAATGAGCCAATAGAAAGATGCAATCTTGGGCAACCAATTCCCTCCCTAGATTTTCCTCTATTAGGCTTCATTTTCATGCCTGTGAGTTTCATTCAGCACCCCTATAGCATATTTTATGTTCAATCTTCCAATATTGGAGTATACCCACTGAATCTCGTCCGGACCTTGGGTTCTTCCTCATACATTATCCATTTCCACCATATCTTTTCTCCCATAGCTTTGTTGGTATCTAGTGGATCTCGAAGTCCTATTCCTCCGACATTTTTGGGTTTGCAAACCATTTTCCAGTCTACCAATGGCCATTTCCTGTGGATGTAGTCTCCTCCCCACAAAAAGTTCCTTTGGATATTCCTGATCTGCTTAATTACAAATTTCGAAGCCACTAGAATCGATACAAGATAAAGAGGCATTTCCTGGAGGACAGAATTAACCAGGATAAGTGTGCTTCGGAAGTTAAGAGCTCTGAATGTCCACAGGCTGAGTTTCTGCTTAAGCTTGTCCAGAAGATCCTTCCATGATACTTGTCTAATGGTCGATTTAGAAAGAGGAGCACCTAAATATTTGGAGGGGAGTCCGCCCTCAGAGAAGCCCATAATTCTTAAAATATTCCTTTTCATGAGTTTCGGTGTGTTGAAAAAGTAAACCTAGGATTTTACCTTATTGATTTCCAGTCCACTGGCCTCAAGGAAGGTGTCCAACCCCTCTTTGATGCCTCGAGCTTCCTGGACCATGGACAGCCCCATAAGAATCATATCATCGATGAACTGTTGATGATTTTTAGGCTCAAGCTCCTAACCATTTTGATTCTTTGCACGTTACTATGTTTGCCTCGGGTCTCTTTTCTTAACTTTCCTTTTGCCCTCAGGATCTTTGAGGGATTCCATCGAGACCCCTAGAAACTTCATTGATTTGGCTTTGATTATTGCCATTTCCAATACGGTAACTTGATGTGGGATTATCTTCTCGGGGATCTTCACTGAGCAAGTTGTTTCTAGCCCCACCAGGTCCAAATCTCCTATCTCCATTTCTTTGTCTTCCACCTCCTTATTATTGTTATTGTCTTCCTTCATTTCCTGATGTTCTTCATGGATCTTGATCTGAGCAACCTGGATAAGAAGGTAAAACCTGAATTTCATAAAAAATATATTTTGCATTAAAGTGAATAGCCTTGAGAATCCCCTTAACTAATATATGTTTTAGCTTTATATAACTGTACTTAACAAATGGATGTTATTTGATCATGATGGTTCACAAGGCCATTAAAAAAAACCTCCCCTTCTAGAATTGCAACTGTTCACAACAAATCTGAATAGGTGTATGAGTCATTAAGGAACATGCACATTGAACTCTACAACTTTTTGAAATAGAAGAGGATTTTCGTGGTCATAGTAGCCTTCCATAACAACTAACCAATAATTTTTTTGTATTGGTCTTTATATAATTATTTTTATTAAATATATTAATTTTTTATTTTACTATTACTATTAGTTTGGATTTATTTAATAAATGACAGTATTACTTTAAGATTATCGATATTACTATAAGATAATGTAATTAGACTACTTGATTACGATCAATCATATCCTATTCACATTTATTAAACCTCTCGCCGCAGCTCACATCATGCTAAATATTATACAAATTTCAGGAAGGCAAAAAGTGCCGCTGTTAAGTTTATGTGTAATATCATGTATCAAGCTACTTAACGTGTAATATCATGCATCACGTTAACGTGTGTAATAAATTTAAAATGCGAAGTTTTCAAACAAAAGTGTGATCTGCGGCGACGTTACCCGGAACCACCCCAACTCTGGCTCCCTCCCACTGGATGAAGGAGCTGTAGTCTGCGTCCGAGGGGAAAAGGGGAATTTCCTCACCGCTTCCAACACTCATAGATTTGAAAATAATTATAAAAAAACAAAGGTTTTTTTTTAGTTATATTAAATATATTAATTTTTTATTTTACTATGAGTTTGGGTTAATAAATGACAGGTGGTGAAATAAACGGTATTATTTTAAAATCTGAAGTTATAAATTCTTTGTTTATCTTCATAATAGACTTTAATTGTTCTATGTTCTGTATAAGTTTTTGATCTGAATTTTTCTTTCTGGGCTTTGATTTCTTTGATTTTGGGAGACTAGTATTGGTGAGAGACAAGATTTTGGGTTTTGGGAGATAAATATTGGTTTGCAATGAGTGAGAGTTTAAGTTTTCTAAAATGGAAAGCAAGAAATATTTCAAAGCAAGAAAGCATATATGCAATAATGTTCTTGTTCTTGTTCTTCATTTCAGTGGCAGCAGCATCTGCTGAAAAGACGCAAAAGGAGCTTGATCTGATCAAGAACTCAGAGGTAGCTGCTGATAAAGAAAGAAGTGAACATAGAGGTGAACATTGGGAAACTTTCACCCAAAGAGAGTTTGATCTCATAAAAAACACAAAGGAAGAAGCTGATAAAGAACGAGGTGGGCAGTGGGAGGTTCTGATAAAGAACTCCAATGTCTACGCCATGCACATGGCCCTCCTACCCAACAATAAGATGCTAATATTTAAGAGCTCTGATTCGGTGGAGTACGATTTCAGGTAGAAGAAGGTCCGCCCTCTTCAACTTAAGACGAAGGCATGGTCTTCTTCTGGGGCTATGTCAGCGGATGGGCACCTGATCCAGACTGGTGGCTTCAATGATGGATATCGAGCGGTTAGAAGATTCATCCGCAACAGCAACAACAGCGATTTCTGTGATAGCCAAAACCAAGCCGACTAAACTTGGGTTTAGAGCTTAGTCGATATTAAAATTTGATTTTCACTTTTCGCGCCGACCACTTCTCTTTTTCACCCATTGGGTGAAACTTGTCTATGTCCGACTAGACAAGTTTATAAATTTTAGTCGGTCCTTCACTCGACCAAAATTACTTCGACTTACTTGTCCGACCTGTTTTTACCTCAACCACTTTTCACTTCGACCAAGTCAGTTGACTTCTTGTCTTCGACCAAGTCAGCTCACTTCTTGTCTAAATTTACAGAGTATGTTTCTTAGTCTAAAGACTTAAGAAATTACAAATGCTTTTCATTTGTGAGTAAGATGAAGTAAAAATGGACACATTAACAAATCCAAAGAACTTATAAAAACATATGCCCAAATATGTAGGAAGACTTGAGTCGACCAATGTGCCGTAAAACCTGGAACTTTCACACGGTGAGATTTTATGGGTTCTTTGATCTTTCACTTAACAGTAATTGTAAAAGACATTTACAGAAGTAAATCTAGGAATATGTGCAACCAAATAATCATGCATTCAACCATAAACTATTTCATACATTTAACTATGCGGAAATACAAAGTATTACAAACTTGTCGGTTACAAACTGGTCAGTCCAGACTTGTCGGTCCAGACTCGTCAGTCTACAGAGCTTCAGCTCTTTGACTAAATCACATGCACAGAAGCTTGAGCTTCAACTTCTCTTTCTCACCCTGAGTTCCTCTACTGTCTAATGTCTGTGTATGACTATGTGTAAACTGATTTACAATTTGCTTCTTCTATTTATAGGCAACGTGAAGATTGCTTCTACATGGGCCGATTGGCTTGCCATTAAAAACTGTAATAACTATCTACCTAACAACTTAGCTTCAAAAATAAATTCGACTAATTTGCAATGCCCACTCGTGGACTCTTCCTTCTTGTCACACTGACAGACAAGATCTTGACTTGTACAGACTCTGACAGAGTCGGCTGGAAGTCAAGTACAGATTTGCGAGTAATTACATTTTTCCAACACTCCCCCTTAATTATGAGCAGATGGGGATTTTTTTTTAAAAATTTAGAAAATGTTTTAGAGCTTAGACATGCTCTGTTTATGACAGGGTTCACTGTGGAGAACTTGTCATTCCAAGATAATTACGCAGATACTGGAATGTGTTCTTTGCCAATGGATTTTTGAAGATGTCGACAAGTTGATCTTCAGACCTACAAAATTCCAAACAAATTTCCTTGTCGTTCACCAACTCTCTTATAAAATGAAACCTTGTGTCGATGTGATTGGTTCTCTTGTGAAACACATGATTCCTTGATAATGCTATGGCTGAATTGTTGTCACAGAAGATTTTTTTCGGTTCTTGATGGTTCTGTGACAAGTCTTTTAAGACTCTCCTCATCGAGACAGCTTGACATGCAGCACTTGTCGCTGCAACATACTCTGCTTCAGCTAAAGATAGAGTTACTATGGGTTGTTTCTTTGAAGCCCATGAAACAACACCTGTACCAAAATGAAATGTGTACCCAAATGTGCTTTTCATGTCATCTATGCTACCTCCATTGTCACTGTCAATGTAACCAATGAGTTTAAAATTTTCTGAGGTTGAATACATAATACCAAGGTCTTTTGTGCCACTTACATACCTCAAAATTATTTTACCTGCTTGCCAATGTGAGTCTTTTGGTGACTCCATGAACCTTGAGATCAGACTTACTCCATACATAATGTTTGGTCTTGTTGCTGTCAAATACATAAGGCTGCCAACAAGCCTTTTGAACAACGTAGGATCTACAGTGGATCCTTCATCATCCTTGCTCAATTTTAAACTCGTTATTACTGGTGTTGGGGCTGTCTTGCAGTTAGACATGTTAAACCTTTTTAAAAATTCACTTGCATACTTAGACTGTGATATAAAGATACCACTTTCAGACTGCTGAACTTCAATGCCCAGAAAAAACTTCATAAGCCCCAGATCAGTCATTTCAAATTCACTTTCCATGACTGTTTTAAAATCTGCTATGCCATAATCACTAGTAAATATTAAATCATCTACATACAAGTAGACAATTAACATCTTACTTTGCTCATCGACTTTGGTGTACAAAGTCGGTTCACTTTCACTTCTATGAAATCCATTTTCAATGAGATAGGAATCAACACAACTATACCAGGCTCTAAGAGCTTGCTTCAAACCATATAATACCTTTTTCAGCCTGTACATTTTGTGCTCTTGACCTGGAACTTCATACCCTTGTGGCTGTTCCACATATACTTCCTCTTCTAGATAGCAATTTAAGAATGCCGACTTGACATCCATTTGATGAACTTGCCATTTGTTTTGTGCGGCAATAGCCAAAACTGTTCCGACTGTATCCATACGTGCAACAGGTGCAAATATTTCATTGAAGTCGATGCCGGGTTGCTGTGTGAACCCTCTTGCTACCATTCTTGCCTTGTTCTTTTGCACATTCCCATTAGCATCTTGCTTTGTCTTATAAATCCATTTGACACTGATTACATCCTTGTCTTTTGGTACATCGACCAGTTCCCATGTCTAGTTTTTCTCAATGCATTCTATTTCTTCATCCATGGCTTGTGCCCATACTTCTTCTTCAACAGCTTCTTCAAATGTTAATGGATCATATATAGGGGAAAATAATGCAAAGAGAGAAAATGAATTAGGTTTACCAGCTTCATATATCTCTCGCAGACTTCTTGTCTTCATCGGTTCTGTCGATGTCGACCTAGACTGAATGCTTGATGGAGTCTGTTGTTCTCTTGGTGTACTTGTCGGTGTAGCTTGAGCTACTACTTGTGTCGATGGTACTTGTGCTGAACCATGTCTTGGTGTCATGGGAGTCGATGGTGCTCCAACTGGTTGACTTACATGTGGTATTTGAACCACTTCCTCTTCCATATCATCATTGTCGACGTTCGACACAATCTTGACATTTATGTCGACGGTTCCATCCCATGATTCATTCTCAACAAATTGAACATCCCGACTGATTATCACTTTCCTTGTGATGGGGTCATACAACTTGTATGCTTTTGTTTCTTCTGAATAGCCGACAAAAATACATTTCTTTCCCTTCTTGTCTAGCTTCCTTCTCAGCTCATCTGAAACATGAGCGTATGCAACACAACCAAAAACTTTTAAATGGGAAACACTATGATTCATACCTGTCCATGCTTCTTAGGGAACTTTGTTCTTCACACTCTTTGTCGAACACCGGTTCATAATGTATACAACAGTTGCGCCTGCTTCACCCCAATACTCATTTGGAAAATGCTTGGCTGTCAACATGCTGCGTGCCATCTCCATGATGGTTATGTTCTTTCTTTCGGCAATACCATTCTGCTGAGGTGTATACCGTGCAGTGAATTGTTTATGTATGCCATGGGTCTTGAAAAAATTCAGAAATTCATTTGAAACATATTCAGCTCCTCTGTCGGTCCTTAAGATCTTGATGCGGTGTCCACTCTAGTTCTCCACGAGTGCCTTGAACTGCTGAAAATAACCAAATGCATCAAATTTATGTTTCAAGAAATATACCCATGTATTTCTTGAGCAGTCATCAATAAAGGTTAGAAAATACTTGCAGCCACCAATGGATGATGTCTGCATTGGACCACAGATGCCAGAGTGCACAATTTCAAGTGGTGTGCGTGCTCTATAGGACTTTCCGACTGGAAATGTCTCTCTATGCTGCTTGCCAAAAATGCATCCTTCACAAATCCTCTCCGGTATGTCGATCAATGGTAATCCCTTCACCATATTCTTTGTGTGCAGTAGCTTCAGCCCACCAAAATTCAGATGTCCAAATCTGAAATACCACAACCGGGATTCATTTTAAACTTCTATCTGAAATGTAGCTTGCAAATTAGTGCTGCAATTTTCTCTCTTGTCGCGGAGCTCGACTGTTTCTTCACTTTCTTCCTTGAATGCAGCTCCTGTCTTTGTCTTCCCTTTTATGTCGGCAACTATCCTCAATGGAAACAAGCGGTTGCTTGTCATTGGCACTTTTGCTATCGGCTGGTCGCTTGGACGCTTGTCTTTGATCACACAGTGTTCATCTTCCATGTAGACTCTGTAGCCATTTTGTAACAACTGTCCAATGCTTACCAAATTATGTTTCAGACCTTCGACGTGATAG
The DNA here is from genome assembly GCA_001517045.1 of Pseudotsuga menziesii. NCBI lineage: Eukaryota > Viridiplantae > Streptophyta > Pinopsida > Pinales > Pinaceae > Pseudotsuga > Pseudotsuga menziesii. The sequence goes on along the minus strand of LPNX010843874.1, from coordinate 339,602 downwards.
ATATCAGGAATATACTTACTCTCCCCTTGTTTGGTTAGAATATCAATAGTGCCTTTTCCTAAGACAGTAACTTGGACATTGTTTCCAAGTGTAACATCAGTTTTAACTGAAGTGTCTAGACTGGAAAACAAATTTAAGTTACCAGTCATGTGGTTGCTGCATCCTGAATCTAAGTACCATATGTCATGTGGAATTTCTTGAACAGCATTGCATTCAAGTGGAGATGTTGATGCCATTAACATTGCACCTGTTGAAGTGTTGGTGCTGGTCGACTGACTTGGACTTTGCCTTCCTTAGTCATATTGCTTCTTCCTGCATTCATATGCATAATGACCAAACTCCTTACAGTAATGACATTGAATTTTTTATTTATCAAACCTCTGGCCACTTGGCTGACTTGGGTTCTGGTTATCTCCTCTGCCACTGACATTTGCAGGACTTCTGTCTCGTCCTCCTCTTGAAGGACTTCTTCCTCTGCCTCTGAAGTTGTTTCTCCCCCTGCCTCTACCATGGCTTATGGATGACTGTGCTGCAAATGCACCTTCCAATGATGTCTGTGATCTGCTGAGTCTGTGCTCATGATTGATGAGTGAAGCTTGCAGCTCATCAATGGTAAATGTCGACATGTTTGTGTGTTCCTCTAAGGTCACAACCAAATTTTCAAATCTTGGGGGAATACTTCTGAGAATTTTTTCAACAACCCTTTGGTCTGATATGGGTTCTCCATGAGATTTTAGTTGGTTTATCAACCCAACAACTCTGGTGTAGAATGTGTCTACATTCTCTAAATATTTCATGGACAGAGATTCAAAATCTTTTCTCAGAATCTGCAGCTTGGATGTCTTTACCTTATCCAAACCTTGATAGGTAGTCTCCAATGTATCCCATGCTTCCTTGGCATTAGTCTTTGCTGTTATTCTTGGGAGTATGCTCTCATGCATAGCTTGATGTATGAAAAACAGAGCTTTTCCATCTTTCTTCCTCTATTCTCTCAAGACATCTTTCTCAGCTTGTGTGAGATTGTTATATGCTTCCATGTCTGATGGTTCTGCATAACCATGCTAGACTATCTCCCAGACATCTTGAACTCTGAATAAAGCCTTCATGGTTAAAGACCAATATTCATAATTCTTTCTTGTAAAACTTGGAGGTTGCAATGAACCAAAAGTGGAAGCCATTTTTAATTTTTAATTAACTTTCCTTAGAAAATTAAATTTCCACCTTTTAAGACAAGATTTATTTCCTAAATCTTGGGCTGATATAAACTTTGCTCTGATATGATACCAAGATATGATACCAGATAGCCAAAACCAACCCGACTAAACTTAGGTTTAGGGCTCAGTCGATATTAAAATTTGATTTTCACTTTTCACGCCGACCACTTTTCTTTTTCACCTGTTGGGTGAAACTTGTCTATGTTCAACTAGACAAGTTTATAAATTTTAGTCGGTCCTTCACTCGACCAAAATTACTTCGACTTACTTTTTCGACCCGTTTTTACCTCGACCACTTTTCACTTCGACCAAGTCGGTTGACTTCTTGTCTTCAACCAAGTCGGCTCACTTCTTGTCTAAATTTAGAGAGTATGTTTCTTAGTCTAAAGACTTAAGAAATTACAAATGCTTTTCACCTGTGAGTAAAATGAAGTAAAAATGGACACATTAACAAATCCAAAGAACTTATAAAAACATATGCCCAAATATGTAGGAAGACTTGAGTCGACCAATGTGCCGTAAAACCTGGAACTTTCACGCGGTGAGATTTTTATGGGTTCTTTGATCTTTCACTTAACAGTAATTGTAAAAGACATTTACAGAAGTAAATATGGAAATATGTGCGGCCAAATAATCATGCATTCAACCATAAACTATTTCATATATTTAACTATCTTGAAATACAAAGTATTGCAAACTTGTCGGTTACAAACTGGTCGGTCCAGATTTGTCAGTCCAGACTCGTCAGTCTACATAGCTTCAGCTCTTCGACTAAATCACATGCACAGAAGCTTGAGCTTCGACTTCTCTTTCTCACCCTGAGTTCCTCTGCTGTCTAATGTCTGTGTATGACTATGTGTAAACTGATTTACAATTTGCTTCTTCTATTTATAGGCAACCTGAAGATTGCTTCTACATGGGCCGACTGACTTGCCATTAAAGACTATAATAACTATCTACCTAACAACTTAGCTTCAGAAATAAATTCAACTAATTTGCATTGCCCACTCGTGGACTCTTCCTTCTTGTCAGACTGATAGACAAGATCTTGACTTGTACAGACTCTGACAGAGTCAGCTGGAAGTCAAGTACAGATCTGAGAGTAATTACATTTTTCCAACATTCTGCATATTCATCACCTACAACAGCAACAGCGACAGCAGCGATTTCTGCGGCGATTGGACCGAAGAACCGGAAGGGTTGGCTAAGAGGCGATGGTTCTCCACTGACCAGATTCTGCCGGATGGGAGAATAATAATTTTAGGTGGACAGGGGCAACTTAACTATGAGTTTGTCCCAAAGATGACGTCGTGCAACTAGTTCCCATTCCCATTCCTGCAAGAATCCAACAACAATATTGATCTTTATCCGTTCATCCACCTCGCGTCATACGACAATCTGTTCATTTTTGTGAACAAAAAATTGATTCTCTTCGACTATGTCAACAACCGCGTGTTGCGGCGTTACCCAAACATGCCAGGCTGCTCCAGGAACTACCCCAACTCTGGCTCCTCCATTCTCCTCCCGCTGGATCCAGGACCCGTAGACGCGAAAGTGCTGATCTGTGGCGGGGGAGATGCGTCTGCTTATTCGGAGGCAAAACGAGGGAATTTCCTCAATTCTTCAAGCACCTGCGGACGGTTGAGATTCACCGATCATCTCATCGATGGAGAAGATCCCCAGTGGCAGATGGAAAAGATGCCCATGCCCAGGGTAATGGGGGACATGGTCCTTCTCCCAACCGGCGACGTGCTCATCATCAATGGAGCTTCTAAGGGCTCAGCCAGTTAGGGCATGGCCTGGGATCCTGTTCTTCAGCCTCTTCTTTACAATCCTGTAACTAAGAAGTTTGAGGTGCTCAACCCCTCGGTCACCCCCAGGCTCTACCATTCCAGTTGCCATGTGCTACCGGATGGCCGTGTTCTTGTGGGTGGTAGGAATTCCAAACTCTACAACAACAACAACTCCACAAATGATTTGAAGGCCTTTTCTCCTCCGTATGATCTAGTAGCTGAAAATGACTCAATTCGACCTTTTATCACGTTAATGCTGTCTAATGTCATGCCTTATGGTCGTCTGTTCACCTTCAGCTTTATCTTGGAAAGCTTGGTAGGTAAAGAAAATTATGAAAGCTTATCTGTTACAATTCTGGCGTCTTCTTTCACCACGCACAGTTATTCCATGAATCAGAGGTCATTAAGGCTGCAGATAGTTTTTGTTCTTAAATATATTGATGCCTTCGGCTTGTATCAGATCATGGTTACGGCTCCCCCCTTTGCAACGTTGGCTCCTCCTGGTTATTATCTTCTATTCGTCGTGCATGCGGGAATTCCTAGCCATGGGGAATGGGTGAAGCTTACCCTTCAGTGACTGTGACTGTGACTAGACTATAAGATGTGTTTGAATGTATAAACACATCCTTCTTCTTATATAAGACAAGACAGGTGTTTGAGATTCGGCATGATGAAATCAATTCAGTGCTGAATAAAAAGAAAAAAGTGATTCGGCATGATGAAATCAATTCAGTGCCAAATAAAAAGAAAAAAGTATCAATGTATTGTTTCAGGCTTGGCATGAAATTAATTATGTGCCCCTTTTTAGCTAATAAATCAAATTATAAGTATATTCATGTTTATGAAGTGTCTTTATGTATTCCATTTCAGTTGGGTTTATTTTATGTCTTCATGTATTTTGATTTTCTACATATTTCTTGTATGTATGACATGGAATATATAAATGAGCTTAATACTTAGTAAATGACCTTAATACTTGTATGTATGATAGACCTAGATTTGAATATGGCATGTCATCCATAAATTTAAGATTAGCATCATTAAATAAGATCATATACCTATCTCTCAATACTTTTCAGGGTAGTTGGTTCCTACAAAGGGCTCTTCAGTTACACAGTGTGGATGGATTCAGATGGACATACCTAAATCTATCCATTACACAGATTTACCAATAAAGGCTATGGAAGCAGGCCATTTCAGGATGGTTGGTTCCTATGAAGGACTCTTCCGTTACATAGTGTGGATGAATTTAGATGGACATACCTAAATCTATCCATTACACATATTTACCAATAAAGGCTATGGAAGAAGGCCATAAGGTAAGCTAAGGTAAGGCTAAAAGGACGCACTGACTTAACTTGATGGTTATGTTAGACATACCTTGAATGGTACATTTAATAATCAATTACATAGACTTATAGCTGGTTAACATATTTATAAGGTGATGCCTTTTGTACTAATGGTTAAGTTATTTTTTTAATGAATTGTTTATTTTGAAAATGATTTATACATAGAAAGAATTTGATTTTTTATATGTATGTTCAATTAGTAATCAATAAGAGTACAGGAAGTGGTAACAAGTAGTTTATTCCTCCATAGGATTTTCACGTCCCAAAATTGAAGTAAAGTCAACTAAACTCAATAGCATTTTTCATGATGGAAAGTCAACTTCGATAGTAGTCTTCATGATGGAAAGCAACCCTATTCTATGATTGCCATCTTTGATCTTTCCTATGTCTTCTTATAAAAACTTAACTAGCCTATTCACAACTTGATTTAGAGAGAGACGAATGAGTAGTTCTTAGTAGTTAACACCTTGGATTCATCTATAAATAGCTCCTTGATACTTTGCTATGATAGGTTATTCTTAGAGATGGATAGCTGCTTATGGAACCCTCAAAGGGAGGCTAAACCCTAGTCCTTGTCTGTCCCTGAATAAAATAATGGGACCATCCCTTTAAAGTATTATCATTTGCTATGACTTACCTAGGACTTTCCTGTAAGAGCTACTACCTACTATTATTACTAGATTCATGAACTTTATTACTATATTCATGAACTCATCTTACTAGCTAACTCATCTTACTAGTTTACTAATCTTACTAGCTAACTCTGATACCAATAGGAAGTCATACATTATACCAATAGTAAACAATACATCTTTAGGGTGTTTACTCAGAATACCAATTAGGAAATAAATTAATTATGCAGATTCTTCCTATCATTGTGGGTCCCATTGTTACTCTTATCATTACGGGAAGGCCATAGGATATTATTAGCGCCCATAGAATATATTCATTAGCATGGAAATAATAACATATAATATTTTCATTAGCAGCATGGAAATTATTATTATGAATACTAACCAATTGACTCTTTCATTACGTACACATGGGGATACAAAAGAAGATCCTGGGAGTGCAAGATCAAGGTACTTAGGATACAAGATCAACAAGGGATACAAAATGAAATCTCAACCATTGCATCTTCAAATGGAACCATTCAATGCATTTTCACATGTAAATTATTCTCAAGATCACTACATGTACCTATGGATATCACAAGAAATTCCCTCATTCAATTATCTATCATTGAGATCACGAAAAATAAGTGGCTCCACTAATTATAACGAGTCATCTCCACCAATTCATTTGGATTTTTACGATGCTTTTCATTGAGTGCTGGTTATTTTCTGTGTTGGTTTCATTGCCCATCCCTATATTGCGATGCTTTTTCTTTGGATATGTTCATGGCATGTTCACTTGTTTACCTCCCAACTTGTATTCTTCACTTTGGGCTCTAGTGGCGCCCATGTGTTTCCTAAATATATAGGTGGGGATAGAGGGATAGACCTAGATTTGAATATGGCATGTCATCCATCAATTTAAGCTTAGTATCGTTAAAGAAGATCGTATACGTATATCTCTATGCTTTTCAGGATGGTTGGTACTATATGGTTGGTTCCTACGAAGGCCTCTCAGGGATACTTCAGATACACAGTGTGGATGGATTCAGATTCTTATGTGTGTAGGTGTTTTGTTCGGTTCAGGCATATCAATTAAGAAAGATTCAAGGTTGAGTCTAGTTTATTAGAGGTTTATTACCACGATATATGTTTTGTCAGGGTTAGGGTCGACTTGTCTACGTGTTTTTATCATATAGACATATAGGTTAGTTACCGTTCATCAGTTCCAAATCCATGTGTCGGGCGAGGGTGACATTACACAACTCAATTGTGTTTTTCCCACTTAATGCTCGATGAAGAGAGATAAATGCACAAAATATTATATGACGATGCAATCTTCGCACCTTCTACAGAGAATAGGCATCATAATCGCAGCGAACAATGTTCAATTTTGATGACCGTCGATTCAACCTATCTTAGCAAGATCCATTATTATATGATGCATTCTTCACACTGACACTGTTAAATTTATCCATTCATTGGTCCCATCTCGATGGGGAAATAAGCATATATGTTATTATACAATGCACTATCGAAAGTGTTATGTTTCATTTGATGGAAGTTACAATGTCTCAACTCAACAATCTTTCAATCTTACAATCTATGATCAATGAATGGATAACCATCTCCTGGGTTAGGTGAGAGAATGAGAACAAGCTATAGAGAGGGCAGCAGAAGTAAATAAGCAAGAATAATGAGCAGCCACTAGATAGGAAGGATAGACAATTCGAAATATAGTAGTCATCGATCCAAATACATTTGCATAGATACCATTAGGCATTAAAAATCCAGTTATAGTTTCAATTTATCCACCCCCTATCGCCCAATCCAAGATCTAACTCCAATGCTAGACGTTTACCTGGTATCACCACCAACAGAAGGTTGGATAAACCCAGCGGAAAATCGATATTGGAGACCTACAGATAAAAAGACGAAGCCACCACATGTAGCATCCATAGTGACAGATACAGTTTTAGATCGAGATCGAGAAAAAGGGTCAATTGTTGACCTTGAGTCAATACTCTATCTCATAAAATATGAAAATGATCCTTGAAATTTTCCTTTTGATTATGAAACTGACCCTTGAAATATTGTGTTGCTATTGCTCGATGCTTGCTAAAGATATAGATCAATCCCTCTAAGTTTAAAAGATATTTTGTGGATGCTAATTTAACTCCTGGAAACTTTGGTTTCCATCCTTCGCCTCTAACTTAGAATTGTGCTAAAATTTGAAAGTGATCAAATAGTCATTAAAATTTTGGATCTATGGAATCAAGTAATTTTCAAACTTGGGATTGTTTACCCAAGTGTATTTGAATGCAAAAATGTAGCCTCAAATAATGTCTTGAGTTTTGGAGCAGATTGAAATCATGAAGAAATTCATAGATATCAATCCTTTGTTTTGAGATGTTTGACTACATGTCAGTATAGTGTTTCAAATGTGCTTCCTTCTACCAATGCACTTGAAACTTGTGCATCTCGATGCTTGACTCTTGAAATATTTCTGGATACACTTGATAGAAACATGTTGAGGAGACTTGGAGCCCTGTGAGCCCTCCTATGCCTCTTCCACCTGTTCTGCCCTTTCCTATGCCTCTGCCACTTGAATGCTTTGAGAGTAATGGTTGGTAAAGACTTTCAGGTGGGACCAAAGATTGGTTACAAACCCTTGCTTTTAAAAAAATGAGCCTGAAAACTCATGATCTCAACAATGACGAATATTTTGAAAACATAAGACTTGATTATTATGATACATTTTGGCTTAGCATCAACTCTAAATGCAAATGATGGAAAAAATCATCATATGGGAGGTGATGAAGACTTTAGCAAATCTTGACGATGAATGGAGGCAAGAACTTGGAGGCCAGTGGAATTTTTGACAAAGAAAATCTGGATCCTTCTATTCTTGCACGTTGTACGAATCTAAAATATTTATGGGGCAGATCCTGGTACCAACATATGGCTTCGACTGGGGATGGATTCCTCCCTACGAGGCTCCAAGAACTCGTAAACCCTCTGTCTTATCACAAACTGTCTCTAACAGCTACAAACCCAAAACTAAAACTTACTATGTTCATCAAATTCTAAAATGATCATGCTTTGCAAACTGAGGCTACTCTGCAACTAATAATAAGAAGTACCGGTGCTCCTATTGGACTATGGATTCACTTGTGTAACCAAACTCTGAAATAGTTTCCAAAATATGCCACTTATTCAAGCAAAGTAACTGATAAACCTACTGCAAATCTCAGCACATTGTGAAAACTACAAAAATAAAATGCTCGAGAAGCGAGCTTATTACCTATGCCAACCCATTCTAACCAGCCCTCCAATTTACTCAAGTAAATACAAAATTCCACAGTGACCATTCAAGAAACCTGAGAACTAAAATGATATCATCTCTGCCATTGATTAATAGATAATAACAAAAATATAACAACAGCTATAAATAATTCTTGAGAAAATCATACTCACCCATAAGTGCCGATGATATGATGAAATTTGAAATATTCGGAGAATCTGAAAGATATTATTCTAATAAAATAGATGTTGGATCCTCAAAACCATGTTTGGAGAAATGTTGATTCAGAAAATATAACTGCCGATGCAAAGATTCCATTTTAATGAAAAAGAATTGAGTTGGTTGTTCTTTCGAGATCAGCTCTCGATCATCAAGAATGAGAATTTTGTCTTCATAAAAATGATCATATGATGATTGCATAGCAAGAATTAAAACATTTTGACTATGATTAGCTAAAAACATATAGTTATATATACAATCATAAGTTACTACATACTCAACATGATTTGGAAATGAACCACAAGCAAGATCCATAGCAAAATCTGAAAAAAAAACTATCAAATCTTGTCCCAAATCTGAATCATACTCACATTCTTGTTGCTCCCGTGCATGTAAAATTTAAAAAAAAATCCCGATATTTAATCCTTTTGCTAGCTCGTATGTTCTCCTCAATTTCTTTAGCATCCTCAAACAACTGTTTCAATGATGAATATTTGCTTTCTCTTAGAAAAAGGACAAGATCTAGATACTGAGATGGTATATAGTAAACTATGGCAGCGGTCTCGATAGGGTGAATCTCCAAAGGCATGCTATAATAAACACAATAAAACCTCATGTTGAAAGCAGTAAAAGCTTCTTCTTCCCCTCTCCTCAAAGCATGAAAATCAGCGAGGTACTGACCAAGGGACTTGTTCTCACCCAAATACTTGGAAAATGCACAATAAAAATCAGTCCAAGAACTAATTGAACCAACTTCAAGACCTCTAAGCCATAAAGCAGCATCCCGAACCAAATATATTGAAAATAATATCATGACAACATCTTCATGTGCTATTATCAAAAAAGTTTTCAAAGGTTCCCAGATGCTTCTCAACTGTAACGTGATCCTGTCTAGTAAACCGAGGAAGATACTCAACAAGGTTGGGTGGGTAAGGATGGAGGTGAGATGGAAGTATGAGAAGTTTAAACATATTCCGTTTGACTCTAAACTAAAAATATGTGGACAGAAACTGAGGCTTACCAAACTGATTACAAAGATCCACTGCGATGGTAATAAGTGATAAGATATGAAAAGGATAATCCTCTTTATATGTAAAGGGAAAGGCAAGAATGAACTGATGAAGAAGGACAAAACTTCATAGAGAAATCTAATGAGCGGATACCTGGTTTTTCCCTTCCATGTTTCCATCTCTATGTCAGCAAGATCCTTTTTTGAGACGAGTTTTTGAATGTGGAGTCGCCAGGTAGATGATTACAGACAATTTCTATGTCCTTCTCTTGTCTACCATCAAGAGATGGATCTATGTCATTCTCCCAAGGAATATTGCTTCACTTTCGATCCATGACAATGGTGCCAAAACATGTTAGTAGTTAAAGATGCACCCGACTGGAAAGGAGCATGTTTAAGACATCTTGAATCATAAAGGTTGATTGTTCACTACAAAAAAATTGACTCTTAGGGGCGGTTGTCTTCCGCCTCCAAAAGTCACTTTTGCGGGCGGTTTTGGCTTTGGTGGTGGTCTTTACAAAACCGCCCCTAATAGCACTGATGCTAAAAGTTTTGAATTTTAGGGGTGGTTCTGGCAGAGATCAAAACCGCCCCTAACGGTGGCTTTTGGGGGCAGTTCTAAACCCCCCCCACCACCTCCCGAAAAAAATCCACTTTTGGGGGGGTGGGGTGTTCTAAACCCCCCCCCCCCTCGAAAGTGACTTTGAAGGTCGGTTATAAACCCCCTCATAGACACCTATAGGGGTGGTTCCAAACCCCCTGCAAAAGTCCTTATTACAATCCTTTGGGGGCGGTCTCAAACCCCCCTCGTAGGTACCTACGGGGGCGGTTTCAAACCCCCCTCGTAGGTACCTATGGAGGCGGTTCAAAACCCCCCATAAAACTCTTTACAAACCTTTGGAGGCGGTTATAAACCCCCCTCATAGGTACCTATGAGGGAGGTTCAAAACAACTCTTAAAATTCTTTATTACGAAACTTTGGGAGCATTTATAAACCCCCCTCATAGGTACCTACAGAGGCAGTTCAAAACCCCCCTTAAAACTATTTACAAACCTTTGGTGGCGGTTATAAACCCCCCTCGTAGGTACCTACGGAGGTGGTTCGAAACCCCCCCTAAAACTCTTTACAAAACTTTGGGGTGGTTATAAAACCCCCTCGTATGTACCTACAGAGGCAGCTCAAAACCCCCCCTAAAACTCTTCACAAACCTTTGGGGGTGGTTATGAACCCCTCTCATATAAGCTTACAGGGGGGGTTTCGAACCCCCCTAGTTGTAACTTACAAGGGAATTTTTGAACCCCCCTCATAGTGACATATGAAGTCAGTTTAGAACCCCCCTTGTAGCCATAATAAATCATAATAAAATATATGTGATTTAAAACATCAATATTGCAATATCATTAGGGCACGAAAGAATCGAACCTTCAACCTCCTGCTTGTAAAGCAAGTGCTCTACCATTGAGAGAGAACCCTTTAAGAATTGGGGAAAGGGGCAATATTAACACCAAGATTGCATCATTTGTAATTCTAAGAAAAGACTAATAATCCCAACATTTTTTTTTATTCGATAGACCTAATAAAGTAGTTTGCATGGCTCTGACCTTATTTAGATATATGCTAACCACTTCAAATCGTATGGCTCTTACCTTCTTTAGATATATGCTAACCACTTCAAATCCTATGATGTAATCAAGATAATGTAGATGTGTGCTTGGAAATTCACATTTAGACTCTAAAACATATAATTATGCATCCAATTGACCTCAAGTTGGTTGTTAAAAAGAATAATATTATGCCACCCAGGCAGACATTCAGTTTGCTTGATTATGATCATGCCACTGTACAACACACAAAGTAACAACAAATAAATGCATTTTGGAGCTCTGTAGATTTGAATCTTATGTTGTTTTATGACAAAAAGTTGTATATAATTTTACCTTTTGTGTAGTGGGCTTAAGATGGGAAGAATAGGGGGAATGGTGCAATCAGCTATGGTTAGTTTATCGTTGCAGTTGTCTACTGTATAAGATGGTTTTCTTCAAAAATATATGAAATACATAAATCTTGTTTGTCATTATTTCTATGCTACTGTGATTTGTTCTTAGGCGGCTGGTTCATCCTTATTTCAATGACGAAGCCCAAGCTTCTGGGCATGTATTTAGCAACAGCCATGCCAATCGACATAATGCCAAGGACATATATCCATCTTATCTTAACTCCATGATGAGTGGATCAAGGTTTCCGTCTTCTAAATAAAACTAATCCTAATTGCACTGGTAATAGAAGCTTCCTGATTTATTAAGCAAGGAAAGAGACCAAAAAACTCTAGATGTAACCTTCAATGCTTAATAGCACCAGATAGATATATAGTGGTCAACTTCTCCCACCCACGTTGTAGAGCACCTGGGTGCTATCATGCAAAGAAGTAAAAATTTAGGAAAAGAAAAAAATGGAAAATGTGTCAACAGTATCTTGGCCTGGTCAGTGAAAGCAGTAAGCTAATATAGCCCCCACCAGGATTCAAGTCTGAAAACATGTGCTTGTGCTCACACCAGAACACACAAAAAGTGGTTGGGACCAGGTGCTAGTTTTGGGAGTCTTTGACGAAATAGATACCCCATCCCCTATGACACTCAATGAGCCAAAGGGATACCTGTGGAACTCAATCCATAATAGAAATCTTAGTAAAAAACAATACCCCATCCCCTATGACACTCAATAAGCCAAAGGGCGACCTATGACACTCGATCCATAATAGGAAGCTTAGTAAAAAGAAAAAATAGTAGATTCTCAAGAAATAAATTATTTATGATTAGGGACCTACCAGCAAAACCCTGTCATACGCAGCTTGGAAGTTTGACAACTTACACAGAGATTTAGATGCCTCAATCTGTTGCACTTCACTGCCAGAAATATCAGTGCTGAATCAGTAACTTTTGAACATCCACTTATATCAAGTTTTTCAAGTTGATTACAACCAAGCGCTAGAGCATTAATAGATCTGTCTGTTAGCTGGGTAATGTTCAAAAGGTCTAAAGCACACAAATAATGACAGTACTTTACAACAATTTCCACTGCTTGATCGTCGAGTTGATCTTGGTTCTGGCGTAGATTAAGGGACTGCAAATGAGTGAATTTAGGAGCAATTGACAAAAGTAATTTGCTCATATTCGACTTACACCTGCATTGCAAAAATTATTATTCTAACTGATCAAGAACATTCCAGAGATAAAACCTAATCAACGGTAAGAGATAAAACCTAGGATTTGTCGATTCATAAATCTCTTTTGTAAAAAAGAACCCCTTCTCAATTTTGACCCTTATTTTATGGATGCAAGTTTACTAGAATAGACCTGTACTATCAAGTACATAGAAAATTCTTAGTTGGACCCCTGTACCAACATCATAAATAAAAGCCTTGCAAAAGATCAACTTTGTTGGGATCCTATTCCTAGTTATGAATAATTCATACATGATTTAGTCTGTTATGCTTATCAAATCAAATATTCTCAAAATTTCTAGTCATTTTGGAAATAATCAAACTTGTTACCACCGGTGGCCTTGCAAGTTAAATGTACCTTGGCAATTAAGAGAGGCCAAGTTGAAGCACTGGCAAGTCGAAATCGTTGTAAGCAAGTCCGACATACCATTTTGGGCTTTCTTGCCAAATCATGAGCCCGTTAAAAAACTAGGAGGATCCCCTTTATAAAAAGTTAAAAACCATTCTAAATTTTTTAATAGACCAAGTTTGACCATTCGTAGCGATTGTATCTATACAACAACTATATAATCCAATACAAAAGGCTAAATGTAATGGAATACAAACAAAATATGTCACTATTTGAATTGTTACCAGAGCATCTCAGAATAATTGTTGGTTGCTCTTAGATTTTCGCTTGAATCGGATAGGATTAAATATCAAGTAATATTGACTCCATATGGCATGTGGACCATAGGTAACGGGGCTTTGCCTGCTAATTGGAAATTGAATTTGAGACATCAGAACTTATGATAAGTGCAAGGATATTTGAAAGGAATCAAGACAGTAAAGTGTTGACTAATGTCATGCTCATTGCATTCTGACAGCAAGTTTACATGCTGTGAAGATATAGTTCTCCATCACCTGGAATGTTGCAAAAACTAACATATACTTTATGGGCATAACCATGCGATTTCAATTCGTGGAATCCACAAAAGGCATATCAATAGGCAATGCCACAAAAGGCATAAAAATAGTGAATGAAATGTAGTGCAGAGGGACAATACCCAGTTCAATTTTTTATACACAAAAACATGAACCCCGACCAGAAACAACTACAACAGATTAACACTCTAAAACATTATTCCTGCCACCATATAGCACTATTCCTTCCACAAGAGATCTCCTAAAAGCATAACAATAACAAAAACAGGAGATAACTAGGATAGTGGTCAAGCAAGTCGCTTTGGATATAAAATCATCCCCATCAACCACTTCATTTCAAATTTAATTAAAACTTAATAACGAACAAACCATGTGCACGCTTTAAACAAATTATATTGCACCTGGCTTAATCATCTAAGCCAGTGAAACAACTCAAGTACATTCCAATGTAACCGTCCACACATAGAATAACAATTAGAAACGAAACAATGGTATGACAATGTTTGATAGGATTGATGTACAAAACTATGGTATTTTCTGAGCTTCTCAACCAATCCCCATGATCATAATTAAACATAATGACACATGCAACATGCAAAATACATATATTTTCATAGCAATAAATAACATTCAATTGCAAATTCATAAACAGAACAAAGCACTTATCTTTTATCAGAAGATATTCCAAGTAACTGGCTATGCACGAGCAATTTTCCACCAAACTGTAGGCATCCAAGCTAGATGCCACCCCCCAAGCCAAGCTATGAGGTCACCATGGCAAAAGAACCAAGCCACAAGCTTTTAGCTCACTCAATCTAACCCACTTTCTCTCATGGATCAGTGAATATGCTTTCTACAAAGCACTCCAAGCATCTCATCCAATCATCACACAGCCATTGCACTCTCTTTCACTACCCTACATAACAGAGAAGAGATATTCCCTTTCTCTGCTCAACAACCCCTCGGGGATGTTTTTCCCTTCAAGTGCTCTTCAGTGCGGGCAGAGAGTCCAATCCACTAAATGCTTTCTGTAATAGCCTACAAGCATAGCACTTGGATTTCAAGCATCCAATTAGCAACAAATACACCGCAAGTGAAGACTTCTTAGCTTTCCCAGCCTCTACGCTTGTCTACAGCCATCTACCTCTCATCCAAGCTCTGCAAATTCCTCTTTCAACGTGCTGGTTTTGGTCAAATTCTAGATTGAATAATAAAAGAAATGGAAAAAAAAACATGAGAAGTGTGAAACACTTAAACATAAACTTGAGACATAAGGATAGAATGAATGATAATGAGAGAGCTGAGTGAATGATGGATGACTTCTTCTTCATGAGAATGAAGAACTATTACGCTTCCCCGTAATGACTGTACCCATCCTATACTCCATTAAGTTATAACACCTACCCAGGAGATCTTACATACTTATCTTTCTTTGGAAACTTGTGGCTTAAGAAGGCTCAAACAATTCATGACTGGGGAAGGGACACATTGACCATAAGACAAGGTAATAAATTTTTATCCATTAAATTTGAGGATACAGATAGTCGAAAGAAATGGCTTCATGATGACTTGGAGAGAATTGAGTCCTAGTCAGCCATTTGGCATGAATATACAAAACCTGTGGATAGCACATTAATGCGTGAAGAATGTTTTCCATACCAAATGAATTCAGACAATGCTGTATATTTGATTAGGCTAGAGTCAAATTTCAGTGTTAAATCCAAGGTGACAGAAATATCACAGCAAAAAATGTCTCAAAGCTTATAGCGAAATTCTCTTTCAGTTTTGTACTTTTCTAGTTGGGATATTTCTTGTCATTGATAGTTGGAGTACAAGGTAAACATTTAAATTCATAATGCAAATTTGACTCTAGGGGATACTTTTGTGTCTGTTTTCAAATCCCATAAATACTGCTTTCACATTCTCTTAATTTTATGTTCAATACTCAACTCTTCAAGGAGTTTCCAGTAAAAGTATGCAAGTATCTATTACAGGGAAAATATGCAACTGCAATGTTGTTATAATCAAAATTCATTTTTTAGAATGCAGAGGTTGCATTGAGAGACTTATTTTGTTTGACTGTCATATCGTGGTGTGTATACACATCTTTTGCTTTAGCTGTATGCTTATCCTTCTATTTCTTAATTCTGGAAAGTATTTCAATTCCTTTATTGCATTAGATTTAGGCTAGAATATTTTATTTTGAGCAACAATGCAAGTTCTTTGGTTGTGAGCTTGCAGGCAAGTGTCCTATGCTTGTATCATCCAGTGATGCATGTGCTCTATCCACATTCATAGAGCTGACACTTCAATACACATTCATTTTTCACTTATTATGCAGAGTCTGATGACACTCGAAATGATTAAATGACATCTGAAAACGTCTTGTACACTCTTTGAGGTGTACACTGCATATTTTTCGTTAGTAATGTTACATGACAAAAATAATGACTACCAGTACTGATTACACAGGGAGCAATGGCATGAAGATTTGCTATCACATTTCGATGTGTAGATTCAATTTGAAATTCATTTTTTTTATGAATGTTTTGAAATGAAAGTTTGAAACATTTATTGTAGCATTTCAATCCATTTTCTGAAGACCCTCTCAAACACTATGAAACTACTTTGTCTAGATGTATATGTAAATCCTGTGCTTAATAGTCCAAACTTAATATTTTTGACAATACATGTCTATATGTAAACACTATACTGGGTAAGTGCCCTACTTGTTTCAAAGGTATTATTGGTATAATTGATTAAGATATGATTCTTTACTAGTTATTTAATTAACAAACATCATTTAAAGTTACTGAGCGGTTAGTCATGCATATGAAGCTTCAAGATAGGAACTTGAGTTTCCTCTATTGTATTTTGCATTTATGCTAGAAAATGTACTTTTAATTTCCCATATGCAAGTTCTCTTCAGTCTCATATCGCTTTCTTATTAGGGTTACAGTTTGTATACATGGTCAAAGGCAGTTGGTTGGTCACCCCACTCACGGTCCATCCAATGAAAAACCTATGAACCGAATGGCCCAATTGAATGAATTGAAGGGACTCAAGAGTGAAATGAGTTTTCATGAATACTGCAAGCTTGATTAAACTATAATATTATAACACCTACAAAACTTTGATATTTTATGCTTCGGACTGTAAATATTTGTGATTGACAGCTCCATGTAGAGAGGTAAAGAGATTGAGAATTCTGAAATGGTAGCAAGGGTTGCTGCTTGGTCCTTGTAATGAATTTTTGGCTCAGGATCAAATTTCTCACCGCTTCCTATTTGTTATAAATGCATGGTTGTACTTGACTAAAGAGAAAACTCAATCCCTCCGTGGACTCTCATCCTCGTGTGCAATAACCAGTCACATCCATATCGTTAAAATTCCTATTGTAGATAATAAATAACTGTGGGTATCACAAATGTGATGAGTTTCCATACTTGAGATTTATGTATCGAAGCTCTAACTCAATAGTCCAAATTGGGGGAGTGATTTCAGCCCTGAATCAATTGTGGTTGCTTCTTTTGTCTGAGTTCATTGACTGTCGAAACCGATTCATGGTCCTTCTTTACCAATTTGTAAGGCTACCTTGGATTTGATTATAGGTCTCTCTATATAACGAGGGACATCTGGTAAGAACTTTTTGCATATGTTTAAATCATGCCTATATGCCACCTCCCATGCGACAATAGATTGTTCTTTGAGTCTATTCATTGTAATTTTATTGTAACACTAAACCAACATCTAATGCATGCCATTGTTATGTCCCTCTTCTGCATAATATAAATGTGTACACTCATGAATTGCCTCTCGCAGCAACATATGGCCCTATCAGTATCAACCATATAAGCTGACCAGGTGGTCACCACTGACCTTTGTTGGTATGGCATCTTTGTGTTTTTAACTTCTCATCAGCCTTTCTCTGTGATTCTGAGCCTCCTGTGCTTCCGAGGAATTACATTGAACTGATGCATTCTAGTTTGATCCTATTTGTGAGGGATAAGTAGCGTATGCGTTGCCATGGTGACCGTCATTATTTTCCACCCATCGATAGCTAGGCCTGACTGCTCTACTGTCTTTCATTTTTGGTGTTAGTTGAGCTGAATTGTTCCTTCTATAGACATGGTTGCCAATGCATCGAGGCTTGCAGGTTTCAGAGCCCAATTTTTTGTGGTTTATGCCAGCCACCTCCCATTTCTTGTTGGGCAATGCTTATTGCCTGTTGAGGAACACTACATCTTATGTGCCTATCTTTAGTAGTCCACGCTGACACCACTTAAATTTTATTTCTATTGTTAACCTGCGTGCCTGTCTTTACGGTTGATGTTTTGAAGTAGGATACCTTCAGCCAATGTGATTCCTTTGTTACAACCCGTCAGACCCTGAATGTGGTGCAAAAAAATGTGTCATGAGAGATCATTTTCATTTGACGTTGCCACCTTACACTGCCATGTCTGCCTTTATGTTGCATTCAGTGCCACCTATGTATTATGCTTTTATGTCGCATTCGCTGCCATATGGCCTCGACAAATGCCTTGGGAGAAAGGTTCAACCTATTGAGCTAACCATTGGGACATATTATATTATTATATATTTATATATGCAATTAGAAAATTTCCAAAGGAAAACCTTGCATGATCTCCCTCCCATCTTTCTCAAAACATTCGGATGGAGTGTCACTCAACTGCCAGCCACAATAGCAACTGGTAACCCCAAGGGACCTATGGCCTCCCCATTGGAAATATGACTTGGGAAGATGCTTCAACAAATTGAGTTAACACTTGAGGCATATATTATTAATATTAAGCTAACCCTTGGGCCTATTATATTTATAATATAGATATATATTAATTATGTTCATTAAAGTGTGTGTGATTGTCTGGTTTTGCAATACAACAGCAGGGCAGTCATTAAAGGTTTGCAATTTAACTTCACTTCATATTCCCAGAAGTTTAGAAAAAGTTTAAATAAAAAGAAAATGCCCAGTCCCTTGCACATCTGAAGCCAAAGGAACAGGAGATCATAATCAAGGAGGATCCAGGTTTACTAAAGGAGAATCAAGCTCATTTGGAAAACAAATTTATGCTTCATTATCCTTCTTTTTCAAGGAAAGGTGTACCTACTATGATTTTGTTCCACTATCCACCAGAAATATATTTTAACCAATGACATGATTCAGGAATTTTGCTCACATGGTGTCATAGATCAGGTCTATGCTGCAAGCTAGTAATGCTCAGAGTTTGTCATGTAAATGCCTAATCCAACCCTTGCATTAAACATTACCTCCAACACCTTGTCTAAAACATTAAGAAAAAACAAAGATCATGCTAGGAAAAGTAGTGAGAGTGTTGCTAAGGTTGTAGATGGGGGTGTTTCTTGGATTTTCCTCACATGATGTCTTAGATCAAATCTATGTTGTAGACTATGAACTCATAGAGTTTGTCAAGTAAATATTTAATGCATTCCTTGTATTAAGCATTCCCTCCCACACCTGACAAACAATAATTTAATTTAATGTTTGACCTCTTCTAAGGCAGAAGACTTGGATGGTCATTGTAGGCATAGTAAGAAGGTTGTTAAGCTTATAAAGGCCTCTAGTTTTATCTCTACGCTTCAATTCTATAATCATTATATCTTTACTTTGTTCTTGCAATAAATCATTTGTAGCCTTTAATTCAAAACTATAAAAATAAATTTAAGTTTAATAAGAGACCCAATCACTAAAATGCAGTAGTAGCCTAAAATATATTTAGTATTTACACACAGAACTAGTTGCTATGTTCATGTTCTATCCAAACAAAGAAGCAACAATCTAAGACATGTTTGGATCAGGGATGATTTTAAGAAACCCCCCTAGATTTATATGTATAAAAAATGGGCGAATCTCACCGATATATAGGAAAATTTGAAGGCGATTTTATCAATAATATAATATGTATATATAAAAAATTTGCCGAATCTTTCATTTTATTATACAATGTTGTAAAATCCTGGCGAATCTTTCATTTTATTATACAATGTTGTAAAATCCTAGCGAATCTTTCATTTTATTATATAATGTTGTAATCTCTTGGCGAATCTTTCACTAAGTTATAAGATATTGTGAAATCTTGGCGAATATTTAACTTCATTATAAAAAAATTTAAAAACTGGTGAATCTTTCACTGATTTATAGAATATTGTCAAAATAGAGGAACAACAACATTAGTCAAATAACAGGAATCACATCATGATCAATAGAACATGTAGACTCATAAGTAACAACTGGAAGGTGTCAGTGAAACACAACTGCACTGACTAGATTCAAGGCAAGTGGGAACTCCACTTGTTATCTCGTCCTTTAATGGTCCCGTGGACATGTGGGGACCTGAATCTTGACAAACTGATAAATTGATAGAATCATACATTATGCTCGATCTTGGCCTCCACTAGCCAGTTATGGTCATGGAGGCTAATTCGAGTATGCATTGTAATTATGCCAATTGATTATTGCATCAGATGAATGTTGGTCTTGTGACAATAGCTATCCTATGATCAATGCATAGGAACCTAGTGCATAAACCATTTTTTTATTCACTTAGCTATGTAGAGCTCATTTATTTTTTTGA
Organism: Pseudotsuga menziesii; assembly: GCA_001517045.1. NCBI lineage: Eukaryota > Viridiplantae > Streptophyta > Pinopsida > Pinales > Pinaceae > Pseudotsuga > Pseudotsuga menziesii. Next base: position 319,341 of record LPNX010843874.1, on the reverse strand, counting down.
ATAACAATAAGTATTTGCAAAGAAAATTTACAATCAGCGTAAAAGAATCGAAAAACTGAAGACAATTAATTCATGCAACTAAAAGTTAATAAAATAATCTTTTCTCAAACCCTAAAACCAACCTTGATTCAAGATACAAAAAAAGATTAAATCAAGCATCGAATGAGAACTAGAAGCATTCAAAGGACTTAACACAATATTTAACAAAAATACACAAACTTCAAAAATTGACAAAATGCTTCAAACAAAAGCAATAAACAAACCATAAAAAATTGTCAAGATATTCATGCTAAACACCAACATGGTTTCATGTACTTAAATGAGCCCATTCTTGCTTAGCGAAAGTGTTGCCAAATTAGTTATTTATCATTTAATGTTAGGAAACTATCTATGTGAAGAGATAGCTCCTAGGCCTAGCTTTCTCAAATTCCAGCGCCATTTCCTCTTACATGCAAGAAAGAGACAATGTAAGAGATAAATATCAAACCATCAATCTTAAAATAAGCTGCATGAAGGTAATGTAGCTCAAATCATCAATGCTACAACAAAAAAGTACAATGTAGAATCTATTTTTACCTAAAACACAACCTCAAATTCATATACATTGATTTCCACTAACCAGCAAGGGCACATGGAACACCTAGACCAAAATAAGACTCGAGAAGTTTAATAGTATTTGGCTTCATAACATGGTTCTCTTGCAAGCAAATTTTAGTCATTCAAGTCTGTCCTTCAGTAGTATTTTAGTAATACTCAAGCCTACCATTGAACTTCTTCTGTTCAAATTTAAATTCGGATATTCTGTGTAGATCCCATTATAAATTACTCTCCCGATGAGGATCACATCATCATATTTCTCAGGTAAATCCAAAGTCGAAAACAAATACCATCAATTATGTCTCCAGTCTGTCCAAAATGATATCTTCGCTGTAATTAATGCATCAATGATCCAGTCGTCTGACGATACGTCGTGGCATCAACCAAATATGATGAATCTTCAAACAGTAGCTTCAAGTTAGATTCCATAGGTGTGGCTATCACCTGACAGTCCAACATTCTGAATCTCTTCAGAATATCCACTGCATACTTTCTGTATCCAAGGTCAGTCAAGGAAACACCTTTTGATAAATCCATCTCTAGCTCCTTTCTTGCTTCTTTAAAATCTTTCTTGTTTTTAATTTTTATGATCTCCATCTCCCTCGATCGAGGTGAAGTGTGTGTTAACAGTGGCTCCACAAGGGGAGAACATGCTCCTGTGGGACGCTGAGATCCCAACGAGCTTCAATGATGTTTTTTCTCTGAAAAGTCAACCACTCTTGTTAGTATCATATCCCTAAGGTTGGATAAGGTCTTCGATGCACAAAACTTGACCTTAGAAGACACATGTTGGGATTGTGATTGATGCATAAGCTTGCCTAAATCCCGACAAATACATACCCTTACTTTCCCCAGAGATATACTTGTACTGACACACACAAAAATCCCAGGCCTTATCCAGACTTTGACCTAAGATAAATGTGTCCCAACTCTGATTTTACTCTGTGAATCAATAAGATTCATGCATGCCCAATTTTCAGAATGACAAAAGAATTTGGCCTATGACAAAAAACAAGATAAACCAACCTCCCAAATTCGGGACTACTCACGTGAATGCGGAACAACGTATTAAGAATAAAACGACTTGCAAAAATCATAAAATTTAAGATATAATTGAAATCAATGCAATGAAAAAAATTCCTAGTAAAAATAAAAATTTGCCACTAGGCTACACGATTACCCAAAACAGACAGAACTCGTCATTTTCTTTTTCTCTTCCTTTTTTCTTTTTTTTCTTTTCTCTTTTTTGTGGCCCTTTAGGGTTGTTACTGAAAGTAATACTTTAGTAATTGCGCATTGACTGGCATATGTTTTTCTTCTCCATCCAGATTAGCCAGATGAAAACTGTTCTTCCCTGCTTTTTCACTTTATTTGGGAAGGGCCCAACCAGAGGTTGTTGAATTTACATTGTTTCCCTGGTTTCTCCCTTTTCATGTCCCTTTTTTAGCATACTTGAGATGGCATAAGTGATTTCAATGAAATTGGGCACAAATATTAGAAGGGAATTTATGCTCCCAAAGGACTGGATACCCTTCTTACTTTTGGGTAACCGAATCTCTTTTAAGATTGCACTTTTGATGGATCTATTTTTACCTTGTCTTTTGGACACCAGATGCCCTAATAATTTGCCTCCGACTACCCCAAAAATAGACTTCTTGGGGTTAAGTGAGATTCCAAAGGATCTATGTCTGTCAAAGATCTTCCTCAGGTGCATGAAATGGTCTCCCCTGCACTTGGAATAAACTGTCAAATCATCTTGGTAAACCATGATAACTTTATTAAGGAAATCAGAGAAAGCATATGGCTCTTTGGAATTTGGTCCCAACATTTAACAATCCAAAAGGCACACAGCCATGGGAATACGTTCCACAAGGATGGTTGATGTTGTCTTGTATCGGTCATTTTCATCAACCAACACCTGGTTGTACCCTGAGAATCCATCCAACATGGACATCATTCCAACACTTGTAACTGTAACACATATTCCATGCTTCGCAAAAGATAGTTATCTTTCGAGGATGCAAGGTTCAAATTTCCGAAATATTGCAAATTCTAATCTCATCATTCTTATGGACTGGTACAACATTAGATGCCCACTATGAGTAATAAGCAGGCATGATGATTTCTACTTTGAACAACTTCTGCAACTCTTTTTGTATGATGGGATCCAACTTGGGATTCGTGTGCCTTTGTGTCTTTCTAAAAGGTTTGGCTTGTTGTTTCAAAGGATTTTTATGCTTGATAACCTCAGTACTATAGGTTTTTAGCTCATCATATGACCATGCAAAAACATCTTTATAATCACAGATAAACTCCTCAATATTTTTCCATTCTAGAGTGCATACTTGAGCAATCTTCACTGGTCTTGGAATTTCCTTAGAACCCATATTGAGTTCAATGACCTGCTCATCCTTATCAGTGACCTTTGAACCTTTAAAAGCAACAGAATCATCAATAATTTTTTCCAAAGGTACCAAACATCTAGGGATTTTATTACTTTTCAGTTGTACCATTTGTTGCTCCGGGTCACTGTTTTCTTATCCCTGATCAATCTAGTGAGAGGCAGTTGCATTTAGACTATTCAAAAAATTCACAATGCCTATCATCTTCAAATAGATGCTAGTTTCCGAAGTTGTCAGGAATGGATGGTCGAAACCTGATCTCCACATGGTACTTTGAAAAGGACTTTGTTGTGCATGGTTCATTTCCCACATTTGAACCTATCATAGCATCTACTTGTTGATTAATGATTTTCATTTTGCGGGATAGAAACTATGTCAAAAAACATCAAATGCCTTGATCTCATACCATACATGATACAACATGTCAATATTGCTTCAAATGAGAATATTTTGCTTCACATTGGTTCTGTACTTGATTCACAATCAAGTCTGAAATTCTGAATCTCCTTTGACTTTTTAATGTTTTAATATTGACATCCTTTACTTGTTTCAAACCCAAAAGCAAGGCCTCATATTCGATCACATTGTTAGCTGCATCAAATTTTAAGCCAAAATGAATATGGAAAGGAGTTATAACTGGTGAAACAAAAATTACCCCAGCACCTGCACCAAATCGGGAACATGCACCATCAAAATACATGGTTTTGAATCCCTCATGCATGTTTTTAACTATTACAACAGCCTCTTTCGTTAGTGGCTTATCAAAAACCAAGATCATATAAGTTCCCAATCAGGTTCTATGTATAGCGACTCATTATTAGGCTGCTTGGAGTCCTCCACGTTATGCAACAATTATTGTTCTCTGAGTAACTTGACCACATAAACCATCTCCAACTGGAATACTAGCCTGATAGCAATAAGTTGTGAGTGCAGATAAGTTGCCGCTTGTTTCTTTATTGGCTGAAGCTGCTCATCCACTGTTTGTGGCCTCTTCCTAAGATGATTTCTCTTTTCCAGATATGTCTCTTGCAATTCAATTACTTTTTTAGGTATAAGAGCACAAATTTCCTCCTTAGGAGGTGCAAGGATGCCATCCTCAACAAGTTCAGAGCACTGCTGAAAAAAATGGCAATGTTTGTCTTGGTAATTTTAGTGATATTCCTCTGGTTTTATGCTATGTTATTGTGAATTTCTCATCAACATTTCTCTGAACTCTAGTTTGAATATTAACAAACTGCCACCTACACCATGCAAAATATAACTCATTATGCAAGCTCTTTTGAAGGTGCTAGCACAAGGGGACAATTGTATGGGAAGGATCTGGTAAATCTTACAGTTTGTAGGTGTATCCTTGTTTGCATATGTCATGGAAATTCCATTGTATTGTCCTGTTTTTGGCCATGGGGACCTCTCACGAGCTTGTATCCAGAGCTGGAATACATCTGCCACCCCTTGCTATACAATCATTTTGAGCAGTTATCAACTGCAAGTAGTATATTGCATTAGAAAAATGCATCAAAAGTAAGTCAATCCTTTCAAGATTTTTATGTGCAAAGAGGACTTAACCTTGTATAATTTTTAAGGTCTGTAGGGTGTCCTAGTTCGGCCCTAGGTAGATTGAAATTAAAGTACATTATTGTTATGCTTAGGAATTCTTTGAATTCACTTTATTATTTAAATAAGCCCATCAAATCTCTTGTTGTATGTGGTAAATAAGGATATCAAAAATATGCCTTATTATCTAAAATGACAATGTTGTTTTTATTCTTACCTAATAGCATTTATCAGCTACCTGCCATGACATGTTAATAATAGAATGCTAACTACATAATTCCCAATGCATTTTTTAAACCCAAAAGGTTTCATAAGATTGGCTCCTGCAGAAGGAATAATGCCCTTTCTGTTATTGTATCCCTTCGATGAGCCCATTTAGTAGGATTCCAAGGCTCACTATTGGGTTGTGCATGATGTAATAACCTCATGTGTAATTAGCTATAAAGAAATCAACCAACAAGCATAACGTGTTCATCATATCAAATCTTAGTCATATGACACTTAACAACATTACAAAGAAACTACAACCCTTCAGCATATTTTGAAGCAATCACTGGGATCATGAAGAAACTACAACCATCCATGATAGCCTTAGCATTATGAGGTTTGTTGCTTTATCATATAACTCACTCAACAATAACGGCATGGTGAAAAAACCCAGATGGGATTTTGGGGACAAAATGGGACGTGCTTGTCACACCACTTGTTGGCATTCATGGCCATCACTTGGTGGTAGAAGGTTGTACAAGCCACATGCAAGGGAAGTATGCGAGGGAGGACACCATGAAGTTCATCTACTGAAGAACTCTAATGCCAGCTTGAGAAGTACCCAAGTAGCCAATTTTTCAAAACGAAACTCTCTTACCACCCATGTGAAGGAATTCACAAAGAACCTATGTGACTATGAACACCGGTTGTCAGCAATAGAGACTTAATCCATGTGCCTTGAAGTAGGGCAATAGGAGACCAACAAAGAGGAAGACTATAACAATGCCTAGCTGAGGTCCTATGAAACAAGTGGCAGTTCCATAGCACTCATTAAAAAAATTAACTCCAAATCACGTCAAAGGTGGGATGTTAAAGGAAGCAAGGGTATCAAATATGGACAATTAAGACATGAATGGGGATAACTGAGAATGTGATAATTGAACAAAAAAAACCTTCCCAATGCTTAGCGTTCAACAATTCCGATATGCAAACTTCAATATGTAGAGTCCAACTCACAGACCTACAAGATTCTGGTATGCAGACTCTTTTCATTTTGTTATTTATTAATGTGTGGCTATGGTGTACAGTTTTGGTGTTATGGGATAGAGAACACAGGATTTACTAACATTACGATCAATTTTAAAGTCATTTTGAGTTGTAAAGCTTACCTCTTGTAACTCTTCCAAGTTAAGTAAATACATCAATATTGCAACAACTTACCAAGTTACCATGGTACAATGAGGAAAAATCTATTGCGCATTAGAGGTTCAAAAATTAAAATGGAAAAAAATAGAAAACAAAATAGTATGAGCAGATCAGCTCTGATTGCTGCATAATTATGGCCATAGGCCTTGTAAAATTCTTGTGAAATGATTAAAAATCATCTTCTGTTGTTCAAAAAATGACAACTTGCACAAAGTGCAAGTAACCATGAACTAGCCTGAAGGACAACACATAAATTTTCAATAAAAAATATGGAATTATTTCAATTTTACCTTTTAAGTATTTCTTGTGAAGCAACATTGGTCTACAATACAATTGGGACATTGGTAGAATGTTAACTCCTACAGTTTTGTAAGGTATTGTTGCATCGATCTATATGTTATATCTATCTTATTCTTATTATTCTACTTGGGAATTAGAACAAGAAAACTGCAGTATAAATTAGCATTTATTTATCTCAATCTTCTTATTCTACTTGGGATTCAGAACAAGAAAACTACAACAGAAATTAGCATATGAAATAAATGTGGGAAAGTCCAAGACTGAATTTGACAAGAACATACCATGGCCTTCAACTTTAAGGAAAATGTCATGGAATCATACTGATAAGCTCTCATTTCAGCAACTAGATCATTGAATGACTTGAGTACTACCATTCCTTCTGGAAGTGCTTCATTGCTTTCCTGCAATCATAAACTTGGACCTAAAAACCTAAGAAAGTATCAGAAACATCGTCAACCTAAAAAACTCATAAATATTCAGAAATATTAGGAGAAATCGGTGATATTTGCAACACACTAATTAGTGCCTCAGCTAGTTGCTTTTTTCTCTACACATTGAAATGTATCAACAAATATATATAAGCAACTTGGTAAGGTTTCTCTAATTTTTTGTGCTCTTTGTTTGTCCTTCATAGTTTCTTTGTTTTCTTGGAACATTAATTCGAGTACATAAAATACATATATCTGCTGGTATGTCTTAGTAGTTGATGGGATTTTTATTCACATCTAGTTGTTACAATTTATACTGAATCTTAACTTATATTAGCATTAGCATTTAAAATAATCAGCCTTCATAGTCTTGAGGCTTGGATTCAGCTCTATTGGACCCTGCTTGTCTAGTGAAGGGTAAGCCACTTCTATTGAGAAAAAAAGTTTTTCCAGTGCTCTTTGAAATAAAACTAGGTAAAGATAAACCATGCAGAGGTGCCCCTTGGTTCTAATCCATAATCGCTCGGCCTATGGCTGAGTCATTTCACTAGTATGGACCTTAATTATTTTTGCAGAAAGTTATAATGTTTCTCTTTGTTTTCTATTTCATTGCAAATTAATTCTGATTGTGTATTACAATATTACTTGCAAACTGTAATTGAAATGAGGAAGAAAACCAATTCTGAAGCATCAACTACATACATAGAACTAAGACAGATTTTACCTTGGAAACCCATTTGTGAAAACCAGCATGGCCTTTTTTGGCTCTTTCTGTGCTCAAGAATGATGACAAATGTCAGTTATATACTCTTAGACAGAGATTTTGTGTATTCTTACTCCATGGTTTCATTTTGTAGATTGCATATTGGCTTTGAGATAATCTGTGTTCTCTATGGATAGGGTCACACTTCTCTTCGTCCTCATGATCTAGGAACATACTTCTCATTCTTAGTCTTTAGTTTTCTACTTTTGTGCCATCAGCTTCTGAAGCTTTCAACTGCCAATGCAAATTTTCCAACCGATGTCCCAATCTCCCTCTTTATTCCCACCTCTATTGGTTTCTCTTCTCTTGGAATGCGTAGAGTCTCTCCCCTAGACTGATCAACAAGCTTTTAAAGAGGGCCACACTCAGTAGTCCCAATCGCTGGATTTAACCCAAATGATGGGATGGTTGACAATTTAGGTCTAAGGGCATAAAACCAAGGGATGTAAAGCAACCAAAAACCCATTCAATATCCATTCCCACACACCAAACAACTAGAGACACCACAATATTTCCCCCTTACACCACCTAAATCTCACAAAAAATATTTTGATATTTCTCTCAATTAGCACAAAGCAAGGGTTTTAATCACTAATAAAAGATCCAACTTCACGTTCAATGTGAATGTGTTGAATCAGGTAACAACTTCCCTGTGCAAAAATGGGGAAATCTAGACAACCCTCTACTGGTAAAAATATATACTTAATGTTGTGTTGTATAAGCAATTTATATTTTAAATATAAGCGAAGGGTGGAATCAGGGAAAGACTTAGAACAAATGAAGTTCTCACGACCTTAAATAAAAAGAAAGTAGATTCAATCAACTTTAGAGTAAATACTAAAACCTCTACGGCTATGCAAGGTGCGTCCCCATGGAACACTGAAAAAACCCAAGAAATCAACTTAATAGCAACAATTACCATAGGTCATTAAGCCAAAATAATTTAATTTCAACTGTGAAATTCGATCACATTGAGCACCCAAAATATGAATTGAGAGAGACTAACCTATAACTCAAAGACTTAGAGCCGTGCGAAGACTAACACAAAGAATCCAAATGCAACAGAGTCTGGATTCGAACTTCTTTGGCACATAAATCCAGTACAAATTCTTCTTGAATTCGTTGTTGTCACCATAGATGTTCTTTGGTATTAAATAATTGTGCATAAACTGAGCTAAAAACTAAGCCAAATGGGGCTATAGAGTCTAGAAATGATAAATACTCAAAATCAGGGTGAATGGGACTCCGAAAAATGCCAAATACAGGAGGAACGAGAGATTTAGAAGCCAAATTGGGGCGAATGAGGGTCCAAAATCTGTCATTTCCTGAATTTCAAGGACGAACAAGGGCTTTGAAACCAAATGGAGGCTGAATAGGACTAAAAAATGACCATTTCTTGAAATTAATGGAAAACATGAACTCCATCTAAAACCCATGCTAGAAATCAAACTTGAAGAGAAGCTCTATAGTTCAGCAAACTTCAACTCCTGGAAAGCCAGGTTTACAGCCATTCTAGATGAGAATGACTTAGATGGCATTGTTGTTAATGTGACAGAAAAGCCAACAACAAATGTTGGTAGGCTTGCTTACAAGATGAAGCAAGGTAAGGCTAGAAGGATCATCTATGATTCTATCAGAGAGTCATTGATGCCCAACATCACATCTTTGAAGACTGCTAAAGAATGTTATGATACTTTGGTCAACCTATATGGAAAGAAGGCTCCCAATCAGAAGAGATTCTTGAATAAGAGGCTATGAACTTTGAAGCTAAACAAATATGAAAGCATTGGTTCTTTCTTCACAAATATTGCACAGGTAAGTGATCAACTCATTGCTATTGGTATTATTGTTGATGATGATGACCTTGTGAAAACAGTGGTTGAAGGTCTCCCAAGCTCTTGGGAAACTTCCATGGCATCCGTATGTGGACGAGGGAATCAGCCAACCTTTGAAAGGATTTGGCATGATTGCATAGAAGAAGAAGGAAGGAAATATGGCAAGGTAATCAAGGAGGACAACCTTACACTTGAAACAAAGACAAAGAATTTCAAGAAGCCTTTCCCTCAGCAAAATAAGGAAAAGAAACCTCAAGGTAAGTTTTCTGACATGTCAAAAGTGGAATGTTATAGTTACCACAAGTTTGAACATTTTTCTAGAGACTACAGGCAGAACAAGAAGAAACCTAAGAGAAGGTTTCAAGCATCTGCTGCAGAAGCAGAGGAAGAAGAAGATGAAGAACCAAAGAAGAAGAAGAAAACCAAGACTAACAAGGATAAAGAGTCTAGAAGAGACTACTTGATTTCTGGTCTCACTGGTTCTTTCACAGATTGTTCCACTCCTTGGTTAGTGGACAGTCATGCCTCCAGGAAAATGATGACTCCACCTACAATATTCAAGGAATTGGCTCAACTTCACTTCAACTTGACTCAGGTATGGTTCTTCATATTGATGATGTTCTTTATGTTCCTGGTTTAAAGAAGAATATTCTATCTGTTGCTAGCTTAGAGGACAAGGGCTATAGATTCCTCTTCATGGACAAGAAAGTCCTCATATGGGCATAGAATGAAGACCTAAGCTCAGCAATACAAATTGGGGTTCAAGAGGGAGGCCTTTATAGGACTTCTGAGGGTTGCACTCATGCAGTTGATCCATGTGAGTTATGGTATAGAATATTTGAACACCTTCACTGCACAGCACTTCCAGGATTACAGAAGACAGTCAACAGAGATGTGGTCTTCCATGAGAAAGATGTGTTTCAAACACAAGAGCTTTCAAAGGAAGATGAAGTACCTTCACTAGAGTTTCCAGTTTCATAAACTCAAAGGGAGGAAGAGGAATTTGAGGATCAAATTCCAGATGACACTGAAATTCCATCAGAAGAACAACTTGAAGTTCCTCCTTACAAAAGGAGATCAGCTCCGTACCAAGAAATGGTACAAATAAAGGCGAGAAGCATAAAGCTCCTCTTGGGACTTTCAGATAAAGACCACAAAATTACTTAGGTCTTATGAGTCATCTTGACAGTACAAAACCTCCATCATACAAAGAAGCAACAAGTCAACAGGTATGGGTTGATGCCATGATTGAAGAGTACAATTCAATCATGAAGAATGATGTGTGGGAAGTTGCTCCCAGACCAACAGAAAAGTTAGTAATGACAATTGCTCCTGTTGCCAGGTATTCTACCTTTAGAACCATCATTATACTTGTTGCATTATTTGGATGGAAGTTACATCAGACAAATGTAAAGACAGTCTTCCTCAATAAGGTGGAAGCTTATGTTGAACAACCCGAAGGCTTTGTGAAGAAAGCCTTGTATGCTCCAAGAGTTTGGTATGCGAGGATGGATGGATTGCTCGATGACTTGGGGTTTTCCAAAAGTACAGCTAAGTCTAACTTGTACTTTGAGGTTGTTCATAATCATGTCTTGATACTTGTTCTATATGCAAATGACTCGTTCCTTACAAGTGCTGAACAATTCATAGAACAATGTAAGAGGCAGCTTACCGTTGAATTTGAGATGAAAGATCTTGAATTAGTGCGTTACTTCCTTGGCTTAGAAGATTGGAAAAATCCAGGCAACATCTTCCTGACACAAGGAAAGTATGCAGGATACATCTTGCAAAGATTTGGGATGGAGGATTGCAAGTCTATGGGCATACCCATGACCATAAACTTAACAAAGTTGGGTGACTCAGCTATCAGTTCACAGAGTATGGACTCTACTATGTATAGACAGCTTTTTGGATCCTGGATGCACCTCATGCATACGAGACCAGACAGAGAGAATGCTCTAAATCAGTGCATGTCCAACACTTATGGGTTCAGGGTTACTTCCACCATTCACTCCACTACTTGTAGTACTGATATCTACCTTCCATTCTAACTTACATGTTAAATTTTTCAATGATCCAGTGTACAATGTCTATAGATTGTTTTTTCTAGCACACTATGCTTAAAGTTTTCTAATTTTTAAGGAAGGGTTTTCGATATTGGAGCATTGTTTAAGCATTTTGATATTGGACTAGGGTCTGTGGTTTCATTCTTGTTTATGCTAGAAACTTCAGTGGCACTCCAAACAAAGATAGACGATTAAACAAAAATTATGCATGGCTAAATACAGTTGGGTGAAATGATGAGGAATATACAAAAGTGTTTTGTGAGATGATCTCTTAGAAAGAAATCCTACAAAGTAATTATGATTGTTTTACATTTAGTAACACTTTTTTTTGTAAGCAGAGAACATTATATTACTATATAATACAAAAATAGTGTACAATCAGTCCCGACTAGCTAAAAGAGATTTACTGGCTCGGGCTCTTCTTCATCTGAGTGATTCTTTCCATGTCTGTGCTCCTACATCCCCTTGTCTCTCTTAAGTTATTGTCACTCTAACCATTCCCCATTCTAGATATAGTCTTAACCAAGCAGTTACATACCCAAAAAGCCTTATGTTTCCCACCTTGATTACATACACAAAAAGCATAATGTTGCATGCCCCTGTATCTGCATAAATACAGATAACTGGTGATGTCTTCACTATTGAATACCCCAGCCCATTCAAAAATATTACAGTCCAGATTTGGCATATCAAAATTCGTTATAAGGACTAGATAGCCTGAAAACTATTGTGTACCCCAGTTAAACGCCACGGGGATAGGGCCTTCTTCAACCGGTGGGTTATTGCTCATGGAGCCAGCCTGAGGGGAATTGCCCCCTGCCATTCTTCCCCTATACCCCTGGCTGCGCCTCTCCCACCCCTGCTGAGCCATTCTGAGCCGAAGCTAGAAAAAATAGATAACCTCACACAATTAGGAACCAAGCTTTACTCAACTCTGTTGATCTTCTCGCCCTCCTGAGACAAATAAATAGCCATTCTTTTGGCATGGATGATGTAACCATCCCTAATATGTTTCGACACTTGTTTCCATTTCACGCCTTGTGAAACATTCTTCTTACAGCTCCAAATCTTTTTGGACTTGATCCAATCCTTCTCTTTGTGCAGGACATTGGCCTTCTTATCCTCTTGTAAAAGCCGCCTGGAGCGTGACTTGCTAAAAATTGACAGGACAAGTACAAAGACTCGAAAGATCCCCACCGGTTAGCTTAAAAGGACTGTACCTTGAAATCTTTCCATACCTCGCAAGAATGAACGAGGGTGGTTTTATAAATGAGGGCCTAGCACCAGATCTGCCACCTCGCCTCGAGCACTCATGCCACTCGCCCCTTTCCAGTCTTTCAATTGTTTCCCATCTTTCCTTGACTCATCTTGAAAATGAGAGGAATAAAAACCAAGTGGAGGAGGTGTCTCATCATCTTCCCTCGCGCCTGCCAAGGAGGTGGAGAGAGGGCCTTCTACATGCCAAATCACGTGGCCATCCAAAGGTTGTCCTGAGAGGGTACGTGGGCCATGTGTGAGGGAGGAAGATGCATACGAAAGGGAAGGAGGTGTAGCATGAGTGCAGCGGTCCTGCCTCGGGGGATGAGGATTGGACGGTTGATGAGGCTGACCAATGTCATCCCGTCCAGCATCCTGTCATGCCAACTCTTCACATTTTTCCCATAGTGGGCTATCCCATTTGTCTACTTAATCCTCTACATTGAAGGAGCGTTCCTTTCCAACCCTTTCATTTGCGAGAGCATCTTCCACCCTATTCCCTGATCGTTTTACATGTGATAACAAGAGAGCAGGAGTGTCCCTTAGCCATTTTCTGAGTCTTGAAATCCTGCCTTCCCACCTCCAATTCCTGGATACTTGACATATGGATGCTCCATTCATCAACCTTCGGGATATGTTGATGATCACCAGCGAGTCGCCCTCCACTATTAGTGGTGTTCGTTGGTTCTGTATTGCCCACGCCACCCCATTTAAGAGGCCTTCAAGCTCCGCTAGATTATTGGATCATGAGCCAAGGCTTCCCCAATAGAAACTGGGGATTCTTCCCTGAGGGTCCCTTATCACTCCTCCGAAACCCGCAGGGCCCAAGTTCCCTTTTGCATCCCTGTCGAAGTTTTGCTTGAAGGTGTCGATCGGAGGTTTTTTCTAGGACTCGGCACTTCTCATTTGCTTGATAGCCTTACTGAGACGGGAATTTTTTTGAAGTGGCTGTCTTATTCCCCAACCCTGAAGGATTTGGTTTTTTGTTGCATCTACTTCTAAATCCTCATGTGACCAAGTGGTGAGTGTTAAATATTATTTTTAATGTGCAACTATATTTGCCCATATTTCTTCTACCCGACGCATTTTGTTTTCAAAAAAATTTAGGTTCCGTGTTTTCCGAATTTCCCAGACCACGAAGCCTGGGAATAGATCCCATATTTTGTTCACAATTTTATTTTTGTATATGTCCTTTGTCCACTCAGCTATAGTTATATCAGTTCTTTCGATGTGTCTGCAATTTGATTTGAACAGTTTGGTTCCTCTTTCCTAGATCGTGGTAGCTACTAGGCATTCATCCAGTGAATGGTTTATAGTTTCCATGTTGTTTTCACATAGACTGCACCTTGAAGGTCCCGATATCCCCCGGACTTGAATTTTATCCCATGTGAGGATTCGGCGTTTGAGAATGAGCCAACAGAAAGCTGCAATCTTGGGCAACCAATTACCTCCCTAGATTTTCCTCCATTAGGATTCATTTTCCCACCTGTGAGTTTCATTCAGCACCCCTATAGCATCTTTTATGTTCAATCTTCCAAGATTGGAGTATCCCCATTGAATCTTGTCTGGACCATCGTGTCAGGGGATCTTCTTGGAACAGACGTCCATGTAGAATTCTTCAATGTCCTCAGATGGTGCCTGATTTTTCCACCAGTCTTTCCTTTTCCAAGTCTTGAAAAACTTGTCAGAGGACACGTGGTCCCAGAATTACTTCATCGTCTTTACCCGGCTGAGCTAAAGATGGGCTTTAATAGTCAAAATTTCATCTCGATTTTCAATACACAGTTCTTGTTTCCAACCCTCGCTAACAAACCGAGCTGAGCTGCCATCTCTTACCTCTCAGAAACTATGTCTTTGGATGAGGTTCCGATTTTCTTGGGCCGATTTCTAGATACTGGAACCTGGGAGGTCTTCTCCAAATCATGTTAGCATTTGTTTCGGCCAATGATGAGCATACTTGGTGTGCCAGAGGTTCGCCCTGGGTTCTTCCTCATATGGTATCCATTTCCACCATATCTTTTCTCCCATAGCTTTGTTGGTATCTAGTGGGTCTCGAAGTCCTATTCCTCCGACATTTTTGGGTTTGCAAACCATTTGCCAGTCTACCAATGGCCATTTCCTATGGATTTTCTCTCCTCCCCACAAAAAGTTCCTTTGGATATTCCTGATCTGCTTAATCACAAATTTTGGAGCCACTAGAACCGATAAAAGATAAAGAGGCATCGCCTGGAGGACAAAATTAACCAGGATCAGTGTGCTTCGGAAGTTAAGAGCTCTGAATGTCCACAGGCTACGTTTCTGCTTAAGCTTGTCCAGAATATCCTTCCACGATACCTGTCTAATGGTCGATTCAGAAAGCAAAGCGCCTAAATATTTGGAGGGGAGTACGCCCTCAAAGAAGCCCATAATTCTTAAAATATTCCTTTTCATGAGTTTCGGTGTGTTGAAGAAGTAAACCTAGGATTTTACCTTATTGATTTCCAATCCACTCGCCTCAAGGAAGGTGTCCAACCCCTCTTTGATGTCTCAAGCTTCCTGGACCGTGGACAGCCCCATAAGCATCGCATAATCGACGAACTCTTGATGATTTTGAGGCTCAAGCTCCTAAGTAATGGATAGCCCTTTGATCTTATTCTCCAAGCAAAGGTTCTCGAGCATTCTACCAAGTCCTTCCACTGTTATAATGAACAAAAAAGGAGACAGAGGGTCACCCTATTCGATACCACGGGATCTCTGGAAGGGTGAGGATGGGGAACTGTTAACTAAAATGGAGAAAAAGGCCGAAGAGACCAAATTCATGACCCACCCGATCCATTGATCAGAAAATCCAAAAGCCTTGAGCATCCCTACTAAGAATTTCCAGTTTAGTTTGTCATAAGCTTTAGATAAATCTAGCTTTAGAAGCATACCTAGAATTTTCCAATTTTGACTGAGTGGATGGTTTCATGGATTGAGATGATGCCATCCAGAATTTTTCTACCTTCAACGAACCCCGCTTGTTCTAGAGATATTATTAGGGGGAGCAGAGGGCACAGGCTGTTAGCAATAATTTTGGAGATAATTTTGTAAATGACATTTCCTAGGGCTATCGGTTTGAGCTTCCCAGGGTCTTCCGTTCCTGACCCTTTGGGGATAAGTGTCAAGGAAGTTTCATTTAGAGCCTTTAGAATATTACCCGTCTTCCTAAAGTCCTCCACCAGTGCCCAGACTTATTGTTTCATCCAATCCCAGCATGCATGGAAGAATTTGGTGGTAAATTCATCAGGTCCTGGGGCTTTATCCTTTGCCATTTGCTTGACCGCCTCCTCGACTTCGTGCAGCTTTATAGGTTTCAAAAGTAAAAGGTTATGGTCTCCAGTAATGACATGAGGGATGTGCCTCAGGACCTCCCTCTGGGAAGCCTCCCTGTCCCTGTTTGGTTCCTCTAGAAGATTGGAAAAAAATGAGTTCAGGGTGAGTTCTAGATGTTCATGGGTTTCGGCAATGTGACCTTCTTCAGTTCTCTGTTTGGTCAGACCATTGCTTTAACAGTGGTGGATGACTACATTGTGGAAGAAACTAGTATTTCTTTCTCCTTCTTGGAGCCATTTCACTCTGGCTTTCTAGTTCCAAAATATTTACTCTTGATGTTCTCTTTCGATGAATTCCTGGATCAGGGAGCTTTCCTGCTCCCAACTATCTACCATGAAACCTGACTACATCCCTTTGGTTTGAACCTCTTTTATTTTGTTGTCCAGCTCCGCTTTTGCCTGGAAGATGTTCCCACAAGATTCTTTGTTCCATTTCTTGATTTTTAACTTAAGGATTTTGAACTTTGGTTGGAACTGGTACATCCTCGTTCCCCTAATGGTTGAGATTTCCTCCCACCATTCTTTTAATTTTTCTGGGAATTCAGGATGAAGCAACCAAACATTTTAAAGCGAAAAGGTTTGCAAAGGTTAGTCCCTAAATTTTTACATTCAAGCTTGATAGGCTAGTGGTATGATCCGGCTGATGGAAGGACTGTCATCGTCATCTATCCCTTGTTCATCATGATGGACTCCGACACCAAAAAGCGGTTGAGACTACGAGCTATGCCCCTCTCTCCCGTCCTTTTATTGTTCCAAGTAAAGGTGTCAATATTTGTTCTCACATCTATCAATTCAAGGTTATCTATAAATTCATTAAAAGAATAATTTGTGGGGTTTAGTTGTCTTATCCCACCTTTCTTTTCTTCTATATTCCTTATCAGGTTGAAGTCCCCTCCAATGATCCAGGGTTTTCCTTCCGGCATACCGTTAATCATCCTTAGGGAGTCCAGAAATTGCATTTTCTGCTCTGCCCTTGGAGGACCGTACACATTGGTCATGAATCCCCATATGCAGGTGCCTAAGATGTGGAAGGCTGCATAAAGAGAATGTTGAGTTGCAAAGTTAAAGAGAGACACCTCTTTTGGATTCCATAGAATTCCAATACCTCCAACTACCTTATTATCATCCACTGCTATAGCCTCACATCCTTTCCAAACTTTTCCTCCTATGCTCTTCAGTTCAATCTTCGAACATTTTGTTTCTTGCAGAAAAATCACTCCTAGCTTTTCCAGTTCAATCTTTCTCCTTAGAAGACGAATCTTCAAGGTGCTTCTATAGCCTCTTATATTCCAAGATGTGATCCACAATGGAAACTTATTTATTTGTGGGAGAGAGGGTTGCATCTATGGTAGGATACTTCCTTGAAGCCACCAGTTTGGCTCCAACCATTTCGATTCTTTGCACATTACTATGTCTGCCTCAAGTCTCTTTCTTAACGTTCCTTTTTCCCTTAGGATATTTAAGGGATTCCTTCAAGACCCCTAGAAACTTCATTGATTTGGCTTTCATAATTGCCTTTTCTAGTAAGGTAACTTGATGTGGGATTATATTCTCAGGGATCTTCGCTAAGCAAGCTCTTTCTAGCCCCACCAGGTCCAAATCTCCTATCTCCATTTCTTCCTCTTCCACCTCCTGAGTATTGTTATTGTCTTCCTTCATTTCATGATGTTCTTCATGGATCTCGATCTTTGAGCTTGGATCTGTATCTTAGGGTTGCTTAGGTTGATCCTTTACTAGATTTTTCTGTGTTAGAGTAGCATCATGGGTCTGCTGGTGTTGGGTCTTTATACTTGTATCCATGTCTAAAATTTTATTATGTTGTATGTTAGGTCCTTGAGGTTCTTGGAGGACTTCCAACCTCTTTTACGTGTGAACTTTCTTAAATATTTCGAGGCCGGTGGACTTCTTTGTAGATCTTTTCTTATTTTGGACACGCGTAAACTCCCCAGAGTCTTGATTTTCTTGTTCTTTAATTCCTCCTGGTTTTTTGTTATGTGGGCAGTCTCTAAACAAGTCCCTGTGTTCATGACATCGCCTACATCTGAACGGTATTTGTTCATAATAGATTGCTTGAAACCAATCCTCATCCTCCCATGTTAGATCTATTCCATCTGGGAGATCCTTTGATATATCAAGATATATGCAGATCCGGGCATAGGAGGTGTACCTTCTCTGGTGAGTTTGCTCGGAGACTTTTACAAAATTTCCTAGGATGTTCCCAATTTCCATTTGAATTTCTTCTCACCAATATTCCATTGGTAGGGACTACATTCTAATCCATACCAAGGCTATTGTGATATTTTCCTTGTCTGGATTGAATCTTTCTTTCCACTCTCTCAAGAACAGACCAGCACAGTTGAAGAAATAAGGTCTGCTTTGAAATATTCTAGTTCTGTCTTCCTCATTAAAAAACATAATCATAAAGAAGCCTTTTGCTCCCAGTTGCAGGTCATAATGGCTTTGAGGTTTCCAGGTGGTGTTTATCCACGACATTAAAGTTTTCTCCATTGGCCAGATCCCTACAAACTTCCCTATGAGTGCTTGTTCCTTCATATAGTTGATATCTTCTCTGATTCGGGCTGATTTGATCTAAAGCTTTGGAACGGTTTTCGATTTTGGCATTCATTGCCCCACTTTTATGTTCACTTTCTTTGGTGAAATTTCTTTATCAGTTCCACTAGTGCCTTCCCCAACCTTCCCCAATTGGGTATCGAAAATTGGCCTTTTACCCTTATCTATCTCTGTTTCCATGGCTGAGCTCTGAACAGGGGGCATTGCCCACCATCCGAGGGGTCGCTCATCCCCGGACCAGATCTCCTGGTCTTCAGAACAGGTTGAAGCCCCTGTCGCCTCTTCCCGGAACTTACAATCCATGCAACTTGAAACCCATGTCAATCCTCCCACCTCTCAATTCGCCATACGCTCATCCGTCTTCAAGTTCATCTATCCCTCTCGAAATTGTGACATTTTCGGCCCCATTTAGTAACACTTAAATACTAAAACTAATTTCCTTTAATGTTTATCTTTATATAATTAATTTTATATATTAATTGTATTTAAATTTATAAGTAGTTTGATTTTTTGATTTTTTTTTTCCTCGGAAAAAATTCATAATTTTATTTCAAAAAAGAACAAAATTACATCTGTGCATGTAAGAGGATCACTAGGATCTCTACATTGTCACATAATTGCTGACTCATATGGTCATAACCAAAAAATTACAAAACTGAAGCTGTAAAAGCATATCAGCTAGATACATCATAGAAAATATGGGTATCACAACCCAAAGAACACACAAGCACAAAAACATCAGATATACTGCTGATATCAAAGGCCACCACCTCTGTAAACGCCGTCGCCGCCGCATAGATCCCTAAGGACACTATACGGGTCGCCACGCAAGAGTATATCCTCAGCAAAAGAAAATCCAGCAGCCTTGAGAGATAGAAACCCTCGACCCCACTACTAAACCGAAACCCAGCCATACGCCCCTGAAATTGAAGCCCCACAACCCCGGATCAGACCACCGATCAAGCCGACCCCAACCACGGCATGAAGCCTCCAAGACTGCGATCAGATCCGCCGTTAAAACGCTCCGCCCAAGACTAGATCTATCAGGCAGTTTAACAAGGACCCGCAGCAATCTTGAATCGGAAAATTACAGCGGTTCTTTACACAAGTTAGAAACGAGGAAACCCTCGAAATATTCCCACAGGCATCCTGACAGATATCTTCATGATTTCCAGTGGTTGAAAACGACAGGCGATTGATCCCGGCCGCGAAAAAGAAGGGTGACTGGCGAGAAATCATCCCCGCTGCGAAAAGATGAATCTGGAAAAGACGAGCCCTGGCCATCTGAGCGGCAACCTGGAATAATCCCAAGATCTGAGCCCCCTTCAGATTCTCCAAAACCCCATCAAAGAAGCCGCAGCGAAAAACGACGCAACGATCAGATCTATATTGAAACCGCGAGGAAGAAACCACGGCAAAAGGAAGTAAAACGCCTCTCAGTCGACAGCAAGAATTGACCTCGCGTCCACTTCAGCAAGGAAGGAAACGACTAGTCGACGGCCTCTCAACACTGGAGCGAGCCCTAAAACAGTCTCCAACCTTGGCTAATGGACGGCAAGGCACTGTGCGAATCAAAATCTATGCCGCACCAAGCACCAATTCATTGCCTCCGCCATTGTTCCGATGAAAGGTCTGCATAATCATGGAGGTGCCAAACAATCTTGAAAGATCAAGATCGAAGGCCAAAACCCTCGACCCTGTTTCTTGGAGCCTTGGCCCGGCCTTCACATGGTTTCATATCTCTATAATTGTCTCAGTTTGATTTTTTGATATTAAAATTTCCAATATAAATATTAATTTATTTTAACATATAAAATAATTTTAAAGTTTTAGAATGTAAGCTTCCACATTGAGACTTCACAGACATTTGACATTTCTAAACTTTAACATAAGTATTTTTTCATTTAGTAACACTTAAAATATTTTAAAGAATAAATTTTTTTATTAGTCTTTATATAATTATTTGTATTAAATATATTAATTTTCTATTTTACTATTAGTTTGGTTAATAAATGACACGCGGTGAAATAAACGGTATTACTTTAAGATCATGTAATTAAAGTACTTGCTCCATTAGATTACGATCAATCATATCCTATTCACATTTATTGATCGTAATCAAGTAGTCTAATTACATTATCTTATAGTAATCTCGATAATCTTAAAGTAATATTGTCATTTATTAAATAAATCCAAACTAATAATAATATTAAAATAAAAATTTAATATATTTAATAAAAATAATTATATAAAGACCAATAAAAAAAATTATTGGTTAGTTGTTATGGAAGGCTTCTATGTGTGAGTTGTTATGGAAGGTTTCTATGACCACGAAAATCTTCTTCTAGTTCAAAAAGTTGTAGAGATCTGTGTGCATGTTCCTTAATGACTCATACACCTATTCAGATTTGTTGTGAACAATTGCAATTCTAGAAGGGGAGGTTTTTTTTAATGGCCTTGTGAACCAAGGGTGACAAAATTTTTTTTCGTGATTTGAATTGGATTTTGTTATTTTTATATTCAGAATTAAAGATAGCCCAAGCCCAGAAATGAACCTGGAGATGTTTGGCCCTTTACCAAAAGTACCGTTGCATCATTCCATCAAACCCTATCAACAATGAGATAAAAATCTCAAAGGTCTCTCAAAACCATTATTATAACATAAAAGCCTCGAGATCTTCCCAAAGTGTGATCATGTGGAGCAATGACAAATGTTAAGCCATCCCCAATTAAAACAAGATCGGGACCAAGACCCACATTGGTTATAGAAAACGAAAAAACATGTTTTGAAGGAAGCATATACTTTTGTATAGGGATTCCAAATCTGATCAGTTTGTTGTACAATGCCTCACCTGCACTTAAGGTTGGTATTCATCGTTCTTTATCAGTAGTTGCCTCTACGTTCTTGATCAGATCAAGCTCTCTTTGCGTCATAACCTCCCACTGACCACCTTGTTCTTTATCAGCAGTTGCCTCTACATTCTTGATCTTGATCAGATCAAGCTCCCTTTACGTCAGAACCTCCCACTGCCCACCTCGTTCTTTATCAGCAGCTTCCTTTGCGTTCTTGATTAGATCAAACTCCCTTTGCGTATTTCCTGCAGCTGTTGCTTCCATTGAAATGAAGAAAAACCAAAACAAGAACAAGAACATTATTGTATGCACCATCTCATAAAAGAATATATGCTTTCTTTCTATCGATTTCAGAAAACCCAAACTCTCTCTCATTGCAAACCAATCTTAATGTCCCGAAACCAAAAATCTTGCTTGCTTGTTGTCTCTCACCAATATTTGTCTCCCAAAATCAAAGAAAACAAAGGCTAGGAGAACGATTTAGATCAAACGCTTACACAGGGCATCGAACAATTGAAGTCTATTCTCACCATACACATGGAATTTATAACTTCACATCTTAAAATAATAATAGTAAAATAAAAAATTAAATATTTTTAATAAAACTAAATATTAATATATTTAATAAAAATAATTATATCAAGACTAATATAAAAAAATTATTCTTTAATATTTTAAGTGTCACTAAATGTAAAAATAGTTGTGTTAAGTTTCCAAATGTGAGTGTCTAAGGCTTTAAAATTATTTTATATTTTAATATAAATTAATATTTATATTGTAAATTTTAATATTAAAAGATCAAACAACTTAACTTTAAAAACAATTAATATATAAAATTAATTATATAAAAATCAACATTAAAGAAAAGTATTTTTATTATTTAAGTGTTTCTAAATGTAAAACAATCATAATTACTTTGTATGCATTCTTTCTACGAGATCATCTCGCAACAAACCATACTAAAACCATGACACCATACTAAAACCATGACAGATATAACAAATATTCTAGTCCTAATTTCAATTGATGCTTTTGATTGATGTTTCGATTTCAGAAAACCCAAACGCTTTCTCATTGCAAAGACAAATCGTAGGAGAACGATTCAGATCAAACATAAATTGGTTCAAACACCATGAATTGCTGAATGAGGGGCTACAATGATATACATAAATTGGTTCAAACACCAAAATGATGGATGGAAGATCAAAATTCGGAAGAAAGAAACAATCAAAATGACCTACCTTTATAAAAAGGTGAGTTCTCTTTCCCAAATGGTTTGATGATAACATCCCAACTAAATAGTTTCTTGAATCATTGAAATCTCTTAATTGATACCAAGGGTGAATTTTTTTTTCATGATTTGAATTGGATTTTGTTATTTTTATATTCGGAATTAAAGATAGCCCAAGCCCATAAATGAATGTCACTGGATTTTTATATTTTTAAAATATTTTAGGTGTCACTAAATGTAAAAATTTATAAGTTGTTCGATTTTTTTATATTAAAATTTACAATATAAATAATTATTTATTTTAAAATATAAAATAATTACTTCGATAGGGTGGAAGAAAAACTAGTCTTCATTTTCTTGTAATTAATTGAAAACGTTTATCGAAGTAATTATTTTATATTTTAAAATAACTTAATATTTATATTGTAAATTTTATATCAAAACTCAAACAGCTTATAAATTTAAATACAATTACTATATAAAATTAATTATATAAAGATCAACATTAAAGAAAATTATTTTTAGTATTAAGTGTTACTAAATGTAAAATAATCATAATTACTTCGTAGACTTTCTTTCTACAAGACCAGCTCGCAAAACACTTTTGTAGATTCCTCGTCATTTCACACAACCGTATTTAGCCATACATAATTTTTGTTTAATCGTCTATCTCTTTGTGGAGTGTCATTGGAGTTTCGAGCTTAAACAAGAATGAAACCATAGACCCTAGTCCAATATTACAATGCTTAAACAATGCTCCAATATCACAAAGCCTTCCTTAAACAAGAATGAAACCACGGACCCTAGTCCAATATCACAATGCTTAAACAATGCTCCAATATCACAAAGCCTTCCTTAAAAATTAGAAAACTTTAAGCATAGTGTGCTAGAAAAAAAATTCTATAGACATCGTACACTGGATCATTGACAGCTTTAACATGTAAGGTAGAATGGAACGTAGATATAATTACTACAAGTAGTGGAGTGAATAGTAGACTATTTGATGGACATGGGGAGTACGCTAAGTTAACCGCCCTTGTCCTTCCCTCCTTTGTCACACGCTCCATCACAATGCCTCTACCTTGCCAATTGTGTCTTAACAAGCATCCTACCTTCCCTTGATACACTTTCCTTACATCATATGTAAGAATTTATTCATTAAATGATTATGTCAAAGGTGTTTTGTAAATAGTGTTGTCTTTCTTAAAATCAATTGTTACAATGAAACTCATCTACATAAATTATTAGTGATTTGAAAGGAAGCATTGTCCTATCTCATCACAACACAATGCCTTATGTAAAAGAATATTCACATGGCCATCAATATATATATGTAAAGGAAGAAATAACTTGCAACAAGCGTCGGTTGTTATTATTGAGATATGTCATTGAGTTGAAATATGGATAGTATAATTTTTGCAAATTAATATATCAATTGTTGCACAATCAATCCACATCCATTTGTAATCGTAAGCCCACTTGCTTAGATACTCCTAACATAATCCTAGACCCTTGACTTGTACATGATACGACATTCTTGATGTTCAAGATCCCTTTGCGTCTTTTCAGCAACTTTTGTTGCTGCCACTGAAATGAAGAAAAACCAGAAGAAGAACAAGAACATTATTGCACGCACCATCTCATAAAAGAATGTGCTTTCTTGCTTTCGATTTCAAAAAACCCAAACACTCTCTCATAATTGCAAACCAATCTTTATCTCCCAAAACCCAAAGTCTTGCTTGCTTGTTGTCTCTCACCAATATGTGTCTCCCAAAATCAAAGAAAGACACCCAAAATCAAAGAAAACAAAGCCTAGAAGAACGATTCATAGTAAACGCTTACACATGGCATCGAACAATTGAAGTCTATTCTCACCATACATAAGGAATTTATAACTTCAGATCTTAAAATAATACCGTTTATTTATTAACCAAACTAATAGTAAAATAAATAATTAATATATTTAATAAAACTAAATAACAAATCTTTATTTTTTATAATTATTTTCAAAAAAGAACAAGTCTTTGTTTTATAATTATTTAAAAAAAATTATATATAATGAAAATTTTAAAAAACACGTAGTAAAAAATTTAATAAAAATAATTTACTTACAAACGTTTAAATATGAGCCCAATACTAAGGCTCTTTTTTCAAATGGAAAGTTTTATGCCATTTTTCTCCATGGAAATGAAAGCATCGATTTTCTTAATTTGGTCTCTCCGTGCTAACAAAAAATCATATTTAATTTAAAATGGATCTACTTAATTAACAAATCAAATCATACTTATATACTAAACATAAACTATTATAAATATAGTTCGACTTGATGCATAATGTTTTCCTAAAGAAAGACCTTGGTGAGGCGAGTTTTAATCGATTTTGTGTTGGCGAAAATGAACAGATTGTCGTCCGACGCGAGGTGGATGAACGGATAAAGATTAAGATTGTTATTGGATTTGTGCACGAATGGGAATGGGAAAGAGTTGCCACCTTCAGCTAATTGCTTCGACGTCTTTGGGACAAACTCGTAGTTAATTTTCCCTCGCTCGCCTAATATGATTATTCTCTCGTCTGGCAGAATCTGGTCCATGGAAAACCATCGCCTCTTAGCCAGCCCCTCCGGCTCTTCGGTTCAATCGTGGAAATTACTGTTGTCACTGTCGGATGGGATGAATCTTCTGACTACGTGATCTCTATCGTTGAAGCCACCGGTCTGGATCAGGTACCCATCGACTGACATCACCCCGGAAGAAGACCATGCGTTCGTCTGAAGTTGAAGAGGGTGGACCTTCTTCTTGTTGAGATCGTACTCCACGGAATTAGAGCTCTCTAATATCATCATCGTGTTGTTGGGTAGGACGACCATGTGCATGGCGGAGGAACCCGAGTTCTTTATCAAAACGTCCCACTGCCAACCTCATTCTTTATCAGCAGTTGCCTTTGTGTTCTTGATCAAATCAATCTCTCTTTGCATCAGAACCTCCCATTGTCCACCTCTTTCTTTATCAGCAGCTACCTCTGGAGTCTGCTTTCTTGATGTACTAATTTTTCTTTTTAGGTAATTATCCTTTATAAAATTCTGAAGACTATTGCACAAATTCTCTCTATCTCAACAATTCTATATAAATATATATATTTACTGGTCATTACATAATTTCGCATGATTTAATTAGCTCAAACAAAATAAAGAGGCACCTGAAGTAGTGTCCACTTACATGGACATCACTATCTCCTTATCATCCACTTAGCTACCGAATATTGATCCATCTCTTTAATATCCCTCCTATATTTGATGGGTGAGTTATTCTTTCTACATGGATAAGTTGTCTGGGTGGCATCGACGTTATGGATGGATATGAGGCTCAATTGATCTGATCTATGGAGTTATGTATTCCCTTTTTTTATAACGAAGGGCCATTTCAATACTTCCCCGGGGCTTTATGGGGATATATATTCTGAAATAAGTTTCTTATAAATTATGTATTTTTGTTTCTAATTATGCTAGTTATAATTATATTAATAAATAATCTTAGAATATGAATAAATAATATCTACAAATACCCGTATTAATGGATAATTACATTACAACATAATATACTTGAAGCTTTTAATTAATAATTCCCTAGTTTATAAGCTAGTTTTAAAATCTACTTTCTGGCATTACTAATTTAGCTAGTTTTTAAATAGAATTTATGGGTTTCCCGCATGTCATGGCTCATTGGAGGTTCACTTGTTATGAAGTCACATGTTGAAAATTGGAGGTCACAAGTTCAAATCACACCCGACCTTACGCATGTCCCATGCTTGTGGGGTGTGCGGGGCACCTAGGGGTATAGTGGTACCGGGATTGGTTCCCTAGACCCCCGTGTCATGCGAGTACCAGCCCAGTCTCCAATTGTTGATTCCCCTAGCAAAAAAAATAAAAAGAATTTATGGGTTAATTTATAATCAACTAAGGGAATTATGGATTATTGCACTTTAGTGGCGCTCATATCTAATACATCATTAAATCTAGGCTACAACTAGTAATTAATTCCTTAGTTAATATTAGTGGGTCCCTATATTAGTTTCTGATATTATTAGTGGGTATAAGTAGTCATGATGTAACTGTGGAATGTGACTTAGTTGTTATTCGGAATATGTTAGTTAGTAAAAGAATCCAACTATCGCATGTTGTGGTGGGTTTGCTAACCATAATATGTGAGATTCTTACCAAAGCAGTACTTTTTAGATAAGAGCCTAACCTACAAATAGTATCTATCCATTTGGACACAAGCAAAGTAGATAAATCTTGCCCATAGGGATTATTGAACCGATGTCTCTCCCTGTTCCATAATTTGGATATTTTATAAAGTCCAAGGTAGCTTATTTATGAATTTCTAAGTCAATAGGGGTAGACACAATAAGAGCCAAGGGGGAATATTAAATTCAGGCATAAAGGGTAGAATGAATTAAATGGCGGATAAAAGGAGCATAACGATCAAGGCATAAGCGAAGGAAATTTACCACCTAGTGAATGCAAGAGCAAAGGTCACAAGGACCAATCATTAATACTGGTAGAACCAAAGTAGAGGCCAATACATAACCATCTCCTGGGTTAGGTGAGAGCAGGAGAACAAGCTATAGAGAGGGTAGCAGAAGTAAATAAGCAAGAATAATGAGCAGCCACTAGATAGGAAGGATAGAAAATTCGAAATATAGTAGTCATCGATCCAAATAGATTTGCATAGATACCATTAGGCATTAAAAATCCAGTTATAGTTTCAGTTTATCCACCCCCTATCACCCAATCTAAGATCTAACTCCAATGCTAGACGTTTACCTGGTATCACCACCAACAGAAGGTTGGATAAACCCAGCGGCAAATCGATATTGGGGACCTACATATAAAAAGACGAAGCCACCACATGTAGCATCCAGAGTGACAGATACAGTTTTAGATCGAGATCGGGAAAAAGGGTCAGTTGTTGACCTTGAGTCAATACTCTATCTCATAAAATATGGAAATGATCCTTGACGTTTTCCTTTTGATTATGAAACTGACCCTTGAAATATTGTGTTGCTAGTGCTCGATGCTTGCTGAAGATATAGATCAATCCCTCTAAGTTTAGAAGATATTTTGTGGATGCTAATTTAACTCCTAGAAACTTTGGTTTCCATCCTTCACCTCTAACTTAGAATAATTTGTGCTTAAATTTGAAAGTGATTAGATAGTCACTAAAATTTTGGATCTATGGAATCAAGTACTTTTCAAACTTTGGATTGTTTACCCAAGTGTCTTTGAATGCGAAAATGCTGCCTCAAATAATGTCTTGAGTTTTTGAGCGGATTGAAATCATGAAGAAATTCATAGATATCAATCCTTCGTTTTGAGATGTTTGACTACCTGTCAATAGAGTGTTTCAAATGTGCTTCCTTCTACCAATGCACTTGAAACTTGTACATCTAGAGACTTGACTCTTGAAATCTTCCTAGATACACTTGATAGAAACACGTTGAGGAGACTTGGAACCCTGTGAGCCCTCCTTTGCCTCTGCCACCTATTCTGCCCTTTCCTCTGCCTTTGCCACTTGAATACTTTGAGAGTAATGGTTGGTAGAGACTTTCAAGTGGGACCAAAGATTGGTTACAAACCCTTGATTTTAAACAAATGAGCCTGAAAATTCATGATTTCAACAGTGACGGAGATTCTGAAAACATAAGACTTGATTATTATGATACATTTTGGCTTTGCATCAACTCTAAATGCAAATGATGGCAAAAATCATCATATGGGAGGTGATGAAGACTTTAGCAAATCTTGATGATGAATGGAGGCAAGAACTTGGAGGCTAGTGGAATTTTTGACAAAGAAAATATGGATCCTTCTATACTTGCACGTTGTCCGAATCTAAAATATTTATGGGGCAGATCCTGGTACCAACATATGGCTTCGAATGGGGATGGATTCCTCCTTGTGAGGCTCCAAGAACTTGTAAACCCTCTGTCTTATCACAAATTGTCTCTGACAGCTGCAAACCAAAAACTACAACTTACTATGTTCATCAAATTCTAAAATGATCATGCTTTGCAAACTGAGGCTACTCTGCAACTGACAATAAGAAGTACCGGTGCTCCTACTAGACTATGGATTCACCTGTGCAACCAACCTTTGAAATAGTTTCCAAAATATGCCACTTATTCAAGCAAAGTAATTGATAAACCTACTGCAAATCTCATCACATTGTGCAAACTGCAAAAAGAAAATGCTCAAGAAGCGAGCTTATTACCTATGCTACCACATTCTAACCAGCCCTCCAATTTACTCAAGTAAATGCAAAATTCCACAGTAACCATTCAAGAAACTTGATAACTGAAATGATATCATCTCTACCATTGATTAATAGATAATAACATAAACATAACAACAACTATAAATAATTCTTGAGAAAATCATACTCACCCAGAAGCGCCGATGATATGATGAAATATGAAATCCTCAAAGAATTTGAAAGATATTACTCTAATAAAATAGATGTTGGATCCTCATAACCATGTTTGGAGAAATGTTGATTCAAAAAAGATAACTGCTCATGCAAAGTTTCCATTTTAATGAAAAAGAATTGAGTTGGTTGTTCTTTTGAGATCAGCTCTTGATCATCAAGAATGAGAATTTTGTCTTCATAAAAATGATCATATGATGATTGCATAGCAG
Source organism: Pseudotsuga menziesii (assembly GCA_001517045.1). Classification (NCBI taxonomy): domain Eukaryota; kingdom Viridiplantae; phylum Streptophyta; class Pinopsida; order Pinales; family Pinaceae; genus Pseudotsuga; species Pseudotsuga menziesii. Next base: position 290,027 of record LPNX010843874.1, on the reverse strand, counting down.
GAATTAAAACATTCTGACTATGATTAGCTAAAAACATATAGTTATCTATACAATCATATGCTACTGCATGCTCACAATGATTTGGAAACGAACCACAAGCATGATCCATAGCAAAATCTGAAAAACACTGTCAAATCTTGTCCCAAATCTGAATCATACTCACATTATTGTTGCTCCCGTGCATGTAAAATTTAAAAAAAAATCCCGATATTTAATCCGTTTGCTAGCTCGTATGTTCTCCTCAAGTTCTTTAGCATCCTCAAACAACTGTTGCAATGATGAATATTTGCTTTCTCTTAGAAAAAAGACAAGATCTAGATACTGAGATGGTATATAGTAAACTATGGCAGCAGTCTCGATAGGGCGAATCTCCAAAGGCATGCTATAATAAACACAATAAAACCTCATGTTGAAAGCAGTAAAAGATTCTTCTTCCCCTCTCCTCAAAGCATGAAAATCAGCGAGGTATTGACCAAGGGACTTGTTCTCACCCAAATACTAAGAAAATGCACAATAAAAATCAGTCCAAGAACTAATTGAACCAGCTTCAAGACCTCTAAGCCATAAAGCAGCATCCCAAACCAAATATATTGAAAATAATATCATGACAACATCTTCATGTGCTATTATCAACAAAGTTTTCAAAGGTTCCCAAATGCTTCTCAGCTATAACGTGATCCTATCTAGTAAACCGGGGAAGATACTCAACAAAGTTGGGTGGGTAAGGATGGAGGTGAGATGGAAGTATGAGAGTTTTAAACATATTCCGTCTGACTCTAAACTGAAAATGAGGCTTAACAAACTGATTACAAATATCCGCGGTGATGGTAATAAGCGATAAGATATGAAAAGGAGATAAATCATTTTCATCATCCTCACGGTTACATGGCTGATCAGATTCATCAAGGATTTGAATATAAACATCATACTTCTGAATAGGTTAAGTTGAGAATACATGATCAACATACACAACACATGAATAATGTCGATCTTCTTCTTCCAACAAGGGATATATGAATGAATGTTGATGATTATTAGAGTAAACATAGCAAAGGATAATCCTCTTTATATGTAAAGGGAAAGGCAAGAATGCACTGATGAAGAAGGACAAAAGTTCATAGAGAAATCTAATGAGCGGATACCTGGTTTTTCCCTTCTGTGTTTTCATCTCTATGTCAGCAAGATCCTTTTTCCATACGAGTTTTTGAATGTGGAGTCGCCAGGTAGATGATTACAGACAATTTCTATGTCCTTCTCTTGTCTAGCATCAAGAGATGGATCTATGTCGTTCTCCCAAGGAATATTGCTTCACTTTCGATCCACGGCAATGGTGCCAAAACATGTTAGTAGTTAAAGATGCACCCGACTGCAAAGGAGCATGTTTAAGACATCTTGAATCAAAAAGGTTGATTGTTCACTACAACAAATTTGACTTTTAGGGGCAGTTGTCTTCCGCCTCCAAAAGTCACTTTTGCGGGCGGTTTTGGCGTTGGAGGCGGTCTTTACAAAATCGCCCCTAATAGAACCGACGCTAAAAGTTTTGAATTTGAGGGGTGGTTCTAGAAGAGATTAAAACCGCCCCTAATGATGACTTTTGGGGGCAGTTCCCCCCCCTCCCTCCCAAAAAAAATCCACTTTTGGGGGGGTGGGGTGTTCTAAACCCCCCCCCCAAAAGTGACTTTGAAGGTCTGTTATAAACCCCCTCATAGACACCTATGGGGGTGGTTCCAAACCCCCTCCAAAATTCCTTATTACAATCCTTTGGGGGCAGTTACAAACCCCCCTCGTAGGTACCTACGAGGGCGGTTTCAAACCCCCCTCGCAGGTACCTATGGAGGCGGTTCGAAACCCCCCATAAAACTCTTTACAAACCTTTGGGGGCAGTTATAAAACCCCCCTCGTAGGTACCTACGAGGGAGGTTCAAAACCCGCCTTAAAAGTCTTTATTACAAAACTTTGGGGGCGGTTATAAAACCCCCTCGTAGGTAACTACAGAGGCAGTTCAAAACTCCCCTTAAAACTATTTACAAATCTTTGGGGGTAGTTATAAGCCTCCCCCGTAGGTACCTATGGAGGCGGTTCGAAACCCCCCCTAAAACTCTTTACAAAACTTTGGGGTGGTTATAAACCCCCCTCGTACGTACCTACAAAGGTAGCTCGAGACCCCCCCTAAAACTCTTTACAAATCTTTGGGGCGGTTATGAACCCCTCTCATATAAACTTACAAGGGGGGTTTCGAACCCCCCTCATTGTAACATACAAGAGAAGTTTTGAACCCCCCTCATAGTGACATATGAAGTACGTTTAGAACCCCCCTCATAGTGACATATGAAGTACGTTTAGAACCCCCCTCATAGCCATAATAAATCATAATAAAATATATTTGATTTAAAACATCAATATTTCAATATTATTAGGGCACGAAGGAATCGAACCTTCAACCCCCTGCTTGTAAAGCAGGCGCTCTACCATTGAGCTAGAACCCTTTAAGAATCGGGGAAAGGGGCAATATTAACACCAAGATTGCATCATTCGTAATTCTAAGAAAAGACTAATAATCCCAACATTGTTTCTTATTCGATAGACCTAAGAAAGTTGTCTAAATGGCTCTGACCTTATTTAGATATATGCTAACCACTTCAAATCGTATGGCTCTTACCTTTAGATATATGCTAACCACTTCAAATCCTATGATGTAATCAAGATAATGTAGATGTATGCTTGGAAATTCACATTTAGACTCTGAAACATATAATTATGCATCCAATTGATCTCAAGTTGGTTGTTACAAAGAAGAATATTATGCCACCCAAGTACTAAGTCACAGGGTTCGCCGAACCTAATCCTTGAGGTTCGAGGTTCGATGAACCTCAAAAAAATTTTAAGGTTCGGCGAACCTAATGCCCAACCCAATGCCGAACCTAATGTCGAACCTAATCAAGGCGAACCCGAACCTAATGCCGAACCTAATGGCGAACCTAAACGAACCTAATTGATTTTCGAATTTTTAATTAAAAAGAAACAAAATTAAAAAAAAAAGTATCTTACTTTA
>LPNX010843874.1:238463-286649 GCA_001517045.1 Pseudotsuga menziesii | reverse complement strand
ATATATTCGAACCTAATGTCGAACCTCATCCGAACCTCATCGAAAAATTCGAACCCGAACCGAACCTAATGCTCGCCGAACCCGAACCGTGTGACTTAGCCCAGGTAGACATTCAGTTTGCTTGATTATGATCATGCTAGTGTACAACACACAAAGTAAAAACAAATAAATGCATTTTGGAGCTCTGTAGATTTGAATCTTATGTTGTTTTATGACAAAAAGTTGTATAGAATTTTACCTTTTGTGTAGCGGGCTTAAGCTGGGAAGAATAGGGGGACTGGTGCAATCAGCTATGGTTAGTTTATCGTTGTAGTTATATACTGTATAAGATGGTTTTCTTCACAAATATATCAAATACATAAATCTTGTTTGTCATTATTTCTATGCTACTCTGATTTGTTCTTAGGCCGCTGGTTCATCCTTATTTCAATGACAAAACCCAAGCTTCTGGGCATGTATTTAGCAACAGCCATGCCAATTGACATAATGCCAAGGACATATATCCATCTTATCTTAACTCCATGATGAGTGGATCAAGGTTTCCATCTTCTAAATAAAACTAATCCTAATTGCACTGGTAATAGAAGCTTCCTGATTTATTAAGCAAGGAAAGAGACCAAAAAACTCTAGATGCAACCTTCAATGCTTAACAGCACCAGATGGATATATAGTGGTCAACTTCTCCCACCCACGTTGTAGAGCACCTGGGTGCTATCATACAAAGAAGTAAAAATGTAGGAAAAGAAAAAATTGGAAAATGTGTCAAGAGTATCTTGGCCTAGTCAGTGAAAGCAGTAAGCTAATATAGCCCCCACCAAGATTCTAGTCCAGCTCAAAACATGTGCTTGTGCTCACATCAGAACACACAAAAAGTGGTTGGGACCAGGTGCTAGTTCTGGGAGTCTTTGACAAAATAGATACCCCAGCCCCTATGACACTCAATGAGCCAAAGGGATACCTGTGGAACTCAATCCATAATAGAAATCTTAGTAAAAAACAATACCCCATCCCCTATGACACTCAATAAGCCAAAGGGCGACCTATGACACTTGATCCATAATAGGAAGCTTAGTAAAAAGAAAAAAACAGTTGATTCTCGAGAAATAAATTATTTATGATTAGGGACCTACCAGCAAAACCCTGTCATACGCAGCTTGGAAGTTCGACAACTTCCACAGAGATTTAGATGCCTCAATCTGTTGCACTTCGCTGCCAGAAATATCAATGCTGAATCAGTAACTTTTGAACATCCACTTATATCAAGTTTTTCAAGTTGATTACAACCAAGCACCAGAGCATTAATAGATCTATTTGTTAGCTGGGTACTGTTCAAAAGGTCTAGAGCACGCAAATCATGACAGTGCTTTACAACAATTTCCACTACTTGGTCGTCGAGTTGATATTGGTTCTGGCGTAGATTAAGGGACTGCAAATGAGTGAATTTAGGAGCAATTGACAGAAGTAATTTGCTCATATTCGACTTACACCTGCATTGCAAAAATTATAATTCTAACTGATCATGGACATTCAAGAGATAAAACCTGATCAACAGTAAGAGATAAAACCTAGGATTTGTCGATTCATAAATCTCTTTTGTAAAAAAGAACCCCTTCTCAATTTAGACCCTTATTTTATGGATGCAAGTTTACTAGAACAGACCTGTACTATCAAGTACATAGAAAATTCTTAGTTGGACCCTTGTACCAACATCATAAATAATAGCCTTGCAAAAGATCAACTTTGCGGGATCCTATTCCTAATTATGAATAATTCATACATGATTCAGTCTGTTATGCTTATCAGATAAGATATTCTCAAAATTTCAGGTCATTTTGGAAATAATCAAACTGGTTACCACTGATGGCCTTGCAAGTTAAATATACCTTGGTAGTTAAGAGAGGCCAAGCTGAAGCACTGGGGAGTCGAAATCGTTGTAAGCAAGTCCGACAGACCGTTTTGGGCTTTCTTGCCAAATCATGAGCCCGTTAAAAAACTAGGAGGATCCCCTTTATAAAAAGTTAAAAACCATTCTAAATTTTTGAATAGACCAAGTTTGACTATTTGTAGCGATTGTATCTATACAAGAACTATATAATCTAAGACAAAAGGCCTAAATGTAATGGAATATAAACAAAATATGTCACTATTTGAATTGTTACCAAAGCATCTCAGCATAATTGTTGGTTGCTCTTATATTTTCGCTTGAACCGGATAGGATTAAATATAAAGTAATACTGACTCCATATGGCATGTGGACCCTCGGTAATAGGGCCTTTCCTGCTAATTAGAAATTGAATTTGAGACATCAGAACTTACGATAAGTGCAAGGATATTTGAAAGGAATCAAGATAGTAAAGTGCTGACTAATGTCATGCTCATTGCATTCTGACAGCAGGTTTACATGCTGTAAAGATATAGTTCTCCATCGCCTGGAACGTTGCAAAAACTAACATATACTTTATGGGCATAACCATGCGATTTCAATTCGTGGAATCCACAAAAGGCATATCAATAGGCAATGACACAAAAAGGCATAGAAATAGTGAATGAAATGTACTGCAGAGGGACAGTACCCAGTTCAATTTTTTATACACAAAAACATGAACCACGACCAGAAACAACTACAACAGATTAACACCCTAAAACATTATTCCTGCCACCATATAACACTATTCCTGCCACCAGAGATCTCCTAAAAGCATAACAGTAACAAAAACAAGAGATAACTAGGATAGTGGTCAAGCAAGTCACCCTGGATATAAAATCATCCCCATCAACCACTTCATTTCAAATTTAATTAAAACTTAATAACGAACAAACCATGAACATGCTTTAAACAAATTATATTGCACTTGGCTTAATCATCTAAGCCAGTGAAACAACTCAAGTACATTCCAATGTAACCGTCCACACATAGAATAACAATCATAAACGAAACAATGGTATAACAATGTTTGATAGGATTGATGTACAAAACTATGGTAATTTCTGAGCTTCTCAACCAATCCCCATGATCATAATTAAACATAATGACACATGCAACATGCAAAATACATATATTTTCATAGCAATAAATAACATTCAATTGCAAATTCATAAACAAAACAAAGCACTTGTCTTTTATCAGAAGATATTTCGAGTAACTGGCTATGCACGAGCAATTTTCCACCAAACTGTAGGCATCCAAGCTAGATGCCACCCCCCAAGCAAAACTATGAGGTCGCAATGGCAAAAGAACCAAGCCACAAGCTTTTAGCTCACTCAACCTAACCCACTTTCTCTCATGGCTCAGTGAACATGCTTTCTACAAAGCACTCCAAGCATCTCATCCAATCATCACACAACCATTGCACTCTCTTTCACTACCCTACATAACACAGAAGAGATATTCCCTTTCTCTGCTCAACAATCCCTCGAGGATGTTTTTCCCTTCAACTGCTCTTCAGTGCAGGCAGAGAGTCCAATCCACTAAATGCTTTCTGAAATAGCCTACAAGCATAGCACTTGGATTTCAAGCATCCAATTAGCAGCAAATACACCGCAAGTGAAGACTTCTTAGCTTTCCCAGCCTCTACGCTTGCCTACAACCATCTACCTCTCATCCAAGCTCTGCAAATTCCTCTTTCAACGTGTTGGTTTTGGTCAAATTCCAGATTGAATAAGAAAAGCAATGGAAAACACAACATGAGAAGTGTGAAACACTTAAACATGAATTTGAGACATAATGATAGAAAGAATGACAATGAGAGAGCTGAGAGAATGATGAACGACTTCTTCTTCATGAGAATGAAGAACTATTACACTTCCCCGTAGTGATTGTACCTATCCTATCCTCCATTAAGTTATAACACCTACCCAACAGATCTTACATACTTAGCTTTCTTTGGAAACTTGTGGCTTAAGAAGGCTCAAACAATTCATGACTGGGGAAGGGACACATTGACCATAAGACAAGGTAATAAAGTTTTATCTCTTAAATTTGAGGATACAGATAGTCGAAAGAAATAGCTTCATGATGACTTGGAGAGAATGGAGTCCTAGTCAGCCATTTGGCATGAATATACAAAACCTGTGGATAGCACATAGATGCATGAAGAATGTTTTCCATACCAAATGAATTCAGACAATGGTGTATATTTGATTAGGCTAGAGTCAAATTTCAGTGATAAATCCAATGTGACAGAAATATCACATCAAAAAATGTCTCAAAGCTTATAGTGAAATTCTCTTTCAGTTTTGTACTTTTCTAGTTGGGATATTTCTTGTCATTGATAGTTGGAGTACAAGGTAAACATTTAAATTCATGATGCAAATTTGACTTCAGGGGATACTTTTGTGTCTGTTTTCAAATCCCATAAATACTGCTTTCACATTCTCTTAATTTTATGTTCAATACTCAACTCTTCAAGGAGTTTCCAGTAAAAGTATGCAAGTATCTATTACAGGGAAAATATGCAACTGCAATGCTGTTATAATCAAAATTCCTGTTTTAGAATAAAGAGGTTGCATTAACAAACTTATTTTGTTTGACTGTCATATCGTGGTGTGTATACACATGTTTTGCTTTAGCTGTGTGCTTATCCTTCTATTTCTTAATTCTGCAAAGTATTTCAATTCCTTGATTGCATTAGATTTAGGCCAGAATATTTTATTTGGAGCAACAATGCAAGTTCTTCTCTTGTGAGCTTGCAGGCAAGTGTCCTATGGTTGTATCATCCAGTGATGCATGTGCCCTATCCACATTCATAGAGCTGACACTTCAATACACATTCATTGTTCGCTTCTTATGCAGAGTCTGATGACACTCGAAATGATTAAATGACATTTGAAAACGTCTTGTACACTCCTTGAGGTGCACACTGCATATTTTTCGTTAGTAATGTTACATAACAAAAATAATGATTACCAATACTGATTACACATGGAGCAATGGCATGAAGATTTGCTATCACATTTCGATGTGTAGATTCAATTTGAAATTCATTTTTTTATGAATTTTTTGAAATGGTAGTTTGAAACATTTATTGTAGCATTTCAATCCATTTTCTGAAGACCCTCTCAAACACTATGAAACTACTTTGTCTAGATGTATATGTAAATCCTGTGCTTAATAGTCCAAACTTAATATTTTCGACAATACATGTTTGCATGTAAACACTATACTGGGTAAGTGCCCTACTTGTTTCAAAGGTATTATTGGTATGCTTGATTAGGATGTGATTCTTTACTAGTTATTTAATTAACAAACATCATTTAAAGTTATTGAGCGGTTAGTCATGCATATGAAGCTTCAAGATAGGAACTTGAGTATCCTCTATTGTATTATGCATTTATGCCAGAAAATGTACTCTTAATTTCCTATATGCAAGTTCTCTTCAATCTCATATCGCTCTCTTATTAGGGTTACAGTTTGTATACATGGTCAAAGGCAGTTGGTTGGTCACCCCACTCACGGTCCATCCAATGAAAAACCTATGAACCGAATGGCCCAATTGAATGAATTGAAGGGACTCAAGAGTGAAATGAGTTTTCATGAATACTGCAAGCTTGATTAAACTATAATATTATAACACCTACAAAACTTTGATATTTTATGCTTCGGATTGTAAATATTTGTGATTGACAACTCCATGTAGAGAGGTAAAGAGATTGAGAATTCTAAAATGGCAGCAGGGGCTGCTGCTTGGTCCTTGTAATGAATTTTTGGCTCAGGATCAAATTTCTCACCCCTACCTATTTGTTATAAATATATGGTTGTACTCGACTAAAGAGAAAACTCAATCCCTCCCTGGATTCTCATCCTCCTGTGCAATAACCAGTCACATCCATATCGTTAAAATCCTATTGTAGATAATAAATAACTGTGGGTATCACAAGTGTGATGAGTTTCCATACTTGAGATTTATGTATCGAAGCTCTAACTCAATAGTCCAAATTGGGGGAGTGATTTCAGCCCTGAATTAATTGTGGTTGCTTCTTTTGTCTGAGTTCATTGATTGTCGAAACCGCTTCATGGTCCCTCTTTACCAATTTGTAAGGCTACCTTGGATTTGATTATAGGTCTCTCTTTATAACGAGGGACATCTGGTAAGAACTTTTTGCATATGTTTAACTCATGCCCATATGCCACCTCCCATGCCATAATAGATTGTTCTTTGAGTCTATTCATTGTAATTTTATTGTAACACTAAACCAACATCTACTGCATGCCACTGTTATCTCCCTCTTCTACATAATATAAATGTGTACACTCATGAACCGCCTCTCGCGGAAACAATATGGCCCTATCAGTATCAACCATATAAGCTGACCAGGTGGTCACCACTGACCTTTGTTGGTATGGCATATTTGTGTTTTTAACTTCTCATCAGCCTTTCTTTGTGATTCTGAGCCTCCTCTGCTTCCCAGGAATTACATTGAACTGATGCATTCTATTTTGATCCTATCCGTGAGGGATAAGTAGAGTATGCATTGCCATGGTGACCGTCATTATTTTCCACCCATCGATAGCTAGGCCTGATTGTTCTACTGTCTTTCATTTTTGGTGTTAGTTGAGCTGAATTGTTCCTTCTGCAGACATGGTTGCCAATGCATCAAGCCTTGCATGTTTCAGAGCACAATTTTTTGGGGTTTATGCCAGCCACCTCCCATTTCTTGTTGGGCAATGGTTATTGCCTGTTCAGGAACACTACATCTTACGTGCCTGTCTTTAGCAACCCACGCTGACACGGCTTAAATTTTATTTCTATTGTTAACCTGCGTTCCTGTCTTTACGGTTGATGTTTTGAAGTAGGATACCTTCAGCCAGTGTGATTCCTTTGTTACAACCTATCAGAGCCTGACTGTGGTGCAAAGAAATGTGTCATGAAAGATGATTTTCATTTGACGTTGCCACCTTACACTGCCATGTCTGCCTTTATGTTGCATTCGTTGCCACTTGTGTATTATGCTTTTATGTCGCATTTGCTGACATATGGCCTCGAAAACATGCCTTGGGAGAAAGGTTCAACCTATCAAGCTAACCCTAGGGACATATTATATTACTATATATTTATATATGCAATTAAAAATTTTCCCAAAGGAAAACCTTGCATGATCCCCCTCAACTCCTCCTCAAAACATTCGGATGGAGGGTCGCTCAACTGCCAGCCACAATAGCAGCTGGTAACCCCAAGGGACCTATGGCCTCCCCATTGGCAATAGGCCTTGGGAAGATGCTTCAACAAATTGAGCTAACACTTGAGGCATATATTATTAATATTAAGCCAACCCTTGGGCCTATTATACTTATAATATAGATATATATTAATTATGTTCAGTAAAGTGTGTGTGATTGTCTGGTTTTGCAATACAACAGCAGGGCGGACATTAAAGGTTTGCAATTTAACTCCACTTCATATTTCCAAATGTTTAGAAAAAGTTTAAACAAAAAGAAAATGCCCGGTCCCTTGCACATCTAAAGCCAGAGGAACAGGAGATCACAGTCAAGGAGGATCCAAGTTTAGTAAAGGAGAATCAAGCTCATTTGGAAAACAAATTTATGCTTCATTATCCTTCTTTTTCAAGAAAAAGGTGTACCTACTATGATTTTGTTCCACTATCCACAAGAAATATACTTTAACCAGTGACATGATTCAGGAATTTTGCTCACATGGTGTCATATATCAAGTCTATGTTGCAAGCTAGTAACTCTTAGATTTTGTCATGTAAATACCTAATTCAACCCTTGCATTAAGCATTACCTCCGACAACTTGTCTAAAACATTAAGAAAAAACAAAGATCATGCTAGGCAAAGTAGTAAGCCTGTTGTAAGGTTGTAAAGGGGGGTGTTTCTTGGATTTTCCTCACACGATGTCTTAGATCAAATCTATGCTGTAGACTATGAACTCACAGAGTTTGTCAAGTAAATCTCTAATGCATTCCTTGTGTTAAGCATTACCTCCCACACATGATGAAAAATAATTTAATTTAATGTTTGACCTCTTCTAAGGAAGAAGACTTGGAAGGTCATTCTAGGCATAGTAAGAAGGTTGTTAAGCTTATAAAGGCCTCTAGTTTTATCTCTACCCTTCAATTTTATAATCATTATATCTTTACATTATTCTTGCAATAAATCATTTGTAGCTTTTAGTTCAAAACTGTAAAAATAAATTTAAGTTTAATAAGAGACCCAATCACTAAAATGCAGTAGTAGCCTAAAATATATTTAGTATTTACACACAGAACTAGCTATTATGTTCATGTGCTATCCAGACAAAGAAGCAACAATCTAAGACATGTTTGGATGCAGAAGTCATCATAGCTGAAATCAAGATGTGTGGAAGTGAACAAGACAAAAAAATAGGATCATGCAGACAAAAAATATGCAATTTTATTCACTGAATTTCCACAAGAAAGAAAAGGTAATTTATCCAAGTAACTTGAAGCAATTGGTGCAAACCATCAAATTTAAGGATTACATCTAGAAGTGGGCAAAGAAGAAACTTTTGTTGATTTTTCTAAGCAGCATCGAGAGCCATTCTCTTAGGATAATGGGGCCACCTTGTCCGGCATCACTGTGAAGACTCAACCCAGTTTTGAGTGACCATTCTGTTGAATGGTAGATATCTGGTCTGGGACCACGATATAGACCCAACTCTGCCCTGGGTAGAATCAACCCAGTGTTGAGTGACCATTCTGTTGAATGGTAGATATCTAGTCAGAAAACCACGATATAGACCCAACTCTGCCCTGGGTAGACTCAACCTAGTGTTGAGTGACCATTCTATTGAATGGTCGACATCTGGTTCGAGACCATGATGTGGACCAGTCTAGTACTGGTCGACCCAGCTTAGTTATGAGTAACCATTCTCTTGGAGAATGGAGGCACCTGGTCTGTTATCAGGAAGGCACTGTAAGCCCTAGACTGGGTCTAGGCATGTGTGACACTCTGACCCTTGATCTATGGACTTTGTGTACTTCTCCAAGGATTAGCTATCCTTGGTTAAGTTACCCTAGTACCAGATCTAGGTGTCACACAGAGTGTGAGATAAAAGCATTAGTAACTCTCTTGGTTTATGATGATGTACTTTTGCAATAAAAAAGACAAAAGGTAATGACCACATGGGCACTTCGAAAAAGGCTAAAGTCAAAAGTCAAAAATACATAAGGACTTTTGGACCACAGGGAAAAGGACCACATGTGAAAGTCAAAGATAAATAAGGACTTTTGGTAAAAGTAAAAAATACTTAAAAAGCCTTTTTGGTAAGAAGGTAAAAGTGAAATTAGAAAAAGAATAAAATATTATTATTTTATCTTTTCTAATTTTGGTCTAAGTTTAGAAGATATTTTGTGGACACTAATTTAACTCCTGGAAACTTTGGTTGCCATCCTTCGCCTCTAACTTAGAATAATTTGTGCTCAAATTTTAAAGTGATCAAATAGTCACTAAAATTTTGGATCTATGGAATCAAGTACTTTTCAAACTTGGGATTGTTTACCCAAGTGTCTTTGAATGCGAAAATGTTGCCTCAAATAATGTCTTGAGTTTTGGAGCGGATTGAAATCATGAAGAAATTCATAGATATCAATCCTTCGTTTTGAGATGTTTGACTACCTGTCAGTAGAGTGTTTCAAATGCACTTCCTTCTACCAATGCACTTAAAACTTGTGCATCTAGACACTTGACTCTTGAAATCTGCCTGGATACACTTGATAGAAACACGTTGAGAAGACTTGGAACCCTGTGAGCCCTCCTCTGCCTCTGCCACCTGTTTTGCCCTTTCCTCTGCCTCTGCCACTTGAATACTTTGAGAGGAACGGTTGGAAGAGACTTTCAGGTGGGACCAAAGATTGGTTACAAACCCTTTCTTTTAAACAAATGGGCCTAAAAACTCATGATTTCAACAGTGACGGAGATTCTGAAAACATAAGACTTGATTATTATGATACATTTTGGCTTAGAATCAACTCTAAATGCAAATGATGGTGAAAATCCGATCATATGGGAGGTGACGAAGACTTTAGCAAATCTTGACGATGAATGGAGGCAAGAACTTGGAGCCTAGTGGAATTTTTGACAAAGAAAATTTGGATCCTTCTTTACTTGCACGTTGTCCGAATCTAAAATATTTATGGGGCAGATCCTGGTACCAACATATGGCTTCGACTGGGGACGGACCTATGTCTTATCACAAACTGTCTCTGACAGCTACAAACCAAAAACTACAACTTACTATGTTCATCAAATTCTAGAATGATCATGCTTTGCAAACTGAGGCTACTCTGCAACTAACAATAAGAAGTACCAGTGCTCCTATTGGACTATGGATTCATTTGTGCATCCAACCTCTAAAATATTTTCCAACATATGCCACTTATTCAAGCAAAGTAATTGATAAACCTGCGGCAAATCTCATCACATTGTGCCAACTGCAAAAAGAAAATGCTCGAGAAGCGAGCTTATTACCTATGCTACCCCATTCTAACCAACCCTCCAATTTACTCAAGTAAATGCAAAATTCCATAGTAACCATTCAAGCAACTTGATAACTGAAATGATATCATCTCTGCCATTGATTAATAGATAATAACAGAAATATAACAACAGCCATAAATAATTCTTGAGAAAATCATACTCACCCAGAAGTGCCGATGATATGATGAAATCTGAAATCTTCCGAGAATCTGAAAGATATTATTCTAAAAAAATAGATGTTGGATCCTCATAACCATGTTTGGAGAAATGTTGATTCAGAAAAGATAAACTGCCCATGCAAAGATTCCATTTTAATGAAAAAGAATTGAGTTGGTTGTTCTTATGAGATCAGCGCTTGATCATCAAGAATGAGAATTTTGTCTTCATAAAAATGATCATATAATGATTGCATAGCAGGACTTAAAACATTCTGTCTATGATTAGCTAAAAACATATAGTTATCTATACAATCATATGTTACTGCATGCTCAAAATGATTTGGAAACGAACCATAAGCATGATCCATAACAAAATCTGAAAAAAAACTGTCAAATGTTGTCCCAAATCTGAATCATACTCACATTATTGTTGCTCCCGTGCATGTAAAATTAAAAAATATCCCGATATTTAATCCTTTTTCTAGCTTGTATGTTCTCCTCAAGTTCTTTAGCATCCTCAAACAACTGTTGCAATGATGAATATTTTCTTTCTCTTAGAAAAATGACAAGATCTAGATACTGAGATGGTATATAGTAAACTATGAAAGTAGTCTCGATAGGGCGAATCTCCAAAGGCATGCTATAATAAACACAATAAAACCTCATGTTGAAAGCAGTAAAAGCTTCTTCTTCCTCTCTCCTCAAAGCATGAAAATCATCGAGGTACTAATCAAGGAACTTGTTCTCACCCAAATACTTGGAAAATGCACAATAAAATTCAGTCCAGGAACTAATTGAACCAGCTTCAAGACCTCTAAGCCATAAAGCAGCATACCAAACCAAATATTTTGAAAATAATCTCATGACAACATCTTCATGTACTATTATCAACAAAGTTTTCAAAGGTTCCCAAATGCTTCTCAGCTGTAACATGATCCTCTGTAGTAAACCGGGGAAGATACTCAACAAAGTTGTGTGGCTAAGGATGGAGGTGAGATGGAAGTATATGAGGTTTAAACATATTCCGTCTGACTCTAAACTGAAAATGAGGCTTAACAAACTGATTACAAATATCCGCGGTGATGGTAATAAGCGATAAGATATGAAAAGGAGATAAATCATTTTCATCATCCTCACGGTTACAAGGCTGATCAGATTCATCAAGGATTTGAATATAAACATCGTACTTCTGAATAAGCTAGGTTGAGAATACATGATCAACATCTACAACACATGAATAATGTCGATCTTCTTCTTCTAACGAGGGATATATGAATGAATGTTGATGATTATTAGAGTAAACATAGCAAAGGATAATCCTCTTTATATGTAAAGGGAAAAGCAAGAATGAACTGATGAAGAAGGACAAAAGTTCATAGAGAAATCTAATGAGCCGATACCTGGTTTTTCCCTTTCGTGTTTTCATCTCTATGTCAGCAAGATCCTTTTTCCAGACGATTTTTTGAATGTGGAGTCGCCAAGTAGATGATTACAGTCAATTTCTATGTCCTTCTCTTGTCTACCATAAAGAGATGGATCTATGTCATTCTCCCAAGGAATATTGCTTCACTTTTGATCCACTGGAATGGTGCCAAAAGATGTTAGTACTTAAAGATGTACCCGAAAGACATCTTGAATCAGAAAGGTTGATTGTTCACTACAACAAAGTTGAATTTTAGGGGCGGTTTTCTTCCGACTCCAAAAATCACTTTTTGGGGGGGGGGGGGGGGGGGGTGTCCCCCCCCCCCCGCCCCCAAAAGTGACATTTAAGGTCGGTTATAAACCCCCCTCATAGACACCTATGGGGGCGGTTCCAAACCCCCCTCATAGAAACCTATGGGGGTGGTTCCAAACCCCCCCAAAAAGTCCTTATTACAATCCTTTGGGGGCGGTAACAAACCCCCCTCGTAGGTACCTACGGGGGCGGTTTCAAACCCCCCTCGTAAGTACCTACGGAGGCGGTTCGAAACCACCCATAAAAATCTTTACAAATCTTTGGGGGCGGTTATAAACCCCCCTCGTAGGTACCTATGAGGGCGGTTCAAAACCCCCCTTAAAAGTCTTTATTACAAAACTTTGGGGGCAGTTATAAACCCCCCTCGTAGGTACCTACGGAGGTGGTTCAAAAACCCCCCTAAAACTATTTACAAACCTTTGGGGGCGGTTAGAAACCCCCCTCTTAGGTACCTACGGAGGCGGTTCGAAACCACCCATAAAAATCTTTACAAACCTTTGGGGGCGGTTATAAACCCTCCTTGTAGGTACCTATGAGGGCGGTTCAAAACCCCCCTTAAAAGTCTTTATTACAAAACTTTGGAGGCAGTTATAAACCCCCCTCGTAGGTACCTACGGAGGCGGTTCAAAAACCCCCCTAAAACTATTTACAAACCTTTGGGGGCGGTTAGAAACCTCCCTCTTAGGTACCTATGGAGGCGGTTCGAAACCCCCCCTAAAACTCTTTACAAACCTTTGGGGGCGGTTATAAACCCCCCTCGTAGGTACCTACGGAGGCGGTTCAAAACCCCCCCTAAAACTCTTTACAAACCTTTGGGGATGGTTATGAACCCCCCTCATATAAACTTACAGGGGGGGTTTCAAACCCCCCTCATTGTAACATACAAGGGAAGTTTTGAACCCCCCTTGTAGTGACATATGAAGTTAGTTTAGAACCCCCCTCGTAGCCATAATAAATCATAATAAAATATATTTGATTTAAAACATCAATATTGCAATATCATTAGGGCACAAAGGAATGGAACATTCAACCTCCTGCTTGTAAAGCATGCACTCTACCATTGAGCTAGAACCCTTTAAGAATCAGGGAAAGGAGAAATATTAAAACCAAGATTGCATCATTTGTAATTCTAAGAAAAGACTAATAATCCAAACATTGTTTCTGACTCGATAGACCTAAGAAAGTAGTATGAATGGTTCTGACTTTATTTAGATATATGCTAACCACTTCAAATCATATGCTAACCACTTCAAATCCTATGATGTAATCAAGATAATGTAGATACCTGATTGGGAATTCACATTTAGACTCTGAAACATATAATTATGCATCCAATTGACCTAAAGTTGGCTGTTAAAAAGAAGAATATTATGCCACCCAGGCAGACACTCAGTTTGCTTGATTATGATCATGCCACTGTACAACACACAAAGCAACAACAAATAAATGCATTTTGGAGCTCTGTAGATTTGAATCTTATGTTGTTTTATGAAAAAACGTTGTATAGAATTTTACCTTTTGTGTAGCGGGCTTAAGCTGGGAAGAATAGGGGAGCTGGTGCAATCGACTATGGTTAGTTTATCGTTGCAGTTATCTATTGTATAAGATGGTTTTCTTCACAAATATATCAAATACATAAATCTTGTTTGTCATTATTTCTATGCTACTGTGATTTGTTCTTAGGCGGCTGGATCATCCTTATTTCAATGACAAAACCCAAGCTTCTGAGCATGTATTTAGTAACAGCCATGCCAATCGACATAATTCCAAGGCCATAGATCCATCTTATCTTAACTCCATGAAGAGTGGAGCAAGTTTTCCATCTTCTAAATAAAACTAATCCTAAGTGCACTAGTAATAGAATCTTCCTAATTTATTAAGCAAGGAAAGAGACCAAACAACTCCAGATGCAACCTTCAATGCTTAACGGCACCAGATGGATATATATTGGTCAACTTCTCCCACCCACGTTGTAGAGCACCTGGGTGCTATCATACAAAGAAGTAAAAATGTAGGAAAAGAAAAAAAAAGGAAAATGTGTCAAGAGCATCTTGGCCTGGTCAGTGAAAGAAGTAAGCTAATATAGCCCCCTCCAGGATTCAAGTCCTGCTGAAAACATGTGTTTGTGCTCACACCAGAACACACAAAAAGTAGTTAGGAATGGGTGCTAGTTCTGGGAGTCTTTGACAAAATAGATACCCCAGCCCCTGTGACACTCAATGAGCCAAAGGGATACCTGTGGAACTCAATCCATTGTAGAAATATTTGTAAAAAACAATACCCCAGCCCCTATGACACTCAATAAGCCAAATGGTGACCTATGACACTCGATCCATAATAGGAAGCTTAGTAAAAAGAAAAAACAATTGATTCTCGAGAAATAAATTATTTATGATTAGGGACCTATCAGCAAAACCCTGTCATACGTAGCTTGACAACCTCCTTAGAGATTTAGATGCCTCAATCTGTTGCTCTTCACTGCCAAAAATATCAGTGTTGAATCAGTAACTTTTGAACATCCACTTATATCAAGTTTTTCAAGTTGATTACGACCAAGCGCTAGATCATTAATAGATCTGTCTGTTAGCGGGGTACTCTTCAAAAGGTCAAGAGGACGCAAATCATGACAGTACTTTACAACAATTTCCACTGCTTGATCATTGAGTTGATGTTGGTTCTGGCGTAGATTAAGGGACTAAAAACAAGTGAATTTAGGATCAATTGACAAAAGTAATTTGCTCGTATTCGACTTACACCTGCATTGCAAAAATTATAATTCTAACTGATCAAGAACATTCAAGGGAATGCTAGCTACCACAAAACTAGACTTGCAAAGAGAAAAGATAATTAAAAAAAATCATTAACCATAAGACCGATAGAAAATAAATTCTAGATGGTAGAAATTGGCCTGCAACAATAAGAGATAAAACCTAGGATATCTCGATTCATAAATCTCTTTTGTAAAAAAGAACCCCTTCTCAATTTATACCCTTATTTTATGGATGCAAGTTTACTAGAACAGACATGTACTATCAAGTACATAGAAAATTCTTAGTTGGACCCCTGTACCAACATCATAAATAATAGCCTTGCAAAAGATCAACTTTGTTGGGAACCTGTTTCTAGTTATGAATAATTCATACATGATTCAGTCTGTTATGCTTATCAGATCAGATATTCTCAAAATTTCAAGTCATTTTAGATATAATCAAACTGGTTATCAGCGGTACCCTTGCAACTTAAATCTACCTTGGCAGTTAAGAGAGGCCAAGTTGAAGCACTGGCGAGTCGAACTCGTTGTAAGCAAGTCCGACATACTGTGTTGGGATTTCTTGCCAAATCATGAGCCCATTAAAAAACTAGGACGATCCCCTTTATAAAAAGTTAAAACCCATTCTAAATTTTTGTATAGACCAAGTTTGACCTTTCGTAGAGATTGTATCTATACAACAACTATATAATCCAAGAAAAAAGGCCTAAATGTACTCGAATATAAACAAAATATGTTACTGTTTGAATTGTTACCAGAGCATCTCAACATAATTGTTGGTTGCACTTAGATTTCTGCTTGAACTGGATAGGATTAAATATCAAGTAATACTGACTCCATATGGCATGTGGACCCTAGGTAACGGGGCTTTGGCTGGTAATTGGAAATTGAATTTCAGACATCAGAACTTATGATAAGTGCAAGGATATTTGAAGGAATCAAGACAGTAAAGTGCTGACTAATTTCATGCTCATTGCATTCTGACAGCAGGTTTACATGCTGTGAAGAGATAGTTCTCCATCGCCTGGAACGTTGCAAAAACTAACATATACTTTCTGGGCATAACCATGCAATTTCAATTCGTGGAATCCACAAAAGGCATAGCAATAGGAAATGCCACAAAAGGCATAGCAATAGTGAATGAAATGTAGTGTACAGGGGCAGTACGTAGTTAAATGTTTTATACACAAAAACATGAACCACGACCAAAAACAATTACAACAGATTAACACCCTAAAACATTATTCTTGCCACCATATAGCACTATTCCTGCCACCAGAGATCTACTAAAAGCATAACAGTAACAAAAACAAGAGATAACTAGGAGAGTGGTCAAGCAAGTCGCCCTGGATATAAAATCATCCCCATCAACCACCTCATTTCAAATTTAATTAAAACTTAATAACGAACAAACCATGTACACGCTTTAAACAAATTGTATTGCACCTGACTTAATCATCTAAGCCAGTGAAACAACTCAAGTACATTCCAATATAACCGTCCACCCATAGAATAACAATCAGAAACCAAACAATGGTATGACAATGTTTGATAGGACTGATGTACAAAACTACGGTATTTTCTGAGCTTCTCAGCCAATCCCCATGATGATAATTAAACATAATGACACATGCAACATGGAAAATACATATATTTTCATAGCAATAAATAGCATTCAATCGCAAATTCATAAACAGAACAAAGCACTTATCTTTTATCAGAAGATATTCCAAGTAACTGGCTATGCACGAGCAATTTTCCACCCAGCTGTAGGCATCCAAGGTAGATGCCACCCCCCAAGCCAAGCTACGAGGTCACCGGAGCAAAAGAACCAAGCCACAAGCTTTTAGCTCACTCAACCTATTGATATTTCTTGTCAATGTATTGTTTCAAGCTTGGCATGAAATTAATTCTGTGCATCATTTTAGCTAATAAATCAAATTATAAGTATATTCATGTTTATGAAGTGTCTTTATGTATTCCATTTCAGTTGGGTTTATTTTATGTCTTCATGTATTCTGATTTTCTACATGTTTCTTGTATGTATGACATGGAATATATAAGTGAGCTTAATACTTAGTAAATGAGCTTAATACTTGTATGTATGATAGACCTAGATTTGAATATAGCATGTCATCCATCAATTTAAGATTAGCATCGTTAAATAAGATCATATACTTATCTCTCAATACTTTTCAGGATGGTTGGTTCCTACGAAGGGCTCTTTAGTTACACAGTGTAAATGGATTCAGATGGACATAACTAAATCTATCCATTACACAGATTTACCAATAAAGGCTATGGAAGCAGGCCATAAGGTAAGCTAAGGTAAGGCTGAAAGGACACACTGACTTAACTTGATGGCTATGTTAAGAATGCCTTGAATGGTATGTTTAATATCAGTTACATAGACTTATAACTGGTTAACATATTTATAAGGTGATGCCTTTTGTACTAATGGTTAAGTTATTTTTTTAATATAGGCTGGATAATAAATGGACTCAATAACCAGTCGCTATAAGGAAGGACAAATAACTGGCCGTTATACAGAATTAGTCGGTGATGGTGCATGGATGGTTTTAGACTTGCAGTCACACAGACAGACAACTAACTAGATAACTAACTAACTCGTTGTAAAATGGATTTAGTTGGGATGTAAATAAGTAACAAACTCGTTGTAAAATGGATTTAGTTGGGATGTAAATAAGTAACAAACTCATTGTAAAATGGATTTAGTTGGGAAGTCGCAAAGACGGGTAGATGCCTCTTAGAAATTTCTTCCTTCAAAACAATTTTATTGATTAAGGGTATGTGCCAAATCACAGGGAAAAGATAAATAATGATCCATCAAATTCAGTGCCGAATAAAAAGAAAAAAGTACCAATGCATGAAATTTAATTAAGTGTTCCATTTTACATAAATGAAATCATGTTTATGTCTTCATATAAGACAGGTGTTTGAGATTCGGCATGATGAAATCAATTCAGTGCCGAATAAAAAGAAAAAAGTATCAATGCATGAAATTTAATTCAGTGTTCCATTTTACATAAATGAAATCATGTTTATGTCTTCATATAAATGAAATCCCGATATTTAATCCTTTTGCTAGCTCGTATGTTCTCCTCAAGTTCTTTAGCATCCTCAAACAACTGTTGCAATGATGAATATTTGCTTTCTCTTAGAAAAAGGACAAGATCTAGATACTGAGATGGTATATAGTAAACTATGGCAGCAGTCTCGAAAGGGCGAATCTCCAAAGGCATGCTATAATAAACACAATAAAACCTCATGTTGAAAGCAGTAAAAGCTTCTTCTTCCCCTCTCCTCAAAGCATGAAAATCAGTGAGGTACTGACCAAGGGACTTGTTCTCACCCAAATACTTGGAAAATGCACAATAAAAATCTGTCCAAGAACTAATTGAACCAGCTTCAAGAGCTCTAAGCCATAAAGCAGCATCCTGAACCAAATAT
This sequence comes from Pseudotsuga menziesii, assembly GCA_001517045.1. NCBI lineage: Eukaryota > Viridiplantae > Streptophyta > Pinopsida > Pinales > Pinaceae > Pseudotsuga > Pseudotsuga menziesii. The sequence goes on along the minus strand of LPNX010843874.1, from coordinate 268,058 downwards.
ATTGAAAATAATATCATGACAACATCTTCATGTGCTATTATCAACAAAGTTTTCAAAGGTTCCCAAATGCTTCTCAGCTGTAATGTGATCCTGTCTAGTAAATCGGGGAAGATACTCAACAAAGTTGGGTGGGTAAGGATGGAGGTGAGATGGAAGTATGAGAGGTTTAAACATATTCCATCTGGCTCTAAACTGAAAATATGTGGACAGAAAATGAGGCTTAACAAACTGATTACAAATATCCACCATGATGGTAATAAGCGATAAGATATGAAAAGGAGATAAATCATTTTCATCATCCTCACAGTTACAAGGCTGATCAGATTCATCAAGGATTTGAATATAAACATCATACTTCTGAATAGGCTAAGTTGAGAATACATGATCAACATACACAACACATGAATAATGTTGATCTTCTTCTTCCAACGAGGGATATATGAATGAATGTTGATGATTATTAGAGTAAACATAGCAAAGGATAATCCTCCTTATATGTAAAGGGAAAGGCAAGAATGAACTGATAAAGAAGGACAAAATTTCATAGAGAAATCTAATGAGCGGATACCTGGTTTTTCCCTTCCGTGTTTTCATCTCTATGTCAGCAAGATCATTTTTCCAGACGAGTTTTTGAATGTGGAGTTGCCAGGTAGATGATTACAGACAATTTCTATGTCCTTCTCTTGTCTACCATCAAGAGATGGATCTATGTCGTTCTCCCAAGGAATATTGCTTCACTTTCGATCCACGACAATGGTGCCAAAACATGTTAGTAGTTAAAGATGCAGCCGACTGCAAAGGAGCATGTTTAAGACATCTTGAATCAGAAAGGTTGATTGTTCACTACAACAAATTTGACTTTTAGGGGCGGTTGTCTTCCGCCTCCAAAAGTCACTTTTGCGAGCGGTTTTGGCTTTGGAGGCAATCTTTACAAAACCGCCCCTAATAGCACCGATGCTAAAAGTTTTGAATTTGAGGGGTGGTTCTGGAAGAGATTAAAACCACCCCTAATGGTGACTTTTGGGGGCAGTTGCCCGCCCCCCCCGCCTCCCAAACAAAATCCACTTTTGGGGGGGTGGGGTGTTCTAACCCCCCCCCCCCAAAAGTGACTTTGAAGGTCGGTTATAAACCCCCTCATATACACCTATGGGGGTGGTTCCAAACCCCCTCCAAAAGTCCTTATTACAATCCTTTGGGGGCGGTTACAAACCCCCCTCGTAGGTACCTACGGGGGCGATTTCAAACCCCCCTCGTAGGTACCTATGGAGGCCGTTTGAAACCCCCCATAAAACTCTTTACAAACCTTTGGGGGCAGTTATAAACCCCCCTCATAGGTACCTACGAGGGCAGTTCAAAACCCCCTTAAAATTCTTTATTACAAAACTTTGGGGGCGGTTATAAACCCCCCTCATAGGTACCTACGGAGGTGGTTCAAAACCCCCCTTAAAACTATTTACAAACCTTTGGGGGCGGTTATAAACCCCCCTCGTAGGTACCTACAGGGGCGGTTCGAAACCCCCCTAAAACTATTTACAAAACTTTGGGGTGGTTATAAACCCCCCTCGTGCGTACCTACAGAGGCGGCTCGAAACCCCCCCTAAAACTCTTTACAAACCTTTGGGGGCAGTTATGAACCCCTCTCATATAAAATTACAGGGGGGGTTTCGAACCCCCCTCATTGTAGCATACAAGGGAAGTTTTGAACCCCCCTCGTAGTGACATATGAAGTACGTTTAGACCCCCCCTCAAGAGATAAAACCTGATCAAAGATAAGAGATAAAACCTAGGATTTGTCGATTCATAAATCTCTTTTGTAAAAAAGAACCCCTTCTCAATTTAGACCCTTATTTTATGGATGCAAGTTTACTAGAACAGACCTGTACTATCAAGTACATAGAAAATTCTTAGTTGGACCCCTGTACCAACATCATAAATAATAGCCTTGCAAAAGATCAACTTTGTTGGGATCCTATTCCTAGTTAAGAATAATTCATACATGATTCAGTCTATTATGCTTATCAGATCAGATATTCTCAAAATTTCAGGTCATTTTGGAAATAATCAAACTGGTTACCACTGATGGCCTTGCAAGTTAAATATACCTTGGCAGTTAAGAGAGGCCAAGCTGAAGCACTGGCGGGTCGAAATCATTGTAAGCAAGTCCGACAGACCGTTTTGGGTTTTCTTGCCAAATCATGAGCCCGTTAAAAGACTAGGAAGATCCCCTTTATAAAAAGTTAAAAACCATTCTAAATTTTTTAATATACCAAGTTTGACCATTCGTAGCGATTGTATCTATACAACAACTATATAATCCATGTAGAGGCTTGACCATTCGTAGCGATTGTATCTATACAACAATTGCTTGGTCCTTGTAATGATTTTTTGGCTCAGGATCAAATTTCTCACCGCTGCCTATTTGTTATAAATACATGGTTGTACTCGACTAAAGAGAAAACTCAATCCCTCCCTGGATTCTCATCCTCCTGTGCAATACCCAGTCACATCCATATCGTTAAAATTGCTATTGTAGATAATAAATAACTGTGGGTATCACAAGTGTGATGAGTTTCCATACTTGAGATTTATGTATCGAAGCTCTAACTCAATAGTCCAAATTGGGGGAGTGATTTCAGCCGTGAATTAATTGTGGTTGCTTCTTTTGTCTGAGTTCATTGATTGTCGAAACCGATTCATGGTCCCTCTTTACCAATTTGTAAGGCTACCTTGGATTTGATTATAGGTCTCTCTTTATAACAAGGGACATCTGGTAAGAACTTTTTGCATATGTTTAACTCATGCCTATATGCCACCTCCCATGCAACAATAGATTGTTCTTTGAGTCTATTCATTGTAATTTTATTGTAACACTAAACCAACATCTACTGCATGCCACTGTTATCTCCCTCTTCTGCATAATATAAATGTGTACACTCATGAACCGCCTCTCGCAGCAACAATATGGCCCTATCAGTATCAACCATATAAGCTGACCAGGTGGTCACCACTGACCTTTGTTGGTAAGGCATCTTTGTGTTTTTAACTTCTCATCAGCCTTTCTCTGTGATTCTGAGCCTCCTCTGCTTCCCAGGAATTACATTGAACTGATGCATTCTAGTTTGATCCTATCCGTGAGGGATAAGTAGCGTATGCATTGCCATGGTGACCGTCATTATTTTCCACCCATCGATAGCTAGGCCTGACTATTCTACTGTCTTTCATTTCTGGTGTTAGTTGAGCTGAATTGTTCCTTCTGCAGACATGGTTGCCAACGCATCGAGGCTTGCATGTTTCAGAGCACAATTTTTTGGGGTTTATGCCAGCCACCTCCCATTTCTTGTTGGGCAATGGTTATTACCTGTTCAGGAATGCTACATCTTACGTGCCTATCTTTAGCAGTCCACGCTGACACCGCTTACATTTTATTTTCTATTGTTAACCTGCGTGCCTATCTTTACGGTTGATGTTTTGAAGTAGGATACCTTCAGCCAGTGTGATTCCTTTGTTATAGCCTGTTGGACCCTGACTGTGGTGCAAAAAAATGTGTCATGAGAGATGATTTTCATTTGACGTTGCCACCTTACACTACCATGTCTGCCTTTATGTTGCATTCGTTGCCACTTGTGTATTATGCTTTTATGTCGCATTCGCTGACATATGGCCTCAAAAACATGCCTTGGGAGAAAGGTTCAACCTATTGAGCTAACCCTTGGGACATATTATATTACTATATATTTATATATGCAATTAAAAAATTTCCCAAAGGAAAACCTTGCATGATCCCCCTCCCATCTTTCTCAAAACATCTAGATGGAGTGTCACTCAACTGCCAACCACAATAGCAGCTGGTAACCCCAAGGGATCTATGGCCTCCCCATTGGAAATATGCCTTGGGAAGATGCTTCAACAAATTGAGCTAACACTTGAGGCATATATTATTAATATTAAGCTAACCCTTGGGCCTATTATATTTATAATATAGATATATATTAATTATGTTCATTAAAGTGTGTGTGATTGTCTGGTTTTGCAATACAACAGCAGGGCGGTCATTAAAGGTTTGCAATTTAACTTCACTTCATATTTGCAGAAGTTTAGAAAAAGTTTAAACAAAAAGAAAATGCCTAGTCCCTTGCACATCTGAAGCCAGAGGAACAGGAGATCATAGTCAAGGAGGATCCAGGTTTATTAAAGGAGAATCAAGCTCATTTGGAAAACAAATTTATGCTTCACTATCCTTCTTTTTCAAGAAAAGGTGTACCTTCTATGATTTTGTTCCACTATCCACCAGAAATATACTTTAACCAGTGACATGATTCAGGAATTTTGCTCACATGGTGTCATAGATCAGGTCTATGATGCAAGCTAGTAACGCTCAGAGTTTGTCATGTAAATGCCTAATCCAACCCTTGCATTAAGCATTACCTCCAACACCTTGTCTAAAACATTAAAAAAAAACAAAGATCATGCTAGGCAAAGTAGTGACAGTGTTGCTAAAGTTGTAAATGGGGGTGTTTCTTGGATTTTCCTCACATGATGTCTTAGATCAAATCTATGTTGTAGCCTATAAACTCACAGAGTTTGTCAAGTAAATATCTAATGCATTCCTTGTATTAAGCATTCCCTCCCACACCTGATAAACAATAATTTAATTTAATGTTTGACCTCTTCTAAGGCAGAAGACTTGGAAGGTCATTGTAGGCATAGTAAGAGGGTTGTTAAGCTTATAAAGGCCTCTAGTTTTATCTCTACACTTCAATTTTATAATCATTATATCTTTACTTTGTTCTTGCAATAAATCATTTGTAGCTTTTAATTCAAAACTGTAAAAATAAATTTAAGTTTAATAAGAGACCCAATCACTAAAATGCAGTAGTAGCCTAAAATATATTTAGTATTTACTCACAGAACTAGTTGCTATGTTCATGTTCTATCCAAACAAAGAAGCAACAATCTAAGACATGTTTGGATGTAAAAGTTGTCATACCTGAAATCAAGATGTGTGGAAGTGAACAAGACAAAAAAATAGGGTCATGCAGACAAAAAAAATTGCAATTTTATTAACTGAATTTCCACAAGAAAGAAAAGGTAATTTATCCAGAAGTAACTTGAAGCAACTGGTGCAAACCGTCAACTTTAAGTATAACATCTAGAAGTGGACAAAGAAGAAACTTTTGTTGATTTTTTTGAGTAGAATCGAGAGCCATTCTCTTAGGAGAATGGGGCCACCTAGTCCAGGATCACTGTGAAGACTCAACCCAGTGGTGAGTGAACATTCTGTTGAATGGTAGATATCTGGTCTGGGACCACGATATAGACCCAACTTTTCCCTAGGTAGAATCAACCTAGTGTTGAGTGACCATTCTGTTGAATGGTAGATATCTGGTCTGGGACCACAATATAGACCCAACTCTGCCCTGGGTAGACTCAACCCAGTGTTGAGTGACCATTCTGTTGAATGGTAGATATCTGGTCGGGGACCACGATATAAACCCAGCTCTGCCCTGGGTGGACTCAACCCAGTGTTGAGTGACCATTCTATTGAATGGTAGACATTGGCTCCTGGACCACGATGTGGACCAGTCAAGTACTGGTAGACACAGCTTAGTTCTCACTCCTGAGTAGCCATTCTCTTGGAGAATGGAGGCACTTGGTCTGTTAGCAGGGAGGCACTGTAAGCCTTAGACTGGGTCTAGGCATGTGTGACACTCCGACCCTTGATCTATGGACTTTGTGTACTTCTCTAAGGATTAGCTACCCTTGGTTAAGTTACACTAGTACCAGATCTAGATGTCACACAGAGTATGAGATAAAAGCATTAGTAACTCTCTTGGTTTATGATGATGTACTTTTGGAATAAAAAAGACCACAGGTAATGACCACATGGGCACTTGGAAAAAGGCTAAAGTCAAAATTCAAAAATACATAAGGACTTTTGGACCACATGTGAAAGTCAAAGATAAATAAGGACATTTGGTAAAAGTCAAAAATACTTAAAAGGCCTTTTTGGTAAGAAGGTAAATGTGAAATTAGAAAAAGAATAAAATATTATTATTTTATCTTTTCTAATTTTGGTCCACTTACAGGTGACTAAAGGCTATAAAACAAGATCAATTCAATTCATTATCACACACACTTGCTCTCACACGTTCAGCTGCTCAAGGTTGAAGAAAGAAGATTCTGTGATTGTGCCCTAACATGGATGAGTCTAGCTAGGGCATCATCATCCTCCATTGAAGGAAAACCCTAAGCTAGGGTTTCTTATCTTTTCTGTCTTAAGGGTTTTACGAAACCCTCATCTTCAACCAAGTTCAGATCTAGGGTAGCCATCTTCAGATCTGAGCAACCAAGTTCAGATCTAGCCCAGCCATCTTCAGATCTAGGGTAGCCATCTTCAGATCTGAGCAACCAAGTTCAGATCTAGGCCAGCCATCTTCAGATCTAAGAAGCCAAGTTCAGATCTAGGGCAGCCACTTTCAGATCTTCAGATCCGGGCAACCATTCTCCAGATCCAGGCAACCAAGTTCAGATCTAGGGCAGCCATCTTTAGATCTGGGCCACAAAGTTCAGATCTAGGGCAATCACTTTCAGATCTTCAAATCCAAGCAACCAAAGTTTAGATCTAGGGAAGCCATCTTTAGATCTAGGCAGCCAAGTTTAGATCTAGGGCAGCCACTTTCAGGTCTTCAGATCCAGGCAACCAAGTTCAGATCTAGGGCAGCCATCTTTAGATCTGGGGAGCCAAGTTCAAATCTAGGGCAGCCACCTTCAGATCTTTAGATCTGGGCAACCCCAATTCAGATCTGAGCAGCCACCTTCTTTTTGGGCAGACCTGATATTTTTGGGCAGATCTTATATTTTTGGGTAGATCTGATATTTTTGGGCAGATCTGGTATTTTTGGACAGTATTGATCTTTTCCAATCAGATCTGGAAATTTCAGTTACTAGGGTTTGAAACCCTTGCTCTGATTTTTACTGAGAAAATCTTACTGTAAATTGTGGTTTAACCCAAATTGGGGTTTGAGGAAATTTTTGAAGAATTTCCTAAGTCATCATTTACGAGATGAGCTACTAATGCTTTTTGGGGTTTTTGTCCTTTGAAGGTTTCCTCGATGAAAAAAATATTGTGTCTATTGTATTGATGTGATGCATGAGTTTTTACTGCAGTTGTCATTTGTTATTTAAGTTGATCTGCAAATTTTTTAAGTATTTATGCTAATGCCAAAATTCAACATGGTATCGGAGCTTAGCATGTGAAAACATAGTAAAGGGACACTTCTGTTGTTTTTCACTAGATCTTGGGATAAGATTTGCAGATCTAACATTTGACTAAGTGGCAAAGATGGCCACCAATGGTTTCAAACTAGAAGAGAAGCTCTATAGTTCAACAAACTTCAACTCCTGGAAAGCCAGGTTTACAGCCATTCTAGATGAGAATGACTTAGATGACATTGTTTTTAATGTCACAGAAGAGCCAACAACAAATGCCGGTAGGCTTGCTTACAAGAGGAAGCAAGGTAAGGTTAGAAGAATCATCTATGATTCTATCAAAGAGTCATTAATGCCCAACATCACATCTTTGAAGATTGCTAAAGAATGTTATGATACTTTGGTCAACCTATATGGAAAGAAGGCTCCTAGTCATAAGAGATTCTTGAAGAAGAGGCTATGGACTTTGAAGCTGAACAAAGATGAAAGCGTTGGTTCTTTCTTCACAAAGATTGCACAGGTAAGTGATCAACTCATTGCTATTGGTATTACTGTTGATGATGATGACCTAGTGAAAACAATGGTTGATGGTCTCCCAAGCTCTTGGTAAACTTCCATGGCATCCGTATGTGGACGACGGAATCAGCAAACCTTTGAAAGGCTTTGGCATGATTGCATAGAAGAAGAAGGAAGGAAATCTGGCAAGGTAATCAAGGAGGACAACCTTGCACTTGCAACAAAGACAAAGAAGTTCAAGAAGCCTTCCCCTCAACAAAATAAGGAAAAGAAACCTCAAGGTAAGTTTTCTAACATGTCAAAAGTGGAATGTTATAGTTTCCACAAGTTTGGACATTTTTCTAGAGACTACAGGCAGAACAAGACGAAACCCAAGATAAGGTTCCGAGCATCTATTGCAGAAGCAAAGGAAGAAGAAGATGAAGAACCAAAGAAGAAGAAGAAAACCAAGACTAACAAGGATAAAGAGTCTAAAAAAAAAGTACTACTTGATTTTTGCTCTCACTGGTTCTTTCACAGATTGTTCCACTGCTTGGTTGGTGGACAGTGATGCCTCCAGGCACATGACTGGTAACCGTGGAACACTCACCAGTTACAAAAAGAATAAGTTCACCACTCAAGTAGAACTTGGAAATGACTCCACCTACAAGATTGAAGGAGTTGGCTCAACTTCACTTCAACTTGACTCGGGTATGGTTTTTCATATTGATGATGTTCTTTATGTTCCTAGTTTAAAGAAGAATCTTCTATTTGTTGCTAGCTTAGAGGACAAGGGCTATAGATTCCTCTTCATGGACAAGAAAGTCCTCATACGGGCATAGAATGAAGACCTAAGATTAGCAATACAAATTGGGGTTCAATAGGGAGGCCTTTACAGGACTTCCGAGGGTTGCACTCATGCAGTTGATCCATGTGAGTTGTGGCATAGAATATTTGAACAACTTCACTGCATAGCACTTCCAGGATTACAGAAGACAGTCAACAGAGCTGTGGTCTTCCATGAGAAAGATGTGTTTCAAACACAAGAGCTTTCAAAGGAAGATGAAGTACCTTCACTAGAGTTTCCAGTTTCATAAACTCAAAGGGAGGAAGAGGAATTTGAGGATCAAATTCCAGATGACACTGAAAGTCCATCAGAAGAACTACTTGAAGTTACTCCTTACAAAAGGAGATCACCTCGGTACCAAGAAATGGTACAAATAAAGGCGAGAAGCATAAAGCTCCTCTTGGGACTTTCAGAGAAAGACCACAAAAGTACTCAGGTGTTATGAGTCAACTTGACAGTACAAAACCTCCATCATACAAAGAAGCAACAAGTCAACAAGTATGGGTTGATGCCATGATTGAAGAGTACAATTCAATCATGAAGAATGATGTGTGGGAAATTGCTCCCAGACCAACAGGAAAGTCAGTAATGACAATTGCTCCTGTTTCCAGGTATTCTACCTTTAGAACCATCATTTTACTTGTTGCATTATTTGGATGGAAATTACATTAGACAGATGTAAAAACAGTCTTCCTCAATAAGGTGGAAGCTTATGTTGGACAACCCGAAGGATTTGTGAAGAAAGCCTTGTATGCTTCAAGAGTTTGGTATGCGAGGATGGATGGATTGCTCGATGACTTGGGGTTTTCCAAAAGTACAACTAAGTCTAACTTGTACTTTGAGGTTGTTCATAATCATGTCTTGATACTTGTTCTATATGCAGATGACTTGTTCCTTACAGGTGCTGAACAATTGATAGAACAGTGTAAGAGGCAGCTTACCTCTGAATTTGAGATGAAAGATCTTAAATTAGTGCATTACTTCCTTGGCTTAGAAGACTGGAAAAATCCAGGAAACATCTTCCTGACACAAGGAAAGTATGCAGGATACATCTTGCAAAGATTTGGGATGCAGGATACATCTTGAAAAGATTTGGGATGCAGGATTGCAAGTCTTTGGGCGTACCCATGACCATAAACTTAACAAAGTTGGGTGACTCAGCTATCAGTTCACAGAGTATGGACTCTACTATGTATAGAAAACTTTTTGGATCCTGGATGCACCTCATGCATAGGAGACAAGACAGAGAGAATGCTCTAAATCAGTGCATGTCCAACACTTATGGGTTCAGGGTTACTTCCAACAGTGGAGTAATGTTATCTGGATATACTAATTCAAAGTGGGCTGGCAGTGCAGTTGACCGGAAAAGTACCTCTAGTTATTGCTTCAGTATGGGATCAACAATGATCTCTTGGGCCAACAGGAAGCAAGATTCCATAGCTCAGAGTACAGCTGAGGCAGAGTATATTGCTACAAGGAAGCAGGTTGGCTAAAAAAAACTGATATCTCATATGTTCAGGGGAAAAACTTGACTCAATGATCATCCATTGCGATAATCAGAGTTGCATAAAGTTTTCAGAGAACCCAGTGATTCATGATAGATTGAAACACTGTGAAATGAGATTTCATTTCATCAGATACCTAGTACAGAAAGGTGCTCTGAAGCTGTAGTACATTCGTACGGATGAACAAATTGCAAATATCTTGACCAAGCCTCTGTCAGCATCAAAGTTCATGTACTTTCGTGACAAGCTTGGTATGGTGGAGAATGCCTCTCTCACTGAGAGGGAGTGTTAATTTTTCTGAGTAGCATCGAGAGCCATTCTCTTAGGAGAATGGGGCCACCAAGTCCAGGATAACGGTGAAGATTCAACCCAGTGTTGAGTGACCATTCTGTTGAATGGTAGATATCTGGTTTAGGACAACGATATAGACCCAGCTCTGCCCTAGGTAGACTCAACCCAATGTTGAGTGACCATACAGTTGAATGGTATATATTTGATCTGGGACCAAGATACAGACCCAGCTCTGCCCTTAGTAGACTCAACCTAGTATTGAGTGACCACTCTATTGAATGGTAGACATCTGATCCGGGACCACGATGTGGACCACTCTAGTACTGGTAGACTCAGCTTAGTTATGAGTAGACATTCTCTTGGAGAATGGAGGCACCTGGTCTGTTAGCAAGAAGGCACTGTAAGCCCTAGACTAGGTCTAGGCATGTGTGACACTCTAACCCTTAATCTATGGGCTTTGTGTACTTCTCCAAGGATTAGCTACCCTTGGTTAAGTTACCCTAATAACAAATCTAGGTGTGACAGAGAGTGTGAGATAAAAGCATTAGTAACTCTCTTGGTTTATGATGATGTACTTTTGGAATAAAATAGACCACAGGTAATGACCACAGGGGCACTTGGAAAAAGGCTAAAGTCAAAACTCAAAAATACATAAGGACTTTTGGACCACATGTGAAAGTCAAAGATAAATAAGGACTTTTGGTAAAGTCAAAAATACTTAAAAGACTTTTTTGGTAAGAAGGTAAAAGTGAAATTAGAAAAAGAATAAAATATTATTATTTTATTTTTTCTAATTTTGGTCCACTTACAAGTGACTAAAGGCTATAAAAGAAGATCAAGTCAATTCATTATCACACACACTTGCTCTCACAGGCACAGCTGCTCAAGTTTGAAAAAAGAAGATTATGTGATTGTGCCCTAACATGGATGAGTCTAGCGAAGGAATCATCATCCTCCATTGAAGACAAACCCTAAGCTAGGGTTTCTTATCTTTTCTGTATCAAGGGTTTTACCAAACCCTCATCTTCAACCAAGTTCATATCTAGGGTAGCCATCTTCAAATCCGGGCAACCAAGTTCAAATCCAGGGCTTCCATCTTCAGATTTGGGCAACCAAGTTCAGATCTAGGGCAGCCACTATCAAATATTCAAATCCAAGCAACCATTCTCTAGATCATGGAAACCAAGTTCAGATCGAGGGAAGCCATTTTCAGATTTGGGTAGCCAAGTTCAGGTCTGAGGCAGCCACTTTCAGATCTTTAGATCAAAGCAACCAAGTTCAGATCTAGGGCAGCCATCTTCAAATCTTGGCAGCCAAGTTCAAATCTAGGGCAGCCACTTTCAAATTTTCAGATCCAGGCAACCATTCTCCAGATCCAAGCAACTAAGTTCAGATCTACGGCAGCCATCTTCAGATCTTGGTAGCCAAGTTCAGATATAGGGTAGCCACATTCATATCTTCAGATCCAGGCAACCATTCTCCAGATCCAGGCAACCACCTTCTTTTTGGGCAGATCTGATATTTTTGGGTAGATCTGATATTTTTGGGAAGATATGATATATTTGGAAAGATCTAATAGTTTTGGACAGTACTGATCTTTTCCAGTCAGATCTGGAAATTTCAGTTACTAGGGTTTGAAACCCTTGCTCTGGTTTTTACTGAGAAAATCTTACTGTAAATTGTGGTTTAACCCAGATTGGGGTTTGAGGAACTTTTTGAAGAATTTCCTAAGTAATCATTTACAAGATGAGATACTAATGCTTTTGGGGGATTTTGTCCTTTGAATGTTTCCCCAGTGAAAAAACTCTTGTGTCTATTGTGCTGATGTGATGAATTGTTTTTGGGCAGATCTGATATTTTTGGATAGATGTGATGTTTTTGGGCAGATCTGATATTTTTGGATAGATGTGATATTTTTGGGCAGACCTGACATTTTTGGACACATCTGGTATTTTTGGACTGAACTGATCTTTTCCAGACAGATCTGGAAATTTCAGTTACTAGAGTTTGAAACCCTTGCTCTGATTTTTACTCAGAAAATCTTATTGTAAATTGTGGTTTAACCTAGACTGGGGTTTGAGGAACTTTTTGAAGAATCTCCTAAGTCATCATTTACGAGATGAGCTACTAATGCTTTTGGGGGGTTTTGTCCTTTGAAGGTTTCGCCAGTGAAAAATCACTTGTGTCTATTGTGCTGATGTGATGAATGTGTTTTTACTGCACTTGTCATTTGTTATTTGAGTTGATCTGCAATTTTTTTAAGTATTTATGCTAATGCTAAAATTCAACAACTTTAAGGGTAGACCATATAAACCTTCAAACATTATCTATATCAGTCAAGAAATGCACAGATGCATACGATAATTTCAATAATTAAAAACTTGGACTCAGGAATAACTCGGCAGGGGGCAGCAAATAGGAAAAGCTCTAGGGAAAATCAGAATGACTCAACAAAAAAATAGCAAGCAGGGTGGTATATCAGAAAAAAAAATTGAGAAAAATAAATGGAAAAAATTGGTGATTTATCAACAGTTTATCCACGGTATATAATTTTATCAGCATCCAAGATAATAGGAAAAAACAGCCTAGGGACCCTTTTAAAAAATGTAAGTGGCCAGGAAAAGTACAAAAGGAGGAATTAACAAACAAAAATTATAGGCAATTGCTGAAAAAGAAACAGTATGCATATCACAAAGAAAAATCTTGATAAAAATGAAAATTACTTGTCTCTCCCGAAGCGGCTTACATGTTCCTTTGTTCGATGTATTTGTTCCTAATTTATTATTGCCATTGTTTCTGCCTTGAAAATATGAACTCCCATCTGGAGATGAAAGATCCATTATTCTGTTGTTTTAGTATTTATATCTGCATAAGGTAATCATATTAAACAGAGTAAAAAATCGACACAATCTAACAAATCCTATAATTAACAATAAGTGCAACATAGTAAATCCCCGCTCAAATCAAAAGGAAATGAATAAGAAAAAGACAATGGATATCAAAAAAGATGTCCATTGGAAGAATAATTCTCAACTATCATTTTTCCAAACAACAAGAAACTGAAAATAAAGAGTATCAAAGGAGCTTGACATGAAGCACGACATTTATAAACCTTCCCGGGACTATACATAAACGAAGGGAATAGTTTTTCAGTTTCTCCATTAAAGACCCCCCAAGAAAAGAATGCTTATCATAGTGCTTACAGTGCTATTATCATAGCTGCTCTCCCAATACTAAGTATTACAGTGCTATTCTCAATACTGTACTCTGCTATAAACCAAAGAAGTATTAGACGCACCATGAAGAGAACTACATAACACATATGCTAAACTTGTTGTACCTGTGTATTTTGTCACGCAAAACTGCACCTAAAATGGACACTGAGCAGTACATATTTACAACATTTTATCTCTCCTAAAATCTGCAAAGCTACCTACATTCTGCTTTGCATAAAATCTCCAGAACATAAAATGGGCTCTTGATTTTATCTTCATTTAAACACTAGAGAATCCTCTTCCCTTTAGTTAACTATCTTTTGTGTTCAATAAGGTAAGAGCAATTCTCCTTTAGGCCTCTCTATAAGAGGTTGAATGATTCAATTTCTCTTCAATTCTGTAGATATCAAGAAAAGTAATGTTTGTACACATCATCTTATCCAAGGACATTATAGGGATCATCATAAATGTAAACCAACCCCTATGCCTATATGTAATCCTTTCAAGTGACTTCCTTAATTATCATAAAGTCTCACAGCTAATGGATTTGTAGTCATACTAACCTTCATCATCTTAAGGCCTATATTGCCATACAAGCATAACAATCATCTTCAATATTGAGTTATCTAACTTATCTCAAATTGAAATAACAGAATCTCCCTTTCAAAATTATCTGGGGATGCATCTGATATTTGTTAGTTTCTAATGCAACAGAGTTTTTCTTAGGCGATGTGCTTCACCATGGGAGTCATGTCCCTCTTTGGTCCTTCAAGGCATTGCTCAGGATTTTCTACAAGTTGTTTGTCACTTATGCTCAATGAAAGAACGATGATAGTTTCTACAATGAAGAAAACTCCAAACAACATTAACAAAGTGCATTTACAGTTAGTTTCATCTGTCTTCAGGGGAGTGCACTTGGTTGCATTCACGAAGTTAATATTGTAGTGCATTCATCTTCAGCTTCAATTCTTGCCCTTTTTACCGAATGCAAATGTTCATCAAAGTGAAGTTTATGTTTCCTTGCCTTGATCTATGTCCTTTTATTTCAATGATCTACTCCAGATAATACTTCAAGAACATTTTCTTCTTCCGTGTAAATATTTATCTTTATTTGATTATTTGATCTCTCTGGTAGAGTTGATAACCCTGGATAATGTTTTTCAAGAGCTTTCTTTTCTTCTTCAAAATGGAATTCCGATGCAAAGAAGTGTTTGGAACTACCCTAACTCCATTGTCTTTAGTCACAAATGTAGAAAGCACATGATCTTTGACATTAGGAACAGAATTTTCATGAATATTTTCAAAATCTTTTTCACCCTTCAAATTTCTTTTACAGTTTAAAACCTGAATGCTCTCTTCAGTGCTTCCATGTTTAAAAGATTCAATATTGCTGACAATGTTATTTGTCGCTGTTTTTCTACGATCTGGGAACTAACTTTTAGGCACTAATCAAGAATCTCTAATTTCTTTTTCCATGCTTTGCCTTTTCTGACCAAACTGCTTTTCACTCATGGTTTGCTCTGAAATAATGCATGTATCTGGTGATTATATCTTAATTTCTTCAAGATAAGAAGAAAAAATCAAAATATTGTCTCCATCAACATGAATATTGCTTTCACTCTCTGATGACCTTTTAAAATCTCTCTGTTGTCTTCAACTCTGTCTCAGTTATTAAAGATACTGCACCAGAAACATCAGACCTCAAATGGTTCTCAAAATGGCTTGTAGGCACTGCACCAGCAACATCAGAGGCTTCAAGCAAGAACGCAAGGGAGGCAAGCACAAAATCATGCAAGAATAGAACATTGAATCTTGTTGAATCTTGTACTCATAGATATGGATCCTTAACCAAGACACCAACCCAAGGTCTTTGGCAAGTTACTCACTTTGATTGGTTTTACTAAGTGAAAAATAAGTGATGTTTAAATGGATCTGGTGACTCAATTTCATTAGTCTCTATATAGTTTCCACTTCACATAAAGGCCAAGTATTCTATAAACAATAAATTATGATTATTGTTAGTTTATATTCAATAAGACCCCTAAACATTTTGAGGAATCGAGGTCACCTGCACTTCTTGCACTGAGTGCAAAGAGTCAACTCTCTGTATATTGCTTTGGAGGTCTTGCTGCTAAGAACATATTTCAGGAGAGAGCATAATGTCTTTCCACCCCTGGTCTAGTTCAAATTCATTCCCATCATTGTGTGTATTATAGAGTTCAAGAGCAGATCCTGCATTTGGATTCAAAAGGTTGAGATTTCTCAAAAGACTCCTTCAGGATTTAGTTGCATTTTTCCATTCCAGTCTTTTAGACCTATCCGCTGACAATTCAAGGCAACAATTGCATTAGGGGATTCCAAAAGATTAAAGGTGACAACAAATTCATTTAACATAAGCTCTTCAAGAGGTTAATAAAATATTTAGTTTGTGATTTATATTATGCTAATCCTAAGATGAGACCTAAGACATAATTGCAACCAAGATTCTGCCAGTGGTGTATGTAAGGATGAAAGAGGAATAAGAAAATACCTCTGCTGGATTACCAATTTTATTTGTACAATACAACATAGTGCGATCAAAAAGTTCACAATAATGGGAAAATGCATCTGCAAACATTTTGTGGGAAATCAATTGTTTTCTGATATCAACCGCTCTAAGAGACAGTGAGTTCCTTCATAATAAACAAGCAACGCACAGTTTACTAAGCGGTGTGGAGCGCTCAAGGGAGATAGGGTACATGTTCCCATAACATTAGGGACTGTGTAATTCTAGTTGTGAAATCAACATATATTAAATAGTGAACATCATGACTACTGGTGGGCAAGTACAAGCTCCAAGATATTGGATCAATGCCTATTGAATTGCTTGATAATAAGTATTTGCACATCAAATAAGAAGAGAAGACAATGCGTACCTCATTCCTTGGGTAACAGCTAAAGGTGCATCACATATGACTCCAATCAGCTCTATTTTATATGGCTTTCATGACTGTCCACTTTCCAACACTGGTTCCTTACTGTCATAGGATTTTCCTGCCAAAGAGCCTTCTATCATAACCTGGTGAAGACTCTCTCCATCAGACACTGAATCATACTCCTCAACTGGTTCCCTAAGGCTTGTAGGATTTAAGAAGATGTTTGAAGACATATCTAAGAAGAGAAAATGGAGTTGAAATTCAGGAAACAAGAACAAACAAAAGAACACTTACAGGCCTGTATACCTGTGTTGTAATCACAAATCCTTTTTAGTTTGGACTAATACACTTTACTGAGAATAAACTATTTCTGGGCGTATCCACAGGGTATCTTGGAAACCACTCCTAAATATAACTTCATGGATATCTGTGCCATGTTCCAAAGTCCACAAATCGGCAAATAATACACTTTACTGAGCATAAACGATTTCTGGGCGTACCCACAGGGTATCTTGGAAACCACTCCTAAATATAACTTCATGGATCTCTGTGCCATGTTCCAAAGTCCACAAATCAGCAAATGCTGGAAAAACACTGGCAAACATTAGCTGATTCACCTAGCTGCCTGATCTCTGCATCTCACAAAACAGTGCATCTCACAAAACAGTGTCAATGCTTCCTCGTTATACCCGTGCATGGCATAAACTGCAATAACTGAAGTCCAATATACTACGCTTCATTCAGGCATTCTGTGAAAGAACTCTAAGGCCTCATCAAGAAACCCATTTCGAGCATAACCTCCAATCATGGAAATAGAAGGGACCACATTTCACTCGAGATTTTTTTCAAACACTTTCTGTGCATCATATATTCTTCCACACGCATACATATCTACAAGCGTGTTTCCCACAAAGACATGGATCTAAAACCCACTTCCAACTATGTTATCGTGAACTTCCTTCGCTCTCGAAAGACTGATTCTGGCTTTCGATAATAACGAACTCTAGGGGATTCCTAGCCGCGTGGTGGGTGATAGCATTGGTCTCGGCAGCTTCAGAACCCAGTGAAGTTTACCTAAAACCATAAGCGCATAAGCATCCTATAAAGGTGAATATCCTACAAGGGCAGGTACACCATACGAAAAAGTAGGAGTAGTATTCCTTCGCCCGGTTCTAGCAGCAGATCGTATGGTTGACCCTGATCCAGTAAATGATCCAGGACCACCATCTTAAGCATCTGTTGATTCAACAGTTTATATGGCATTGGTTTTGGTAGCGGGCGGTAGCAGCTTCAGGACCCAGTGAAGTTTACCTAAACCCATAAGCAACAAGAGAATAACCAGTTTCTCTTCATCTTGTCCTTAATTTCTTAGAATTCTAAGAGTTGCCATACAACTACAAACTTCCATCATTTGAAAATTCATTTACAATATTATTTGTTATAAAAATATTTTTATCATCAACCCTTTGTAATCAAGAAGGCATGTCCTTTCTGAATCTTATGGGAAACAAGTATGTCCTTTCATTGTGAATGCCCACCTCGTTCAAGTTTTCATTGTGAATGCTAGGCTCATTCCGTGGAGTACGATCTGTAAGTGGATTATTTTTAATAAATGTTTTTACTATGTGATTTTTTTATTATATATATATATATTCATTTTTTTAAAATAATTATAAAATAAAAAGATTTGTTATTTTTTGAAAATGATTATAAAAATACAAAGGTTTGTTTTTAGTTTTGTTAAATATATTAATTTTTTATTTTACTACTAGTCCGGTTAATAAATGGCAGGTGGTGAAATAAACGGATTTCTTTTAAGATCTGAAGTTATAAATTCTCTGTGTATCTTCAGAATAGACTTCAATTGTTCGATGCCCAATGTAAGCTTTTGATCTGAATAGTTCTCCTGGGCTTTGTTTTCTTTGATTTTGGGTGTCTTTCTTTGATTTTGGGAGACAAATATTGGTGAGAGTCAACAAGCAAGCAATATTTTTGGGTTTTGAGAGATAAAGATTGGTTTGAAACGAGAGAGAGTTTGAGTTTTTTGAAATGGAGAACAAGAAAACATATATTCTCTTATGAGATGGTGAGTGCAATAATGTTTTTGTTCTTGTTTTGGTTTTTCTTCATTTCAGTGGCAGCAACATCTGCAGAAAAGACGCAAAGGGAACTTGATCTGATCAAGAAAACAGAGCAAGGATAATTTTAGGGCCGAAATTTAGCCCATGGCTATTTTCCATGTTTTTCTCCAAAAAAAGATTCGCCATTTTGCATTTTTTGAAGTCCTGTTTCTCCCAATTTCGATAGAGTAAAAAAAATTCACCCTTAAAAATTGCCAAATTATTATAAAAACGATATTAAATCCTTGGAAATTGAAATATTTTTTGAAAAGCATCGCCAAACATTTTATAGTTGGCGTTTCAAGAATTGGTAAGATTCACCAACATTTATACACTTTTAAATAAGTATGGTTCCTTAAAATTATCCCTGGCGTAGAGGTAGCTGTTGATAAAGAAAGAAGTGGACAGTGGGAGGTTATGATGCAAAGAGAGCTTGATATGATCAAGAACACAAAGGCAACTGCTGATAAAGAACGAGGTGGGCAGTGGAAGGTTTTAATAAAGAACTGGGGTTCCTTCGCCATGCACATGGCCCTCCTACCCAACAACAAGATGATAATATTTCAGAGCTCTAATTTCGTGGAGTACGATCTCAACAAGAAGAAGGTCGACCCTCTTCAACTTCAGACGAACACATGGTCTTCTTCCGGGGCAATGTCAGCTTATGGGTACCTGATCCAGACCGATGGCTTCAACTACGTAGATCAAGCAGTCAAAAGTTTCATCCCCTGCGACAGCGACAGCAGTGATTTCTGCAATTGGACCGAAGAGACGGAGGGGCTGGCTAAGAGGCGATGGTTCTCCACGGACCAGATTCTGTTCGACGAGAGAATACTCATATTAGGTGGGCGGGGGAAGATTAACTACGATTCTGTCCCAAAGATGTCGAAGCAATTAGCTGAAGGTGGCAACTCATTCCGATTCCCATTCGTGCACGAGTCCAACAACAATCTTAATCTTTATCCGTTCATCCACCTCGCACCGGACGAGAATCTGTTCATTTTCACCAACACAAAATCGATTAAAACTCGCCTCACCAAGGTCTTGTTTTAGGAAAACATTATGCATCAAGTTGAACTATATTTATAATAGTTTATGTTTAGTATATAAGTAGGATTTGGTTTGTTAATTAAGTGAATCCATTTTAAATTAAATATGTTTTTTGTTAGCGTGAAGAGACCAAATTAAGAAAATGGATGCTTTCATTTCCATGAAAAAAAATGGCATAAAACTTTCCATTTGAAAAAAGAGCCTTAGTGTTGGGCTCATATTTAAACGTTTGTAAGTAAATTATTTTTATTAATTTTTTTTACAACGTGTTTTTAAAATTTTTCATTATATATATATATATATATATATGTATGTATGTATGTATTAAAATAATTATAAAACAAAGATTTGTCATTTTTTGAAAATAATTATAAAAAATAAAGATTTGTTTTTTAGTTTTATTAAATATATTAATTTTTTTATTTTACTATTACTTTGGTTAATAAATAACAAGTAGTGAAATAAACGGTATTATTTTAAGATTTGAAGTTATAAATTCTTGATGTATGGTGAGAATAGACTTCAATTGTTCGATGCTCTGTGTAAGCGTTTGATCTGAATCGTTCTTCTAGGCTTTGTTTTCTTTGATTTTGGGTGTCTTTCTTTGATTTTGGGAGACAAATATTGGTGAGAGACAACAAGCAAGCAAGATTTTGGGTTTTGGGAGATAAAGATTGGTTTGCAATTATGAGAGAGTGTTTGGGTTTTCTGAAATCGAAAGCAACAAAATCACATATTCTTTTATGAGATGGTGTGTGCAATAATGTTCTTGTTCTTGTTCTGGTTTTTTTTCATTCCAATGGCAACAACAACAGCTGCTGAAAAGACGCAAAGGAAGCTTGAATATCAAGAACATCATACCATGTACAAATCAAGGGTCTAGGATTATGTTAGGAGTATCTAAGGAGGTGGACTTACGATTACAAATGGATGTGGATTGTTTGTGCAACATTTGATATATTAATTTGCAACAATTATACTATCCATATTTCAACTCAATGACATATCTCAATAATAACAACCGACGCTTGTTGCAAGCTATTTCTTCCTTTACATATATATATTGATGGCCATGTGAATATTATTTTACATAAGGCATTGTTTTGTGATGAGATAGGACAATGCTTCCTTTCAAATCACTAATAATTTATGTAGATGAGTTTCATTGTAACAATTGATTTTAAGAAAGACAACACTATTTACAAAACACCTTTGACATATTCTTTTCGTGAATAAATTCCTATATAGGGTGTAAGGAAAGTGTATCAAGGGAAGGTAGGATGCTTATTAAGACACAATTGGCAAAGTAGAGGCATTGTGATGGAGCGTGTGACAAAGGAGGGAAGGACAAGGGCAGTTACCTTAGCATACTCCCCATGTCCGTCAAATAGTCTACCATTCACTCCACTACTTGTAGTACTGATATCTACCTTCCATTCTACCTTACATGATAAAGTTGTCAATGATCTAGTGTACAATGTCTATAGATTGTTTTTTCTAGCACACTATGCTTAAAGTTTTCTAATTTTTAAGGAAGGGTTTTCGATATTGGAGCATTGTTTAAGCATTTTGATATTGGACTAAGGTCCGTGGTTTCATTCTTGTTTAAGCTCGAAACTTTAGTGACACTCCAGACAGAGATAGACGAGTAAACAAAAATTATGAATGGCTAAATACGGTTGGGTGAAATGATGAGGAATATACAAAAGTGTTTTGTGAGATGATCTCTTAGAAAGAAATCCTACAAAGTAATTATGATTGTTTTACATTTAGTAACACCTTTTTTGTGTAAGCAGAGAACATTATATTACTATATAATACAAAAATAGTGTACAATCAGTCCTGACTAGCTAAAAGAGATTTACTGGCTCGGGCTCTTCTTCATCTGAATGATTCTTTCCATGCCCCTAATCCTACATCCCCTTGTCTCTCTTAAGATATTGTCACTCTGACCATTTCCCATTCTAGAGATAGTCTTAACCAAGCAGTTACATACCCAAAAAGCCTTATGTTTCCCACCTTGATTACATACACAAAAGCATAATGTTGCATGCCCCTGTATCTGCATAAATACAGATAACTGGTGATGTCTTCACTATTGAATACCCCAGCCCATTCAAAAATATTACAATCGATATTTGACATATCAAAATTCATTATAAGCACTATATAGCTTTAAAACTATTGTGTACCCTAGTTAAACGCCATGGGGATATGGCCTTCTTCCACCGGTGGGTTATTGCTCGTGGAGCCAACCTGAGGGGAATTGCCCCCTGCCATTCTTCCCCTATACCCCTGGATGTGCCTCTCCCTCCCCTGCTGATCCATTCTGAGACGAAGCTAGAAAAAATAGATAACCTTCGCACAATCAGGAACCAAGCTTTGCTCAACTATGTTGATCTTCTCGCCCTCCTGAGATGAATAAAAAGCCATTCCTTTGACATGGATGATGTAACCATCCCTAATATGTTTCAACACTTGTTTCCATTTCACGCCTTGTGAAACATCCTCCTTACAGATCCAAATATTTTTGGACTTGATCCAATCCTTCTCTTTGTGCGGGAGATTGGCCTTCTTATCCTCCATTAAAAGCCGCCTGGAGCATGACTTGCTAAATTTGACAAGTCGAGTACAAAGACTCGAAAGCTCCCCACCGGTTAGCTTAAAAGGACTGTACCTTGAAACCTTTTCGTACCTCGCAAGCATGAACGAGGGTGGTTTTATAAATGAGGGCCTGGCACCGGATCTACCACCTCACCTCGGGCGTTCGTGCCACCCGCCCCTTTCCAGTCTTTCCCTTGCTTCCCATCTATCCTTGCCTCATCCCGAAAATGTGAGGAATAAAAGAAAAGTGGAGAAGGCATCTCATCATCTTCCCTCGCGCCTGCCAAGGAGGTGCAGAGAGGGCCTTCTGCATGCCAAATCACGTGGCCATCCAAAGGTTGTCCTAACAGGGTACATGGGCCGCATGTGAGGGAGGAAGATGCATACAAAAAGGAAGGAGGTGTAGCATGAGTGTAGCGGTCCTGCCTCGAGGATGAGGATTGGATGGTTGATGAGGCTGACCAACGTCATCCCGTCCAGCATCTTGTCCTGCCAACTCTTCACAATTTTCCCATAGTGGGCTATCCCATTTGTCTACACAATCCTCTACATTGAAGGAGCATTCTTTTCCAACCCCTTCATTTGCGAGAGCATCTGCCACCCTATTCCCTGATCGTTTTACATGTGAGAACAAGAGAGCAGGAGTGTCCCTTAGCCATTTTCTGATCGTTGAAATCTTGCCTTCCCATCTCCAATTCCTGCATACCTGACTTATGGACGCTCCGTTCATCAACCTTCTAGCTATGTTGATGATCACCAACGAGTCCCCCTCCACTATCAATGGTGTTCACTGGTTCTGTATCGCCCACGCCACCCCATTTAAGAAGCCTTCGAGCTCCGCTAGATTATTGGAGAATGACCCAAGGCTTCCCCAATAGAAACTGGGGATTCTTCCCTGAGGGTCCCTTATCACTCCTCTAAAACCCGCAAGGCCCAGGTTCCCTTTTGCATCCCCGTCAAAGTTTAGCTTGAAGGTGTCGATCGGAGGTTTTTGCTAGGACTCAGCACTGCTCATTTGCTTAATCACCTTGCTAAGATGGGAATTGTCCTGAGGTAACTGTCTTATTCCCAAACCTTGAAGGATTTGGTTTTCTGTTGCATCTGCTTCTAAATCCTCCTGTGACCAAGTGGTGAGTGTTAAATATTCTTTTTAATGTGCAACCAGATTTGCCCATATTTCTTCTACCCAGCGCCTTTTGTTTTCAAAAAATTTTAGGTTCCAGGTTTTCCGAATTTCCTAGACCACGAAGCCCGGGAATAGATCCCATATTCCGTTCACAATTTTATTTTTGTATATGTTCTTTGTCCACTCAGCTATAGTTATATCAGTTCTTTCGACGTGTCTGCAATTTGATTTGAACATTTTGGTTCCTCTTTCCTAGATCGTGATAGCTACTCGGCATTCATCCAGTGAATGGTTTATAGTTTCCATGTTGTTTTCACATAGACTGCACCTTGAAGGTCCCGATATCCCCCGGACTTTAATGTTATCCCATGTGAGGATTCTGCATTTGAGAATGAGCCAACAGAAAGCTGCAATCTTGGGCAACCAATTCCCTCCCTAGATTTTCCTCCATTAGGCTTCATTTTCCTGCCTGTGAGTTTCATTCAGCACCCCTATAGCATCTTTTATGTTCAATCTTCCAAGATTTGAGTATCCCCACCGAATCTTGTCTAAACCCTCGTGTCAGGGGATCTTCCTGGAACAGGCGTCTGTGTAGAAGTCTTCAATGTGCTCAGACGGTGCCTGATTTTTCCACCAGTCTTTCCTTTTCCAAGTCTTGAACAACTTGTCAGGGGACCCGTGGTCCTGGAATTACTTCACCGTCTTTACCCAGCTAAGCTGAAGATGGGCTTTAAGAGTCAGAAATTCATCCCGATTTCCAATACACTGTTCTTGGTTCCAACCCTTTCTAAGGAACCGAGCTGAGATGCCATCTCTTACCTCCCAGAAACTATGTCTTTGGATGAGGTTCTGATTTTCTTGGGCTGATTTCTAGATACTGGAACCCGGGAGGTCTTCTCCAAATCATGTCAGCATTTTTTTCGGCCAATGATGAGCATACTTGGTGTGCCAGAGCTTCACCCTGGGTTCTTCCTCATACGTTATCCATTTCCACCATATATTTTCTCCCATAGCTTTGTTGGTATCTAGCAGGTCTCGAAGTCCTATTCCTTCGACATTTTTGGGTTTGAAAACCATTTCCCAGTCTACCAATGGCCATTTCCTATGGATGTGGTCTCCTCCCCACAAAAATTTCCTTTGGATATTCCTGATCTGCTTAATCACAAATTTTGGAGCCGCTACAACCGAGAAAAGATAAAGAGGCATCGCTTGGAGGACAGAATTAACCAGGATAAGTGTGCTGCGGAAGTTAAGAGCTTTGAATGTCCACAGGCTGAGTTTCTGCTTAAGCTTGTCCAGAAGATCCTTCCACGATACCTGTCTAATGGTCGATTCATAAAGCAGAGCACCTAAATATTTGGAGGGGAATCCGCCCTCAGAGAAGCCCATAATTCTTAAAATATTCCTTTTCATGAGTTTCGGTGTGTTGAAGAAGTAAACCTAGGATTTTACCTTATTGATTTCTAGTCCACTAGCCTCAAGGAAGGTGTCCAACCCCTCTTTGATGCCTCGAGCTTCCTAGATCGTGGATGGCCCCATAAGCATCGTATCATCGACGAACTGTTGATGATTTTGAGGCTCAAGCTCCTAAGTAATGGATAGCCCTTTGATCTTATTCTCCAAGCGAAGGTTCTTGATCATTTTGCCAAGTCCTTCCGCTGCTATAATGAACAAAAAAGGAGACATAGGGTCACCCTATTTGATACCATAGGATCTCTGGAAGGGTGAGGATGGGGAACCATTAACTAAAATGGAGAAGAAGGACGAAGAGACCAAATTCATGACCCACCCGATCCATTGATCAGAAAATCTGAAAGCCTTGAGCATCCTTGCTAAGAATTTCCAGTTTAGTTTGTCATAAGCTTTATATAAATCTAGCTTCAGAATTATACCTATAATTTTCCGGATTTTGACTGAGTGGATGGTTTCATGGATTAAGATGATGCCATCCAAAAATTTTCTACCTTCAACGAACCCCGTTTGTTTTGGATATATTATTAGGGGGAGTAGAGGGCGCAGCCTGTTAGTAATAATTTTGGAGATAATTTTGTAAATGACATTCCTGAGGGCTATTGGTCTGAGCTTCCCAGGGTCTTCTGTTCCTGACTCTTTCAGGATAAGTGTCAAGAAAGTTTCATTTAGAGCCTTCGAAATATTACCCGTCTTCCTAAAGTCCTCCACCAGTGCCTAGACTTATTGTTTCATCCAATCCCAACATGAATGGAAGAATTTGGTGGTAAATCCATCAGGTCCTGGGGCTTTATCCTTTGCCATCTGCTTGACCTCCTCCTCAACTTCATCCAGCTTTATAGGTTTCAATAGTAAAAGGTTATGGTCTTCAGTAATGACATGAGGGATGTGCCTCGGGACCTCCCTCTAGGAAGCCTCCCTGTCCCCGTTTGGTTCCTCTAGAATATTGGCAAAAAAAGAGTTCAGTGTGAGTTCTAGATCTTCATGGGTTTCAGCAATGTGACCTTCTTCAGTTCTCAGTCTGGTCAGACCATTGCTTTAACGGTGGTGGATGACTGCTTTGTGGAAGAAACTAGTATTTCTTTCTCCTTCTTGGAGCCATTTCACTCTGGATTTCTGGTTCCAAAATATTTACTCCTGATGTTCTCTTTGGCTGAATTCCTGAATCAGGGAGCTTTCCTGCTCCCAAATATCTACCATGAAACCCGACTGCATCCCTTTCGTTTGAACCTCTTTTATTTTGCTGTCCAGCTCCGCTTTTGCCTGGAAGATGTTCCCAAAAGATTCTTTGTCCCATTTCTTGATTTTTGACTTAAGGATTTTGAGCTTTGGTTGGAACTGGTACATCCTCGTTCTCCTAATGGTTGGGATTTCCTCCCACCATTCTTTTAATTTTTCTAGGAATTCAGGCTGGAGTAGCCAAAAATTTTCAAAGTGAAAAGGTTTGCGAAGGTTAGTCCCCACATTTTTCCATTCAAAATTGATAGGATAGTGGTATGATCCGGCTGATGCAAGGACCGTCACCTTCAGCTCTCCCTCGTTCATCATGATGGACTCTGACACCAAAAAGCAGTCGAGACAATGGGCTATGCCCCTGTCTCCCATCCTTTTATTGTTCCAAGTAAAGGTGTCGTTATTTGTTCTTACATCTATCAATTCAAGGTTATCTATAACTTCATTAAAATAATAATTTATGGGGTTTAGCTGTCTTATCCCACCTTTCTTTTCTTCCAGATTCCTTATCAGGTTGAAGTCCCCTCCAATGATCCAGGGTTTTCCTTCCAGCATACCATTAATCATCCTTAGGCAGTCCATAAACTGCATTTTCTGCTCTACCCTTGGAGGACTGTACACATTGGTCATGAATCCCCATATACAGGTGCCTAAGATGTGGAAGGCTGTAGAAAGAGAATGTTGAGTTGCAGAGAAGTTAAAGAGAGACACCTCTTTTGGATTCCATAGAATTCCAATACCCCCAACTGCCTTATTAGCATCCACTGCTATAGCCTCACATCCTTTCCAAACTTTTCCTCCTATGCTCTTTAGTTCAATCTTCGAACATTTTGTTTCTTGCAAAAAAATCACTCCTAGATTTTCCAGTTAAATCTTTCTCCTTAGAAGACGGATCTTCAATCTGCTTCTATAGCCTCTTATATTTCAAGATGTCATCCACAATGGAAACTTATTTATTTGTGGGAGAGAGGGCCGCATCTATGGTAGGATACTTCCTTGAAGCCACCAGTTGGGCTCCAACCATTTCGATTCTTTGCACGTTACTATGTCTACCTTGGGTCTCTTTCTTAACTTTCCTTTTGCCCTTAGGATCTTCGAGGGATTCCGTCGAGACCCCTAGAAACTTCATTGATTTGGCTTTGATTATCGCCTTTTCTAGTAAGGTAACTTGATGTGGGATTATCCTCTCCGGGATCTTCGCTGAGCAAGCTATTTCTAGCCCCACCAGGTCCAAATCTCCTATCTCCATTTCTTCCTCTTCCACCTCATGAGTATTGTTATTGTCTTCCTTCATTTCCTGATGTTCTTCATGGATCTTGATGTTTGACCTTGGATTTGTATCTTGGGGTTGCTTAGGTTGATCCTTTACTGGATTTTTTTGTGTTAGAGTAGTATCATGGGTTTGCTGGTGTTGGGTCTTTATACTTGTATCCATGTCTAAAATTTGATTCTGCTGTATGTTAGGTCCTTGAGGTTCTTGCAGGACTTCGAACCTATTTTACGTGTGAACTTTCTTAAATATTTCGAGGCCGATGGACTTCTTGGTAGATCTTTTCTTATTTTGGACACGTGTAAACTCTCCAAAGTCTTGATTTTCTTGTTCTTTAATTCCTCTTGGTTTTTTGTTATGTGGGCAATCTCTGAACAGGTCCCTGTGTTCATGACATCGCCTACATCTGAACGGTATTTGTTCATAATAGATTGCTTGAAACCAATCCTCATCCTCCCATGTTAGACCTATTCCATCTGGGAGATCCTTTGATATATCCAGATATATGCAGATCCGGTCATAGGAGGTGTACCTTCTCTGGCGAGTTTGCTCAGAGACTTTTACAAAATTTCCTAGGATGTTCCCAATTTCCATTAGAATTTCTTCTCACCAATATTCCATCGGTAGGGACTACATTCTGATCCATACCGGGGCTATTGTGATATTTTCCTTGTCTGGATTGAATCTTTCTTTCCACGGTCTCAAGAATAGACCAGCACAGTGAAATATATAAGGTCCGCTTTGAAATATTCTAGTTCTATCTTCCTCATTAAAAAATTTAATCGTAAAGAAGCCTTTTGCTCCCAGTTGCAGGTCATAATGGCCTTGAGCTTTTCATGTGGTGTTTATCCACGACATTAAGGTTTTCTCTGTTGGCCAGATCCCTACAAACTTCCCTATGAGTGCTCGTTCCTTCATATAGTTGATATCTTCTCTGATTCGGGCTGATTTGATCTGAAGCTTTGGAACCGTCTTCGATTTTGGCACGCATTGCCCCACTCTTTTGCTCACTTCCTTTGGCGAAATTTCTTTATCAGTTCCACTAGTGCCTTCCCCAATTGGGTATCGAAAATTGGCCTTTTACCCTTATCTATCTCTGTTTCCATGGCCGAGCTCTGAACAGGGGGCATTGCCCCACCGTCCGAGGGGTCGCTCATTTCTGGACCAGATCTCCTTGTCTTCGGAACAGGTTGAAGCCCCTGTCCCCTCTTCCTGAAACTTACAATCTATGCAACTTGAAACCCCTGTCAATCCTCCCACCTCTCAATTCACCATACACTCATCCGTCTTCAGGTTCATCTGTCCCTCTCAAAATTGTGACATTTTAGGCCCCATTTAGTAACACTTAAATACTAAAAATAATTGCCTTTAATGTTGATCTTTATATAATTAATTTTATATATTAATTGTATTTAAATTTATAAGTAGTTTGATTTTTTGATATTAAAATTTACAATATAAATATTAATTTATTTTAAAATATAAAATAATTTTAAAGTTTTAGAATGTAAGCTTCCACATTGAGACTTCACAGACATTTGACATTTCTAAACTTTAACATAAGTATTTTTTCATTTAGTAACACTTAAAATATTTTAAGAATTTTTTTTTGTATCAGTCTTTATATAATTATTTGTATTAAATATATTAATTTTTTCTTTTACTATTAGTTTGGTTAATAAATGACACACGGTGAAATAAACGGTATTACTTTAAGATCATGTAATTAAAGTACTTGCTCCATTAGATTACGATCAATCATATCCTATTCACATTTATTAAACCTCTCGCCTCAACTCACATCATGTTAAATATTATACAAATTCCACGCAAGGCAGAATGTGCCTTTGTTAAGTTTATGTGTACTATCATGCATCAAGCTCTCGTGTGTAATAAATTTAAAATGTGAAGTTTTCAACCAAAAAAAGCGAGTCAAATTTTAAGAGCGGGATATGTGACTAATATGAGTAGAATCTATCACTTCTTTCCCGTCTAACATCTATTGAAAGTTATTAAAGCTTGCCTCACCAAGTTCTTTCTTTAGGAAAACATTATGCATCAAGTTGAGCTATATTTATAATACTTTATGTTTAGTGTATAAGTAGGGTTTGGTTTGTTAATTAAGTAAATTCATTTTAAATTAAACATGGTTTTTGTTACTCTAGAGAAACCAAATTAAGGAAAATCGATGTTGTCATTTCTATGGAGAAAAATGGCATAAAACTTTTCATTTGAAAAAAGAGCG
>LPNX010843874.1:47349-238343 GCA_001517045.1 Pseudotsuga menziesii | reverse complement strand
TATATATATATATATATATAATTTTTTTTAAATAATTCTAAAATATAAAGATTTGTTATTTTCTGAAAATAATTATAAGAAACAAAGTTTTGTTTTAGTTTTATTAAATATATTAATTTTTTATTTTACTATTAGTTTGGTTAATAAATGACAGGCGGTAAAATAAACAGTATTATTTTAAGATCTGAAGTTATAAATTCTCTGTGTATCTTCAGAATAGATTTCAATTGTTCGATGCCCAGTGTAAGCTTTTGATCTGAATCGTTCTCCTGGGCTTTGTTTTCTTTGATTTTGGGTGTCTTTCTTTGATTTTGGGAGACAAATATTGGTGAGAGACAACAAGGAAGCAAGATTTTTGGGTTTTGGGAGATAGAGATTGGTTTGAAATGAGAGAGAGTTTGAGTTTCCTGAAATGGAGACCCAGAAAGCATATATTCTCTTATGAGATGGTGAGCGCAATAATGTTCTTGTTCTTGTTTTGGTTTTTCTTCATTTAAGTGGCAACAACATCTGCAGAAAAGACGCAAAGGGAGCTTGATCTGATCAAGAAAGCAGACTCCAGAGGTAGCTGCTGATAAAGAAAGAGGTGGACAATGGGAGGTTCTGATGCAAAGAGAGATTGATCTGATCAAGAACAGAAAGGCAACTGCTGATAAAGGATGAGGTGGGTAGTGGGAGGTTCTGATAAAGAACTTGGGTTCCTCTGCCATGCACATGGTCGTCCTACCCAACAACACGATGATGATATTAGAGAGTTGTAATTCCATGGAGTACGATCTCAACAAGAAGAAGGTCCACCCTCTTCAACTTTAGACGAACACATGGTCTTCTTCCAGGGCAATGTCGGCCGACGGGTACTTGATCCAGACCGGTGGCTTCAACGACAGAGATCACGTAGTCAGAAGATTAATCCCATGCAACAACGACAACAGTGATTTTCGTGATTGAACCGAAGAGCCAGAGGGGCTAGCTAAGAGGCGATGGTTTTCCATGGACCAGATTCTGCCAGACGGGAGAATGATCATATTAGGCAGGCGAGGGAATATTAACTATGAGTTTGTCCCAAAGACGTCGAAGCAATTAGCTGAAGGTGGCAACTCTTTTCCATTCCCATTCGTGCACGAATCCAACAACAATCTTAATCTTTATCCGTTCATCCACCTCACGTCGGACGACAATCTATTCATTTTCGCCAACACGAAATCGATTAAAACTCGCCTCACCAAGGTCTTTCTTTAGGAAAACATTATGCATCAAGTTGAACTATATTTATAATAGTTTATGTTTAGTGTATAAGTAGGATTTGATTTGTTAATTAAGTGGATCCATTTTAAATTAAATATGATTTTTGTTAGCGTGGAGAGACCAAATTAAGAAAATGGATGCTTTCATTTCCATGGAGAAAAATGGCATAAAACTTTCCATTTTAAAAAAAGAGCCTTAGTATTGGGCTCATATTTGAACGTTTGTAAGTAAATTATTTTTATTAAATTTTTTTCCTACGTGTTTTTTAAATTTTTCATTATATATATATATATATATATATTTTTATTTTTTTTTTATTTTTTTAAAATAATTATAAAACACTGATTTGTTCTTTTTTGAAAATAATTATAAAAAATAAAGATTTGTTTTTTAGTTTTATTAAATATATTAATTATTTATTTTACTATTAGTTTGGTTAATAAATAACTGGTAGTGAAATAAACGGTATTATTTTAAGAACTGAAGTTATAAATTCCTTGTGTATGGTGAGAATAGACTTCAATTGTTCATTGCCATGTGTAAGCGTTTACTATGAATCGTTCTTCTAGACTTTGTTTTCTTTGATTTTGGGTGTCTTTCTTTGATTTTGGGAGACACATATTGGTGAGAGACAACAAGCAAGCAAGACTTTGGGTTTTGGGAGATAAAGATTGGTTTGCAATTATGAGAGAGTGTTTGGGTTTTCTAAAATTGAAAGCAAGAAAGCACATTCTTTTATGAGATGGTGCAGGCAATAATGTTCTTGTTCTTCTTTTGGTTTTTCTTCATTTCAGTGGCAGCAACAGAAGTTGCTGAAAAGACGCAAAGGGAGCTTGAACATCAAGAACATCGTATCATGTACAAGTCAAGGGTCTAGGATTATGTTAGGAGTATCTAAGCAAGTGGATTTACGATTACAAATGGATTTTGATTGATTGTGCAACATTTGATATATTCATTTGCAACAATTATACTATCCATATTTCAACTCAATGACATATCTCAATAATAACAACCGATGCTTGTTGCAAGTTATTTCTTCCTTTACATATATCTATTGATGGCCATGTGAATATTCTTTTACATAAGGCATTGTGTTGTGATGAGATAGGACAATGCTTCCTTTCAAATCACTAATAATTTATGTAGATGAGTTTCATTGTAACAATTGATTTTAAGAAAGACAACACTATTTACAAAACACCTTTGACATAATTATTTCATGAATAAATTCTTATATAGGATGTAAGGAAAGTGTATCAAGGGAAGGTAGGATGCTTGTTAAGACACAATTGGCAAGGTAGAGGCATTGTGATGCAGCGTGTGACAAAGGAGGGAAGGACAAGGGAGGTTAACTTAGCCTACTCCCCATGTCCGTCAAATAGTCTACCATTCACTCCACTACTTGTAGTACTAATATCTACCTTCCATTCTACCTTACATGTTAAAGCTGTTAATGATCCAGTGTACGATGTCTATAGTTTTTTTTTTCTAGCACACTATGCTTAAAGTTTTCTAATTTTTAAGGAAGGCTTTGTAATATTGGAGCATTGTTTAAGCATTGTGATATTGGACTAGGGTTCGTGGTTTCATTCTTGTTTAAGCTCGAAACTCCAGTGACACTCCAAACAGAGATAGACGATTAAACAAAAAATATGCATAGCTAAATAGGGTTGTGTGAAATGATGAGGAATCTACAAAAGTGTTTTGCGAGCTGGTCTTGTAGAAAGAAAGTCTACAAAGTAATTATGATTGTTTTACATTTAGTCACACTTAAATACTAAAAATAATTTTCTTTAATGTTGATCTTTATATAATTAATTTTATATAGTAATTGTATTTAAATTTATAATTTGTTTGAGTTTTTGATATAAAATTTACAATATAAATACTAAGTTATTTTGAAATATAAAATAATTACTTCGATAAACACGTTTTCAATTAATTACAAGAAAATGAGGACTAGTTTTTTTTCCACCCTATCGAAGTAATTATTTTATATTATAAAATAAATTAATATTTATATTGTAAATTTTAATATAAAAAAAATCAAACAACTTATAAATTTAAATACAATTCAGTGACACTTAAAATATTTTAAAGAATAAATCTTTACATTCACCGACACTTAAAATATTTTAAAAATATAAAAATCCAGTGACATTCATTTCCGGGCTTGGGCTATCTTTAATTCTGAATATAAAAATAACAAAATCCAATTCAAATCATGAAAAAAAAAATCACCCTTGGTATCAATTAAGAGATTTCAATGATTCAAGAAACTATTTAGTTGGGATGTTACCATCAAACCATTTGGGAAATAGAACTCACCTTTTTATAAAGGTAGGTCATTTTGATTGTTTCTTTCTTCCGAATTTTCATCTTCCATCCATCATTTTGGTGTTTGAACCAATTTATGTATATCATTTTAGCCTCTCATTCAACAATTCATGGTGTTTGGACCAATTTATGCTGGATCTGAATCATTCTCCTACGATTTGTCTTTGCAATGAGAGAGCGTTTGGGTTTTTCGATATCGAAACATCAATCAAAAGCATCAATTGAAACTAGGACTAGAATATTTGTTATATCTGTCATGGTTTTAGTATGGTTTGTTGTGAGATGATCTCGTAGAAAGAATGCATACAAAGTAATTATAATTGTTTTACATTTAGTAACATTTAAATAATAAAAATATTTTTCTTTAATGTTGATTTTTATATAATTAATTTTATATATTAATTGTTTTTAAGTTTAAGTTGTTTGATCTTTTAATATTAAAATTTACAATATAAATATTAATTTATATTAAAATATAAAATAATTTTAAAGTCTTAGACACTCACATTTCGAAACTTTAACACAACTATTTTTACATTTAGTGACACCTAAAATATTAAAGAATACATTTTTTATATTAGTCTTGATATAATTATTTTTATTAAATATATTAATATTTAGTTTTATTAAAAATATTTTTTTTATGTTACTATTATCATTTTAAGATATGAAGTTATAAATTCCATGTGTATGGTGAGAATAGACTTCAATTGTTCGATGCCCTGTGTAAGCGTTTGATCTAAATCGTTCTCCTAGCCTTTGTTTTCTTTGATTTTGGGAGACAAATAATGGTGAAAGACAATAAGAAAGCAAGATTTTTGGTTTCAGGACATAAAGATTGGTTTGCAATGAGAGAGAGTTTGGGTTTTTTGAAATCGATAGAAAGAAAGCATATATTCTTTTATGAGATGGTGCATGCAATAATGTTCTTGTTCTTGTTTTGGTTTTTCTTCATTTCAGTGGCAGCAACAGCCGCAGAAAATATGCAAAGGGAGCTTGATCTAATCAAGAACGCAAAGGAAGCTGCTGATAAAGAACGAGGTGGGCAGTAGGAGGTTCTGACGTAAAGGGAGCTTGATCTGATCAAGATCAAGAACGTAGAGGCAACTGCTGATAAAGAACGAGGTGGTCAGTGGGAGGTTCTGACGCAAAGAGAGCTTGATCTAATCAAGAACGTAGAGGCAACTACTGTTAAAGAACGAGGAATACCAACCTTAAGTGCAGGTAAGGCATTGTACAACAAACCGATTAGATTTGGAACCCCTATACAAAAGTTTATGCTTGCTCCAAAACATGTTTTTTGTTTTATGTAACCAATGTGGGTCTTGGTCCTGATCCTGTTTCAATTGGGGATGGCTTAACATTTGTCATTTCTCCACATGATCACACTTTGGGAAGATCTAGAGGCTTTTATGTTATAATAATGGTTTCGAGAGACCTTTGAGATTTTTATCTCATTGTTGATAGGGTTTGATGGAATGATGCAACCGTACTTTTGGTGAAGGGCCAAACATCTCTAGGTTTATTTCTGGGCTTGGGCTATCTTTAATTCTGAATATAAAAATAACAAAATCCAATTGAAATTAGGACAAAAAAATTGTCACCCTTGGTATCAATTAAGATATTTCAATGATTCAAGAAACTATTTAGTTGGGAAGTTATCATCAAACCATTTGGGAAATAGAACTCACCTTTTTATAAAGGTAGGTCATTTTGAGTGTTTCTTTCTTCCGAAATTTTATCTTCCATCCATCAACTTGGTGTTTGAACCAATTTATGTATATCATTGTAGCTCTTCATTCAACAATTCATGGTGTACGTCTTAATTTATTCTGCTTTAGTTAGAAAAATAATAGAGGAAAAAGTAATGGTCAACAGGAATACATGTAATGTCCAAAATTGAGAAAGAGTCGAGTTCAAGCAAGATTACACGTAAAATGTAACGAACTTAAAACATTGTATTTCTGGAATGTATTTTGTTGACGACGACGATGCAAATTCAACAAATTGATAAACCATCCACGTCAAATATTTAAGGAAGTAGTGTAACTATAAGACATCCATATAAAATATTTAAAGAAGTAGTATAAGTTAACAAAGTATTAAAATATTATAAATATTCAAGAAATTATTTTAAATATTTTCTGAATAGGATAATGAAGATTTTTTTAAAATAAAAATATTTTATTTTTATAATAAAAATATATTCAATACTTTAAATATATCTTCATCTCCCATCAAATTGTCTAATTTAAATACATCTTCATTTCCCATCAAATTGTATGTCCAATCCGCGGTAAAAAATGATTAAAAAAATAAAAGGAAAGATATTTACAATTCCCACCAATTCAAAATGTTTTACTAAAATAATTGGAAAAAATGATTGAAAAAAATCATGGCCAGTTTAAACTATATATTCAAAACTAAATGAATGAGTATGCATATGCATTATTTACTCAATCTAGTGAATTACCCACATGTGGTCATTTGACACAATAAACACACATTAGTTTAAAAAATTAGTTTAATAAAACTTCTTTTTTTAAATGAGGTTAAATTCATTCAATTTTTTTGGTAGATACCATTCAAAGTTGTAGATGCCTTTGTAAGGTTGGACAATCATGAAGCTACTAGCATGAGATATGTAAACAACTCTTATGCAAATCTAGTATCTCGATGCTTAACACCCACCCATTATGCTTGCAACATATTCAACATATTATCCCCGTTTAGGGTTCAAAGGTCATTAAAGAGGGGCTATGATTAGCTTTGACTTGCTCTAGGGAAAAACTATAGTTGCATGGAAGTAATAGACATCTCTAAGAGGTTTGAAAAGGGTGTGGCTAAAAGCATGATTCATGTAAACAACTCTTATGCATATCCACTATCTTAGTGATTGATGAAATAAAACTATTTGGATTTCTATACATTGAGTTTGTTTCTCCAAGGTTATAAACACCCCACTGAAAAAAAACAACAAACAAGGGTTAGTTCAATTGATTGAACCATATGTTAAAGGAATAATGCTAAAAGGTAGGCCATAGGTCATAAGTCCAACTTCCATTGGCTCCCTCCAGGTCACTACTCCCTATTGTGATGGGTTTTTGAGTCATCCTCTATCTAGATATTATAGGGAATATGGGGGGATCCCATGAGGTTTTCCTTGGAAAGAAGCAGATCATCAAATTAATGGACCAATTGTGATTGAAGGTCTCATTCTCAAATAATAGACACGTATGTTAAGGTAAGAAGGACATAGTTAAACTAGTGAGGCAATGGCAACCAAAGATCTTGTCCCCGTTCCTTTATGGTAGCCTTATACTTGGATTGGGCATAGATTTTTTGTGTTTCAGCTGGAAATTCCAAGAAACAATGCATTCATTGGGATGCTTAATGAAAAGATTGAAGACTTTATATCACGCATGTTGGTTAATTTAGCAATAATTCATTGAAGCACATATTGGGATCTATTTGTTTTTGTCATTGTAAGTACCTATGCTAAGAATATAATAAGTATGTTTTTTTGTTGCAACTTCCCTCAAAGTGCCTTGTTATGATGCAATGGTCCTAAAACCCAATAAACACCAAAGGATGAGTGGAGTTAATTATCCCCAACATTGGAGAGGATAAGAAGGTAAAACCTGAATTTCATAAAAAATATATATGGCATTAAAGTGAATAGCCTTGAGTAGCCCCTTAACTAATATATGTTTTAGCTTTATCTAACTGTACTTAACAAATGGATCTTATTTGATCATGATGGTTTCACAAGGCCATTAAAAAAAACCTCCCCTTCTAGAATTGCAATTGTTCACAACAAATCTGAATAGGTGTATGAGTCATTAAGGAACATGCACACAGATCTCTACAACTTTCTAAACTAGAAGAGGATTTTTGTGGTCATAGAAGCCTTCCATAACAACTCACACATAGAAGCCTTCCATAACAACTAACCAATAATTTTTTTGTATTGGTCTTTATATAATTATTTTTATTAAATATATTAATTTTTTATTTTACTATTACTATTAGTTTGGATTTATTTAATAAATGACAGTATTACTTTAAGATTATCGATATTACTATAAGATCATAAGATCATGTGATTAGACTACTTGTTGCATTAGATTACGATAAATCATATCCTATTCATATTTATAAAACCTCTCGCCTCTCGTTCTCCTTGAGCAGTATGAAGGAGCTTTAGCCTGCGTATTCCTAGGGGAAAAGGGGAATTTCCTCACCGCTTCCAACACTCATAGATTTTAAAATAATTATAAAAAACAAAGGTTTGTTTTTAGTTATATTAAATTTATTAATTTTTTATTTTACTATGAGTTTGGGTTAATAAATGAGGTGGTGAAATAAATGTTATTATTTTAAAATCTGAAGTTATAAATTCTCTGTTTATCTTCATAATAGGCTTTAATTGTTCTATGTTCTGTGTAAGTTTTTTATCTGAATTTTTCTTTCTGGGATTTGATTTCTTTGATTTTGGGAGACAAGTATTGGTGAGAGACAAGATTTTGCCTTTTGGGCTGATAAATATTGGTTTGCAATGAAAGAGAGTTTGAGTTTTTTGAAATGGAAAGCAAAGAAAGCATACATTTTGTTATGTTATGAGATGGTGAGTGCAATGATGTTCTTGTTCTTGTTCTTCATTTCAGTGGCAGCAGCATCTGCGGAAAAGACGCAAAAGGAACTTGACCTGATCAAGAACTCAAAGGTAGTTGCTGATAAAGAAAGAAGTGAACACTGGGAGATTCTGACGCAAACAGAACTTGATCTCATAAAAAACGCAAAGGCAAAAGCTGATAAAGAACGAGGTAGGCAGTGGGAGGTTCTGATAAAAAAAACTCCAATGTCTACGCCATGCACATTCCTACCCAACAACAAGATGCTTATATTTGAGAGCTCTGATTCGGTGGAGTACGATTTCAAGCAGAAGAAGGTCCGCCCTCTTCAACTTAAGACGAACGCATGGTCTTCTTCTGGGGCTATGTCGGCGGACGGCACCTGATCCAGACTGGTGGCTTCAATGACGGAGATCGATGATAGTCAAAACCAAGCCGACTAAACTTGAGTTTAGGGCTCAGTCGATATTGAAATTTAACTTTTACTTTTCACACCGACCACTTTTCCTTTTTCACCAGTCGGGTGAAACTTGTCTATGACCGACTAGACAAGTTTATAAATTTTAGTCGGTCTTTCTCTCCACCAAAATTACTTCGACTTACTTGTCCAACTGGTTTTTACCTCGACCACTTGTCACTTCGACCAAGTCGGCTCACTTCATGTCTTCGACCAAGTCGGCTCACTACTTACCTTCGACTAAGTCGGCTGACTCAACCGACCACTCTAGTCAGCTCACTTTGGTCGAAATCTGCAGAATATGTTTCTTAGTCTAAAGACTTAAGAAATTACAAATGCTTTTCACCTGTGAGTAAGATGAAGTAAAATATACACATTTACAAATCCAAATAACTTATGAAAAACATATGCCCAAATATGTAGGAAGACTTGAGTCGACCAATGTGCCGTAAAACCTGGAACTTTCACGCGGTGAGATTTTTATGGGTTCTTTGATTTTTCACTTATCAGTAATTGTAAAAGACATTTACAGAAGTAAATATGGAAATATGTGTGGCCAAATAATCATGCATTCAACCACAAACTATTTCATATATTTAACTATGGGAAATACAAAGTATTACAAACTTGTCGATTACAAATTGGTCGGTCCAGACTTGTCGGTCTACAGAGCTTCAGCTCTTCAACTAAATCACATGCACAGAAGCTTGAGCTTCGACTTCTCTTTCTCACCCTGAGTTCCTTCTGTGCATATTGTTTCTTGTGTCTGTGTAAACTGATTTACAATTTACTTCTTCTATTTATAGGCAACCTGAAGATTGCTACTACATGGGTCGACTGACTTGCCATTAAAGACTGTAATAACAATCTACCTAACAACTTAGCTTCAAAAATAAATTCAACATGGTTTACATTGCCTACTTGTGGACTTTTCCTTCTTGTCAGACTGACAGACAAGATCTTGACTTGTACAGACTCTGACAGAGTCGGCTGGAAGTTAAGTACAGATCTGCCAGTAATTACATTTTTCCAACACTCCCCCTTAATTATGAGCAGATGGGGATTTTTAAAACAAAATTTACAAAATGTTTCAGAGTTTAGACATGCTCTGTTTATGACAGAGTTCATTGTGGAGAACTTGTCATTCCAAGATAACTACGCAGATATTGGAATTTGTCCTTTGCCAATGGCTTTGTGAAGATGTCGGCAAGTTGGTATTCATACCTGCAAAATTCCAAACAAATTTCCTTGTCGTTCACCAACTCTCTTATAAAATGAAACCTTGTGTCAATGTGCTTGGTTCTCTTGTGAAACACATGATTCTTTGATAATGATATGGCTGAATTGTTGTCACAGAAGATTGTTGTCGGTTCTTGATGGTTCTGTGACAAGTCTTTTAAGACTGTCCTCATCCAAACATCTTGACATGCAGCACTTGTTGCTACAACATACTCTGCTTCAGCTGAAGATAGAGTTACTATGGGTTGTTTCTTTGAAGCCCATGAAACAACACCTGTAACAAAATGAAATGTGTACCCAGATGTGCTTTTCCTGTCATCTATGCTACCTCCATTGTCACTGTCAATATAGCCAATGAGTTTAAAATTTTCTGAGGTTGAATACATAATACCAAGGTCTTTTGTGCCACTTACATAACTCAAAATTCTTTTACCTGCTTGCTAATGTGAGTCTTTTGGTGACTCCATGAACCTTGAGATCAGACTTACTCCATACATGATGTCTGGTCTTGTTGCTGTCAAATACATAAGGCTGTCAACAAGCCTTTTGAACAGCGTAGGATCTATAGTGGATCCTTCATCATCCTTGCTCAATTTTAAACCTGTTATCACTGGTGTTGGGGCTGTCTTGCAGTTAGACATGTTAAACCTTTTTAAAACTTCACTTGCATACTTAGACTGTGATATAAAGATACCACTTTCAGACTGCTGAACTTCAATGCCCCAAAAAAATTTCATAAGCCCCAGATCAGTGATTTCAAATTCACTTTCCATGACTATTTTAAAATCTGCTATGCCATAATCACCAGTAAATATTAAATCATCTACATACAAGCAGACAATTAACATCTTACCTTGCTCATCGACTTTGGTGTACAAAGTCGGTTCACTTTCACTTCTGTGAAATCCATTTTCAATGAGATAAGAATCAATCCGACTGTACCAAGCTCTAGGAGCTTTCTTCAAACCATATAATGCCTTTTTCATCCTGTACACTTTGTGCTCTTGACCTGGAACTTCATACCCTTGTGGCTGTTCCACATATACTTCCTCTTCTAGATAGCCATTTAAGAATGCCGACTTGACATCCATTTGATGAACATGCCATTTGTTTTGAGCAGCAATGGCCAAAACTGTTCTGACTGTA
This sequence comes from Pseudotsuga menziesii, assembly GCA_001517045.1. Taxonomy (NCBI): domain Eukaryota; kingdom Viridiplantae; phylum Streptophyta; class Pinopsida; order Pinales; family Pinaceae; genus Pseudotsuga; species Pseudotsuga menziesii. Next base: position 227,282 of record LPNX010843874.1, on the reverse strand, counting down.
TCCATGCATGCAACAGGTGCAAACATTTCATTGAAGTCGATGCCGGGTTGTTGTGTGAACCCTCTTGCTACCATTCTTGCCTTGTGCTTTTGCACATTCCCATCAGCATCTTGCTTTGTCTTATAAATCCATTTGACACTGATTACATCCTTGTCTTTTGGTACATCAATTAGTTCCCATGTCTGGTTTTTCTCAATGCATTCTATTTCTTCATCCATGGCCTGTGCCCATACTTCTTCTTCAACAGTTTCTTAAATTGTTAGTGGATCATATATAGGGGAAAATAATGCAAACAAAGAGAATGAATTAGGTGTACTAGCTTCATATATCTCTCGCAGACTTCTTGTCTTCACCGGTTCTGTCGATGTTGACCTCGACGAAATGCTTGATGGAGTCTGCTGTCCTCTTGGTGTACTTGTCGGTGTAGCTTGAGCTGCTACTTATGTCAATGGTCCTTGTACTGAACCATGTCTTGGTGTCACGGGAGTCGACGGTGCTCCGACCGGTTGACTTACATGTGGTATTTGAACCACTTCCTCTTCCATATCATCATTGTCGACGTTCGACACAATCTTGACATTTATGTCGACGGTTCCATCCCATGATTCATTCTCGACGAATTGAACATCCCAACTGATTATCACTTTCCTTGTGACGGGGTCACACAGCTTGTATGCTTTTGTGTCTTCTGAATAGCCGACAAAAATACATTTCTGTCCCTTCTTGTCTAGCTTCCTTCTCAGCTGATCTGGAACATGAGCATATGCAACACAACCAAAAACTTTTAAATGGGAAACACTATGATTCATACCTGTCCATGCTTCTTGGGGAACTTTGTTCTTCACACTCTTTGTCGGACACCAGTTCATAATGTATACGGCAGTTGCGACTGCTTCACCCCAATACTGATTTGGCAAATGCTTGGCTGCCAACATGCTGCATGCCATCTCCATGATGGTTCTGTTCTTTCTTTTGGCTATACCGTTCTGTTGAGGTGTATGCCGAGCAGTGAATTGTTTCTGTATGCCATGGGTCTTGCAAAAATTCAGAAATTCATTTGAAACATATTCACCTCCTCTATCGGTCCTTAAAATCTTGATGCGATGACCACTCTGGTTCTCCACGAGTGCCTTGAACTGCTGAAAATAACCAAATGCAATAAGATTTGTGTTTCAAGAAATATACCCATGTCTTTCTTGAGTAATCATCAATAAAGGTTAGAAAATAGTTGCATCCACCAATGGATGATGTCTGCATTGGACCACAGATGTCAGAGTGCACAATTTCAAGTGGTGTGCGTGCTCTATAGGACTTTCCGACTGGAAATGTCTCTATGTGCTGCTTGCCAAAAATGCAGCCTTCACAAACCCTCTCTGGTCTATCGATCAATGGTAATCCCTTCACCATATTCTTTGTGTGCAGTAGTTTTAGCCCACCAAAATTCAGATGTCCAAATCTAAAATGCCACAACCAGGATTCATCCTGAACTTATGTCTGAAATGCAGCTTGCAGATTAGCGCTGCAATTTTCTCTCTTGTCGAGGATCTCAATTGTTTCTTCACTTTCTGCCTTGAATGCAGCTCCTGTCTTTGTCTTCCTTTTTATGTCGGGAACTATCCTCAATGGAAACAAGCGGTTGCTTGTCATTGGCACTTTTGCTATCAGCTGGTCGCTTGGACGCTTGTCTTTGATCACACAGTGTTCATCTTCCATGTAGACTCTGTAGCCTTTTTGTAACAACCGTCCAATGCTTAATAGATTATGTTTCAGACCTTCAACATGATAGATATCAGGGATATACTTACTCTCCCCCTGTTTGGTTAGAATATCAACAGTGCCTTTTCCTAAGACAGTAACTTGGACATTGTTTCCAAGTGTAACATCAGTTTTAATTGAGGTGTCTAGACTGGAAAATAGATTTAAATTACCAGTCATATGGTTGCTGCATCCTGAGTCTAAGTACCATATGTCATGTGGACTTTCTTGAACAGCATTGCATTCAAGTGGAGATGTTGATGCCATTAACATTGCACCTGTCGAAGTGTTGGTGCTGGTCGACTGACTTGGGCTTTGCCTTCCTTGGGCATATTGCTTCTTCCTGCATTCATATGCATAATGACCAAACTTCTTACAGTAATGACATTGAATTTTTTATTTATCAAACCTCTGGCCACTTGGCTGACTTGGGTTCTGGTTATCTCCTCTGCCACCGACATTTGCAGGACTTCTGCCTCGTCCTCCTCTTGAAGAACTTCTTCCTTTACCTCTGAAGTTGTTTCTCCCCCTGCCTCTACCATGGCTTATGGATGACTATGCTGCAAATGCACCTTCCAATGATGTCTGTGATTTGTTGATTCTGTGTTCATGATTGATGAGTGAAGCTTGCAGCTCATCAATGGTAAATGTCGACATGTTTGTGTGTTCCTCTAAGGTCACAACCAAGTTTTCAAATCTTGGGGGAAGACTCTTAAGAATTTTTTCAACAACCCTTTGGTTTGATATGGGTTCTCCATGAGATTTCAGTTGGTTTATCAACCCAACAACTTTGGTGTAGAATGTGTCTACATTCTCTGAATCTTTCATGGATAGAGATTCAAAATCTTTTCTCAGAATCTGCAGCTTGGATGTCTTTACCTTATCCAAACCTTGATAGGCAGTCTCCAATGTATCCCATGCTTCCTCAGCATTAGTCTTTGCTGCTATTCTTGGGAGTATGCTCTCATGCATAGCTTGATGTATGAAAAACAGAGCTTTTCCATCTTTCTTCCTCTGCTCTCTCAAGACATCTTTCTCAGCCTATGTGAGATTGTTATATGCTGTCATGTCTGTTGGTTCTTCATAACCATGCTGGACTATCTCCTAGACATCTTGACCTCTGAATAAAGCCTTCATTGTTAAAGACCAATATTCATAATTCTTTCCTGTAAAACTTGGAGGTTGCAATGAACCAGAAGTGGAAGCCATTTTTTATTTTTTTAATTAAATTTCCTTAGAAAATTAATTTCCACCTTTTAATACAAGATTTATTTCCTTAAATATTGGGCTGATATAAACCTTGCTCTGATATAACTTGGCTCTGATACCAGATAGCCAAAACCAAGCCAACTAAACTTGAGTTTAGAGCTCAGTCGATATTGAAATTTAACTTTTACTTTTCACGCTGACCACTTTTCCTTTTTCACCAGTCGGGTGAAACTTGTCTATGTCTGACTAGACAAGTTTATAAAATTTAGTCGGTCTTTCTCTCCACCAAAATTACTTCGACTTACTTGTCTGACCAGTTTTTACCTCGACCACTTGTCACTTCGACCAAGTCGGCTCACTTCATGTCTTCGACCAAGTCGGCTCACTACTTACCTTCGACTAAGTCGGCTGACTCAACCAACCACTCTAGTCAACTCACTTTGGTCGAAATCTGCAGAATATGTTTCTTAGTCTAAAGACTTAAGAAATTACAAATGCTTTTCACCTGTGAGATAGATGAAGTAAAATATACACATTTACAAATCCAAATAACTTATGAAAAACATATGCCCAAATATGTAGGAAGACTTGAGTCGACCAATGTGCCGTAAAACCTGGAACTTTCACGCGGTGAGATTTTTATGGGTTCTTTGATTTTCACTTATCAGTAATTGTAAAAGACATTTACAGAAGTAAATCTGGAAATATGTGCGGCCAAATAATCATGCATTCAACCACAAACTATTTCATATATTTAACTATGGGAAATACAAAGTATTACAAACTTGTCGATTACAAACTGGTCGGTCCAGACTTGTCGGTCTACCGAGCTTCAGCTCTTCAACTAAATCACATGCACAGAAGCTTGAGCTTCGACTTCTCTTTCTCACCCTCAGTTCCTTTAGTGTATATTGTTTCTTGTGTCTGTGTAAACTGATTTACAATTTGCTTCTTCTATTTATAGGCAACTTGAAGATTGCTACTACATGGGCCCACTGACTTGCCATTAAAGACTGTAATAACTATCTACCTAACAACTTAGCTTCAGAAATAAATTCGACATGGTTTACATTGCCTACTCGTGGACTTTTCCTTCTTGTTAGATTGACAGACAAGATCTTGACTTGTACAGACTCTGATCCAGTTAAGTATAGATTTGCGAGTAATTACATTTTTCCAACAATCGAGCGGTCAGAAGATTCATCCCCTGCAACAGCAACAGCAACACCTGCAACAGCAACAACAACAGCAACGATTTCTGCAGCGATTGGACCGAAGAACCGGAAGGGTTGGCTAAGAGGCGATGGTTCTCCACTGACCAGATTCTGCCCGACGGGAGAATAATCATATTAGGCGGATGAGGGCAGTTTAACTACGAGTTTGTCCCAAAGACGACGTCGTGCAACTGGTTCCCATTCCCATTCCTGCAAGAATCCAACAACAATCTTGATCTTTATCCGTTCATCCACCTCGCGTCGGACGACAATCTGTTCATTTTTGCCAACACGAAATCGATTCTCTTCGACTATGTCAACAACCGTGTGTTGCAGCGTTACCCGAACATGCCAGGCTACTCCAGGAACTATCCCAACTCTGGCTCCTCTGTTCTCCTCCCGCTGGATCCAGAAGCCGTAGACGCGGAAGTGCTGATCTGCGGCGGCGGGGGAACTGCGTCTGCTTATTCGGAGGAGAAACGAGGGAATTTCCTCAATGCTTCAAACACCTGCGGGCGCCTTAGATTCACCGATCAGCCCGTCAGATGGAGAATATCCCCAGTGGTAGATGGAGAAGATGCCCATGCCCAGGGCAATGGGGACATGGTCCTCCTCCCAACCGGCGACGTGCTCATCATCAATGGAGCTTCTAAGGGCTCAGCCGATTGGGGCATGGCCCAGGATCTTGTTCTTCAGCCTCTTCTTTACAAGCATGCATCTAAGAAGTTTGAGGTGCTCAACCCCTCGGTTACCCTAGGCTCTACCATTCCAGTTTCCATGTGCTACCGGATGGCTGTGTTCTCGTGGGCGGTAGGTATGCCAACCTCTACAACAACAACAACAACTCCACAGATGATCTGGAGGCCTTTTCGCCCCCTATCTCGCAGCTGAAAATGACTCAATTCAGCCTTTTATCGCGTTAATGATGTCTAATGTCATGCCTTATGGCCGTCTGTTCACCTTCAGCTTTCTCTTGGAAAGCTTGGTAGGTAAAGAAAATTATGAAAGCTTGTCTGTTACAATTCTGGCGCCGTCTTTCACCACGCAAAGTTATTCCATGAATCAGAGGTTGTTAAGGCTGCAGATAGTTTTTGTTCTTAAATATATTGATGCCTTCGGCTTGTATTAGATCACGGTTACGGCTCCCCCCTCTGCAGCGTTGGCTCCTCCTGGTTATTATCTTCTGTTCGTCGTGCATGCTGGAATTCCCAGCCATGGGGAATGGGTGAAGCTTACCCTTCAATGACTGTGACTATGACTAGACTATAAGATGTGTTTGAATGTATAAACGCATCCTTCTTCTTATATAAGACAAGACAGGGGTTTGAGATTCGGCATGATGAAATCAATTCAGTGCCGAATAAAAAGAAAAAAGTATCAATGTATTGTTTCAGGCTTGGCATGAAATTAATTCTGTGCCCCATTTTAGCTGATAAATCAAATTATAAGTATATTCATGTTTATGAAGTGTCTTTATGTATTCCATTTCAGTTGGGTTTATTTTATGTCTTCATGTATTTTGATTTTCTACATGTTTCTTGTATGTATGACATGGAATATATAAATGAGCTTAATACTTAGTAAATGAGCTTAATACTTATATGTATGATAGACCTAGATTTGAATATGGCATGTCATTCATCAATTTAAGATTAGCATCGTTAAATAAGATCATATACTTATCTCTCAATACTTTTCAGGATGGTTGGTTCCTATGAAGGGCTCTTCAGTTACACACTGTGGATGGATTCAGATGGACATACCTAAATCTATCCATTACACAGATTTACCAATAAAGGCTATGGAAGCAAGCCATAAGGTAAGCTAAGGTAAGGCTGAAAGGACGCACTGACTTAACTTGATGGCTATGTTAGACATACCTTGAATGGTATGTTTAATAATCAGTTACATAGACTTATAATTCGTTAACATATTTATAAGGTGATTCCTTTTGTACTAATGGTTAAGTTATTTTTTTAATATAGGATGGATAATAAATGGACTCACTAACCAGTCGCTATAAGGATGGACAAATAACTGGCCGTTATACAGAATTAGTCGGTGATGGTGCATGGATGGTTTTAGACTTGCAGTCACACAGATAGACAACTAACTAAATAACTAACTAACTCGTTGTAAAATGGATTTAGTTGGGATGTCGCAAATACGGGTGGATGCCTCTTAGAAATTTCTTTTTTTTTAACAAGGCCTCTTAGAAATTTCTTACTTCAAAACAATTTTATTGATTAAGGATATGTGCCAAATCACTGGGAAAAGACAAATAATTATCCATCAAATTCAATAATTCATGAGTCTTTGTAGCCAAAGACTCACATGTGGACGAAGAAGATGTTATAACTATTTCAATGCCATTCTTGAAACTTATATGTGAAGGCAATACTATAAGTTCTATCGTATTATCATTTGTAGAGATTACAACTATGATTGCAGACTTATTTTGTAAATCATTATGACATCTAGAAGGAGCTTGAATACTAATTAACTGTAACTACTTTTCTGAACGTTGTAAACCTGAATTTGTCAATATATTTCCCCACAATGGAAACTGCTTGACATACTTGTTTTAGCCATATCTACATTTACTAGATAAACACACATTAAAGTATAGAAACAATCATACACGCTTTAAATCCCCCCTGTCCCGTACTTTCCCAATTTCCTTAAAATTCATAGTTGGTCCTTCTCCCTTACTTCCCCAATTTCCTTAAAATCCAGAGCTGGTCCTGAACAGACCTCAATTTGTCAATAAGTCAATAAGTAAGCACGCTAGATATATGGTTTTCTTTCCTTAAATTAACCCATAGTAGAATAAATCCATCAATAGTAGAATAAATAAATCCATCAATAAATTAACCCATCAGGACCAGATCATCTTACTTTGTAATATTTGGTTTTCTTTCCTTAATACAGACTATGAAATGTGGATCGGTGGATTGGGAATACCCTAATTTCTGCATGCTACATGGGTTATCTATTTATTTAGATTTCTCTCATATATAATGAATGGGACCATGCTCAGATATAGTGGTGCCTTCACATTGTTTCTTAAATTGCAGAGAAAGCTAACTAGATCGACACAAGGTTACAAAATGCCCTCTCTTTAGCCTCCTAACCTGATCGCTTCAATCTCTTGACCTGATCGCTTCAGCCTCAGCCCGAGCCTCACTTTTTCACTTTGCTAAATAGCTTTAGCGAATAACGAATCTCATCGCACTAGGAAGGTTTTATGTAAAAGAAATAAAACATCCCTAAAAAAATTGCACTCCTTGAAAATGAAAAATTGTAACATAAACCGGATTAACCTACCCAACGACCAAAGAAATATTACAGGCATCATGTCTTATTGAAGCATCCTCAGAAAAATAGGAAACAATCCAGATCCCATGTTCTCTGTCATTGGAAACCCTCCAGCTTGCTTCTCATGTCCACCCTTCCGGCCTAAGCCTCATAATTTTGTAAGTTTTCATTATGTTGGTTTTGTTTTTATTTTTTATTTGTTAATAGTACATATACTATCATATTTAATTATTAATTCAAATATCTTTTATATTTTAACTTTATTATTACGCCGTAAGGCTTTTCAACAAGTGGGAGTCAACTCCTCGAATTTAATGCTTTTATTTTTTCCAGCCATTGGATGCTTTTGTCCGACGATTGGGGTCATCTGGCTCCTTCATTGCTTGATCTGCTCCTTCCTGTTTGATCTTCATCTCTTCATCTGCTACCTGGCATTTAAAATTCTACTACCTGGCATTTAAAATTCATACCCATACAAGAGCTTCTGACTGAAAAAACAACTATATATGTCCTTCATCTGGCGAGGCTTCTGTCAACGTAAATTGTTTTTGATTGATACGACGGCAGCAATCCATCTATCTCAACTCCAGATAAAGGTGAAATTGGCTTCCCATGTTTTCATTATCAGTGATTCACCTTCGTGGAATTTCGTACTTAACGTCTCTGGCCTTAGGCTTTTTGGTTAACCTATTTTCTATTTTGCGCAGTTGGAGATCGCATTTCTGTCAGTTGAAAAGATTGGCCAAGATTGGGCATTGACAAGATTGGGCATTTAAATTCGCACACGCTCTCTTACAGGGAAGATAAATACTTATCCGATCTCTTACAGGTAACATAAATACTTATCCGAACATTTATATAAATGCACCAACCTGCCAACCTACATTGAATGTGAATGTAAGGTAGACCGATAGACTATTTTTAAATCAGTTTCTCCTGCTTACTATATATTCATTATTGGATGCTTAATCCGGCCATCACTCTGCATATGCATATGCCATTCTTCTGAGGTAATACTCTCCAGCCGACCCTAGCTATGTTGTATTTCTTCCAGTCATTCATTCTATATATAATTATATATAATTATGCCATATTTTGTGCTCGAGCATACCTAGCATAACTACAATGTGATGTTGTGATGTTTTTGGTGCAAGAACAGAAAATGTGACTGTAACAACACGAGAAAAGTTCAGGAAAAGTTTATTGAAGTCATTAACCTGGAAAGGTCTACTAAAGAATTAGAGAAAGCAGTGTTATCAGGTATTTTTTCATCTTCCTGTAAATGTATAGGAGGATTGATTCACGTATCCTTCCATATTCATCAACTGCTTCTTCAGCTTAAAGTATGAATGCTTCTTCAGCTTAAAGTATGGATTCATAAAATCTTCAATACAATTCTGGACAGGAGTAGAAGGCTACATATCTGAAGAAACACCTAAACCTAATCTTCAATACTTGTAGAGCATCTAAATCTAACTGAAAAAACATTGTCTTAATCTATGTTGAAGCAATAAAATGTTGTCTTAATCTGTGTTGAAGCAATAAATAAACAAATAATCGCTTCACAGTAGAAACTAGCGCCAGTAACATAAACAAATTGAGTAGGCCTCTAACATGCTACTACTACAGTCTAAAACAATACACTGAAATAGAGATGTTTTGAGATTTCAAGGGAAAGCCCTTGTCAACAACTAATTCAAGGATGTATTCAAGGTCGAACATACAACGAATTAACGAGGAACTGACCTGATCAATATACACGAATTTTATAAGAGGCCAACGAGGTATGCCTCTGCTGCTTCTTGCAGTGCAGCCACTGCTGATGACTCGAATCTCAAGTCCGTCTTGAGGTCCTGAGAAATCTCCCTTACGAGCCTCTGGAAGGGCAGCTTTCTTATCAGCAGTTCTATGCCGAAAAAATACACACACTCATCACATAGTATATTAAAACACCCAAAAAGAACGTGCACATGCAATCAAGATATATGATAAAGGAAGAAGCAGATGAAGAATGAACTTAAAAACCAGATGGTGGTGTGATAAAACGCCTGAAGCATAAAAGAGAACTGTTTTATTCATTCAAGACATGAGATGAAGTGAAGAAGTAGATGGGGAACAAATTTAAAGAACTAGACGGTGGTGTGAAAACACACCATTGAATAAGCAAAGGCGTTATGAATATATATTTATGCCCTCTCTCCACGGATGCGTCGAGCAAGCTGGATATCATTATTGTAACCCTCTTAGCGTGAATGGCGCATAGATTGGTATCTTTGAAGAGGCCAATGAGGTATGCCTCTGCTGCTTCTTGCAGTGCAGCCACTGCTGATGATTGGAATCTCAAGTCCATCTTGAAGTCCTGAGCAATCTCCCTTACGAGCCTCTAGAAGGGCAGCTTTCTTATCAGCAGCTCTGTGCTCTTCTGGTATTTTCGGATTTCACGGAGGGCAACAGTTCCGGGCCTGAACCTGTGGGGCTTCTTCACTCCACCAGTGGCAGGTGTAGATTTTCTGGCTGCCTTGGTCGCCAACTGCTTTCGTGGGGCCTTACCCCCTATTGAATTATGGGCAGTTTGCTTTGTTTGGGCCATCTCTCCTTCAGACCTGCTCTAATCTACACTGCGAATTCAACAAAACCTGAGCAACGATGAATGGATTTGGAAGGTACCATTGGCCTTTTTAAACACCCTGAAACATTTGATTTCTCCTTCAAATTGCAGCACATCTCATCTCTACCGTCCTTTCTTTACCCTTAATCAACGATCTACTGGAACTTCCTTCCACTGTTGAGCAAACAAGCCAGACATGCTTGGTTGGTTGATGTGGGGAATTTTTCCTGCCATCCGCACAAAATTGAATTGATGCACAAAATTGAATTTATAAGATAACTGCAAATCACCTCACAATAAGCGTATTCATGGTGTGCTTCTGTGCTACGACGGTGGCGTTTTTCATGCCATTTGGGTGGCATGCAAGATGCGCTACTATTGTGTACACGAGTATATGGACATGTGTCATCGCACATGATTTTGGGACATGCTTCTTGGTGGACGTCAACTACATGTTAAGTTAGTATACTGGCAATCTTAGTGTGAAAATGATGCCAAAATCCCACGGTTGGGTGCCGATATGTATCGCTCCTCTGGTGGGCCAGCTACATGCATTGCTAAAGCCAACAGGAAGTATCCATATGGTAACTCAATCTCATTCCTGTGTGCATTCATCATCGCCTTCGGTATTCTTGTGGGGGTACTTGCGACCAACATAGAGCCCTCGCCTCCGTTTCTCTATTCCCAAGCAACGTATCTCATAGCTATAACACTGAAAACGTATCAGTCCAAGCAGCTGCTCCCTATGTTGCTTGAGTTTGCTCCAGGGTAATACATGGCTATGAGACAAATTCGTCGTGCATGGATATCACGTGGAAAAGAGGAGGTGATCCAACAACCAATGATTTCACAAAAAAATGATTAGATTCTTTCAATTTCTCATAACAAGAAGTGGGATATGATGTAGGTTCTTGCCATGCGATTGCATAATACCTGCTGATCGATGTGGTAGAGAGCTGCAGTGCTTCGTGGAAATAATTCTCGTGAAAATAATTTCCCCTGGCCATATTACTGACGGATCCAGAGATGGTCGCCAAGTTCCGCACTATTGTTCCTGTTCCATAGTAATAGGTATTTTTATTTAATATGGAATATGATTTATGTTTTTTTTATCTAAGGAATGTCAAGATTAATTTTATGGAAGTCTTCAAAATTTGAAATAAACAATTATGGAAAAGAACATAAAAAATAAAAGGGAGCTGATGAATGGTGGTAACACTAAAATAAACAATTACGAAAAAGAACATAAAAAATAAATGGGAGCTAATTAATGGTGGTAGCACTGTATAGATAATTCATAGATGAATGGATAATCAACACTTCATGGAAGATAACTAAAAGAATGTGAGATAAAAAAATATATATATAAAAAATAATTGATAGTTGATAAATGGATAACATGAAGAATGGTGATGATAACATGTAGCTAGATATGGATGACTCAAAGTTGAACCCTTTTAACTAGAAGATTTTTTTTTCAAAGTGTTTTCCATTCCATCGCTATCTCTCAACCATTTGATCCCTATAGGTGTGATCCTCATAGACTATAGTTGTGAATCAAGCGAACTACCAAGTTAATTAATACAGCAAGTTATAGAAATAAACTTCATACCATAGATTCAATATTTTATCAATAGTGAAAATCCAATCCATATAAGAGGAATAGGCTTCGATCACTGCGAGGTCTCTGTCCCTCTTTGTGATCTGATTCTGATGAATGTTATGGGTTCAATTTATCCTATCTTTTTTCCTTCGATCTTTAGTGGAGATTATAAGGTAGGAGATCGGCAGATCGTAGCCTCCCCACAACATGTTTTAGATGCATCATATAATAAGAGCATCAGCATAGTCAATCTTCAAGAAGAGCGCCTAATGGATAGTACCACCTGCAAATACGGCCTTCCAGAACGGGTTTATTGACCAAATATTGAAATGTTTCCCCGATCCTTGATAGGTTGTTTGACTGTCAAATTCTAAATTTGTTTGATTCCATGTACATGAAACTACACTCAATTCAGACAAAGTTTAGACAAAGTCTAAATTGAACAAGATAATTCATGTGAACTCTATGATAACCAACCATACGGTTAAAAATGTCTATAAACTTTAAGGAGCATCAAGAAAAAATAGCATCTAGAAAAAATAATTTATTTTTTATGAAGAATTCTGTTACTATTAATTTAATATTTAAGTGAAACAGTTAGCACTTGAGACTGGTTTATGTTTATAGAATCAGACAACAACTGATAACACAGAGCTCTTAAATTCTTTGTCTGATAGCCATTGAACCCATTGAACAGTGCAGTTCCTTAATGGGGAAATTTATAGAATATATTCTCTTATAATTTGGGTTTGGAGATATATTTCTGGCTACGTGTTTCAGCTGCTGTGCAAAGTGTGGAACATATAATCATAATGCCATAGAGCTGAAATGCCAAATATGGTTTGATTGTGATATTTAGAGTGCGAATAACTCTTGCTAATTTGTATATATGAAAGATCTTTGGGTGGTTGTTTTGTTGACTTCCTATTCATTTTAAATGTCAAAAGAAAGTGTATTGTGGTTGCCAAATGCAGGGATGAACACAAAGTAAATATGTCAGAGGCACATTGTTAGTAACTAGCTTGAATCCATCTTAAAATTGAAGAGGTTGTCATTTAAATGAGAGAAAATATGGTTTTATTTTATTTTTTAAATTTGTATTAGTAATTACAATTTAGATTTGTATAATTTAAAATTATATTTTAATAATAAAATAGTTTGTATTATTTATATTTATTATTTTAATGATAACAAAATTTGTATAATTTAAAATTATATATTTATAATAAATTAAGTTTGTATTATTTATATTTATTATTTTAATGATATTAGGTATATAATATTTCAAAAATTTTATAGGTAAATTGAAAGTGAAGTTTTAAAGATTAGTTTAAGTGGTTATAAAGTAGAGATGAGATTTCTTCCTCAAATTTGAGAAGTTTATGGATTCAAGTTTTATAATATTTTTGAGGCTAGATTTTCTAAAAATAGTTATATCTAAATTTAGGTTTAATATATATTTCAAGAAATTTTTTAAGATAGGAATATTTTTGTTAATCAATAGTAGTTATGATTTTATTTATGAAAATAAATAAATGTTTAAGATGTATGTATGGTAGCTTTATTTCTTTTATGTTATAAAATGATGTAATTTTTTTTATTTACTTTATATTTTTAGTAACTTATAACTCAATCTATTTTTTTTATCTTAATTTAAAAAAACAAAATTAATAAGTACAATTATGATTTATATATTGTTTTTTCAATTATATTTCAAAATAGTTTTTTTAACTACAACTTTATAACATCATAATTAATTAATATGAATATCAAATTTTTTGTATATAATATACTACACTATGTCAAAATTTTAAAATGTTGTTTTTTTAAATTGCACTACATGTTTTTGCACCACATGTTTTAAAATGTTGTTTTTTTAAATTGCAGTACATGTTTTTGCACGCCTTGCACACACTAAATGACCTATATTGTTTTATAACAAATAATTTGATAAAGTTTCAATATGACCAAGATTTTGGATATTACACTATATCGAAATCTTCATTTACTTTACTCTTACTTTACACTCTTACTGTTACTTTCATTAATAAAAAGTAGACCCTTAAAATCAACTTTGTAAATTGTCAACCAACTAAAATCCTCCACATGAGGTCACAAAACAAAAATTAGTTAGGTAGGATTGATTGGGCTAGGCATCCATTAATGCCCTCCAATCTACTTTCATTAGGTATATTTTGAAACATAGCATTGTTGACTTATAGGGTGCTTTATAAATCCTGCTATAAGCAAGTGTTAAAAGTAAACCCGGATCAGAAGTGCACCGTGCCCAAGGAGGTTAAAGCCAATGTATAGTTGCCCTGCTCTCCCCTACGAGTCACCCAACTCGTTGTAGGGAGACAACACTATACCGTGCAGGCCGAACCACTGATCCACACTTGACGCAAGGTATCTTAGTGGCCAAACTTAGGACATCACCAAGGAGCAATTGTGGGTGCAATTGACTCTTGAAGTCAGCTATTGCCGTTGGGAGGTGTTGCCAAGTCTTCTAGATTGGAACATTTACCCCATCGCCAGTAGAACTGCCTCTTTGTTACCTTCACTAGTCAATTGGTGTGTGGACTCCATTGTCACCATCAATTGTGCTTTTGGAAGGCCCAGTTACATATCCATGGAAAATCATAAGGTCTTTTAGGCATTTTACACTTATTTTTATTTATAAATTCAAGCTACCTAACTCATAATTAAACATAACCTACATTTTGTGACTCTTTCACTAAACCAACTTTGAACATATCACTCACTTGTTGCACCTTTTACACTTATTTTCCTTTATAAATACAAACTACCTAAGTCATAATTAAACATAGCCTACATGTTGTGACTCTTTCACTAAACCAACTTTCCACATATCACACACTATTTGCACCTTATTGCATTTTTTTTTGCTCACATGTTACATTATTTTGGATGGCTTCACTCACTCATCTACCGTAATGTTCACACAAGAAAATGTCTTTTTTGTTTAAACCCCTTCCTTTTTCTTTGTTTAGACAAAATCATCATTTCATGGAATAATATGCTTTAATATCGACTTTAATGTATTCTAGCTGGTAACATTGTCCATTCACTTTTTAATTTTATATCACAAAAAATGTCTTTTTTATTTAAACCCCTTCTTTTTTCTTTGTTTTAACAAAATCATCATTTCATGGAATAATATGCTTTAATATTGACTTTATTGTATCAATTTGTAAATATTGGTTATCACACTACATTCCTGAGATTGCCTTGATTTATTTCAATGGTTTCTATATTTAGGAAATAAATGCTTGTTGTTCATGATCTCATATTTCTAATTATTAGAAACACCTAATTCCCCCTTTTTTTACTTTCCCCTTACACCTAACTTCCTTTTATTTTCTTGTTCCTCCCATGTAACAAATAATGGCCACCCCTTTGATCGAACATGCCATTGAATTACTACTTGCACTAACCTCCAACATGCAACTGTTCCTACAAATATTTGGTGTGGAACAAGTCAAATCTATTCACACCTCAACCATACGATACCGAACAACAATCTCTGATGGGACACACATGCACCACACCATGCTTCCATCAAAGTTCAATTCTCTCATCACTTCAGGAATACTTCAACAAGGGTCTATTATACACCTTAAGAAATGGACATGTGCAATTCTTTGCCAATGCATGTATGCTTCATTTTTTATTATACTAACTTATATTTTCGTTTGTTCCCCATTTAGTAAAATCATTATTTTTTTTTTCTTACTTGTTTTTTCCCTTGCGCAGGTCTATCTTACTACATGAATTTGACGTCATCGAGCCCTCCGCATCATTGATTGGCCACCCAATCGCTATATCTCGCCCACCTTCTCTTGAAACAACTTCCCCATGCTCTTCAATGCAAGAACCACCTCAAAAGAAACAATGCACAATTCTTCAAAGTGCTTCACCATCCACTGTTGAAACAACAATTCCTATCAATGCATTGAGCCCCTACACCTCAAATTGGTCCATAAAGGGTCATGTCCATGATAAATCAAACCTCCGCCACTTCACTAACCAAAAAGGCCCTGGGAAGGTCTTCGACTTTGAATTTATTGATAAGGACGGGGGTGAAATACACATCACTTGCTTTAATGATTCTGTAGATGTTTTTTATGATCAAGTGCTTCCTGGCCATGTCTACCTCATTTCCAAAGGCACTATCAAACCAACAAACAAGATGTATAGCCATCTTGAAAATGAATGGGAAATCTTCTTGCAACCAAACTCCATTATTCAACATTTTCCACTAAAAACCATTCTACTTCCACAAATGCATTTCAACTTCAAAACTATTAAAGATAGTCATCTCCTATCAACTCCATTGTTGACATCATTGGTGTTGCCACAAACACTTCCCCTACTGCCCCTATATATAGGAAAGATGGTTCAGAAACTATTAAAAAAACAATCCATATAAAGGACAACTCAGGTTTTAGCATGGATGTTACCTTGTGGGGAGAACATTGTCATGTAGAAGGCCAAGAACTATCTACCTTGCGCTTTGAAAATGCCCACCCTGTGCTTGCAATCAAGGGAGGTCGTGTAGCCGAGTTTAATGGAAAGATAGTTGGGACTACATCCAAATCCATAGTTATCATAAACCCAGATATACCAGAAAAACACAAACTCACCCAATGGTTTGAAAAAGAGGGCTTCCATACTTCATCCCTGTCCTTAACTACACGATATCCAACTTCTCCTAACCAGATGAAAAAGAAACGAACCCTTCTTGAAGTTGAAAACATTCATCCTTCTGAAAGAGCTAAATGGGTTTCTGTAAAGGCTACCATAACACATATTGATGCTGACAACTTCTACTACCTTGCTTGCCCTTTAATTTCCGATTCAAAACAATGCATGAAAAAAATCATCAAGAATTCTACCAATGGTTGGCATTGTCCCAAATGTGAGGTTGACTTGTCTGATTGTGACTACAGGTATTTATTGAAACTGAAACTTCAAGATCACACTACCTCTCTTGAAGCAGTCATCGTGTTCGAGGATGCATCCATTGAACTCCTTGGTATCACTGCAAAGGACCTGCACTTACTTTCTTTTGATCCTTTCGCCATCAAGGAAATTTTCTCTAAGGCTGAATGCACGCAATTCCTACTCACACTTTCCATTAAAATGGAAACATTTAAAGACAAGCCTCAATTGAAGGTCATCATCATGTGCTCTGAACATGTTGACTTTGCGGCAGCCAACAACTTACTGCTCCTTGAAATTGCCAAAATGGGGCACGCATAGAAGGCATTTAGCAAAAAAAAAAATGCCTTGTTTTTTGTAATAGTTTAACTATATATATTTTTCCTAGCAACCTTTGCCATACATGCAGACAAACAATTTCCATTCTACATTACTATAGCTACAATTTCTACACTTGAAGCTACTCTTATATATTGCTTTTTACTTTGTATCTTATATGCATATACAAAAACATTTCCAAGTTTGCCTCAGCTTTAAATGTGTTCTCTTTATTGCATTTATCTTCTTGTTGCCTTGTTCTACTCTACATTAATATTAGCAATATCAATGTTAATAATAGTTTTTTCATGTTCTAATATGTCATTTTAACACATGCACTTCTTTATATGTCAAAAAACATACATTTCATATTTGTATTTTAGTGGTATATCATTTATTTATTTTTTTCCTTCCTACATTTACCTACTTACAATGCTTTCAGTCACTTACAATGCTTTCCTACATATTCCTTGTATATTTATTTTTGTCTCATTTTATTTAAATGCAATCACTTTTATGAAAAATGAGTTACTTTTGGTAGTCAGTTATACACTATTCCAACTACACACATTTATTATCGGCACATTATTTAGTTCTTCTTTCCACTTCCAATGATTTCAATATTTTTTTTTTGAAGGTACATTGAAAAAAAAACACACTACTACTACGTAATTTATCAACAAATGCTTCTCTTTACATGCGATTGATTTACTTCATTTATCTAGCCATGTTTTCATTTTATTTTATCTTTTTTCTTTCTTCAAGCACTTTGCATCCCTTTATGTACCTTGAAAACAAAAATTACCATGTCCTACATATAACATCTTGTTTCTTTAGAATGTCCATGAAAAATTTGCAATTCCAAAGTCTCTTTACATGTCTTACATATAATCCCTTTATGTACCTTGAAAAAAAATATTACTTTCTCCTACATATAACATCTCGTTTCTTTAGAATGTCCATGAAAAAATTGCATTTTCAATGTCTTTTACATGTCTTACATATAACATGGTGTTTCTTGTTTTCTTAATCAAATCCAAGTGCCTTCGTTCATCATCTACCTTTGGATATGTCTCCTCCATCCAAAAAAGAACGTGCACATGCCTATCATTTGGCTAACAAAGACCGCATAAATGCACATAGGAGACATATTTACCAACAAAAAAAAGATGCCCTCTCCATCCATATGGTAGAGTCTAATATTCCCACTCCAACTCCTACAACATCCGAGCTTTCAAATCCTACCCTTCCATTTCCAGACCACAACGAAACAATCCTACTTCCCTCCATGCAAACCAAAGCTACAACTTCACATGTTCATACTAACCATCTTCCATCATTAGACTACCCTTCCACTTCTCAAACAACCTCTTCCCCAACCATCCCAAATACCATTCCTCCACCCAACAAAGCCACACATTCCTTCAATGAAAATAACATTTCTCAAGCACATCAATGCTTTCGCTTAAGGCTAGATAAGCTACAATCCATCCATGTTTGTTCATTCTGTAAAGAATCTTATCCTAGACTTCATTTCCGCTTTTTAAATGGCCAACATACCTATTCTAGATGTTATTCAGGGAAAAAAAAATTGCCATACATATATATAATTTTCCTAACAACCTTTGCCATACATGCAAACAAGCAATTTCCATTCTGCATTACTATAGCTACAATTTCTACACTTAAGCCACTCTTATATATTGCTTTTTACTTCGTATCTTATATACATACACAAAAACATTTCCAAGTTTTCCTCAACTTTATATGTGTTCTCTTTATTGCATTTATCTTCTTGTCGCCTTGTTCTACTCTACATTAATCTTAGCAAAATCTACGTTAATATTACTTTTTTCATGTTCTAATATGTCATTTTAACACATGCACTTCTTTATATGTCAAAAAAACATACATTTCATATTTGTATTTTTGTTGTATGTCTTTTATTTATTTTTTTCCTTCCTACATTTACCTACTTACAATGCTTTCCTACATATACCTTGTACATTTATTTATGTCTCGTTTTATTTAAATGAAATCACTTTTATGCCTTCAAATTTACTTTTGGTAGCCATTGATACACTATTCCAAATACACACATTTATTATCAGCACATTATTTAGTTCTTTTTTCCACTTACAATGATTTCAATATTTTTTTTAAGGTACATTGAAAAAATACACACTACTACTATGCAATTTATCAACAAATGCTTCTCTCTACATGTGATTGATCTACTTCATTAATCTAGCCATGTTTTCATTTTATTTTATATTTTTCCTTTCTTCAACCACTTTCCATACCTTTATGTACCTTGAAAACAAAAATTACCATGTCCTACATATAACATCTTGTTTCTTTAGAATGTCTATGAAAAATTTACAATTTCAAAGTCTCTTAACATGTCTTACATATAATCCCTTTATGTACCTTGAAAAAATATATTACTATGTCCTACATATAAAATCTCATTTCTTTAGAATGTCCATGAAAAACATGCAATTTCAATGTCTTTTACATGTCTTACATATAACATGGTGTTTCTTGTTTTCTTAATCAAATCCAGGTGCCTTCAATCCTCATCTTACTTTGGATATGTCTCCTCCGTCCAAAAAAGAATGTGCACATGCCTATCATTTGGCTAACAAAGACCGCATAAATGCACATAGGAGACATATTTACCAACAAAAAAAATATTCCCTCTCCATCCATATGGTAGAGTCTAATATTCCCACTCCAACTCCTACAACATCCGAGCTTTCAAATCCTACCCTTCCATTTTCAGACCACAACGAAATAATCCTACTTCCCTCCATGCAAACCGAAGCTACAACTTCACATGTTCATACTGACCATCTTCCATCATTAGGCTACCCTTCCACTTCTCAAACAACCTCTTCCCCAACCATCCCAAATACCATTCCTCAACCCAACATAGCCACACATTCCTTCAATGAAAATAACATATCTCAAGCACATCAATGCTTTCGCTTAAGGCTAGATAAGCTACAATCCATCCATGTTTGTTCAATCTGCAAAGAATCTTATCTTGGACTTCATTTCCGCTTTTTAAATGGCCAACATACCTATTCTAGATGTTATTCAGAAAAAAATGGCCACCGCTTCTCCCTCTGGAACAACATGGACCCTGGTGAACAACCCCTTGTTCTATCCATCCTTACACAAGTTGAAGAAATGCTCATTTCACGTGTCAACCCAATTTTGCAAGTAACCCATGCTCGTGGTGGACAATACAAATATAGTGGCCATACAATAAGCTTTCCACAAGACATTTCAACCATCCTTAGTTTTTTGCCTCGACGTGTTGAAGACTTAGATATTTTAGTTGTCACTCGTAAAACCTTCAACAATCAATCGTATGATTGCATTGTCAGTAGATCCCATGTTCTTGCAGCCTTGGAATACAAGATATCACATGACCCATACTATAAAGATGTACAACTTGACCAACATGCAATTATGGCTTTGCCAATTCCCCCCCACTAATGTTTCCCCTTTTCTTCGACATTCACACTCCACTGCCCCTGATTCTAGTTTTCCTGCTGAAGATGTTCACCCTTATCAACCCGACATTTTAGAGCCAAACTCTCAACAAACTTCATCCTTTGCTAATATTCTACCCAATACAGACACAGAGTTCCAGCAAATCAGAACCTTCTTGCAAACGCCTTCTTCATCTCCAACAAATGCAATGGATTGGCCACCTATAGGTTTGTCACCTATCAATGAATACAATACAGAGGGCCTTTTCTCAATGGCATTTCCATCACTTTTCCCCCAAGGCACTGCCATGTTCAAACAACCGCATTTTAAATCAGCTGATCTCCACGAATATGCATTGCACCTTCTTCGATACTATGATAACAGGTTCGGTTTCCACCCACGTTTCCCCTACTACCTTTACAATCTCATCATGCGCCGTCGTAGCCAATCAATAACATCAATCTTTATTAAAAAAAACATTGAAGACAACTTCCCCACAACCATCTCTGAACTCAACACCCACTTGGAACAAACTCCTTCCGACAACCTACCAGATCAAATCATGCATTTTGGCACAACACTCCATGGAACACGGTCTTTCTAGCACAAATCAAAAAACGAATTGACAGATATGATTTCCCAGCTTGGTTGCCCAACTTTTTTCTTCACTTTAAGTGCAGCTGACACTAAGTGGCATGACCTACATGCGGTCATTCCTGGGACACCACCAACTTCTTTTAGCAAGCACCAACAATGGAGAATACAAAATATCATCTCCAACCCACATCTTGCATTGCTCTACATGCACCACAGGTTCACAATATTTCGTGAAGAGGTCTTGCTTAAGCACCTCCACGCACATGATTTCTGGTATAGGTAAAGCTTCCTATCCCTTCTTCCAATAACATATCTATTTTCCTTTTTTTTTATTTTGCCACATATTACTAACACATATTTCATGCATAGGTATGAATGGCAAAGTAGAAGCTCTGCACATATTCACGGTTTCATGTGGCTACCAAATGCACCTAATATGGAGACGCTTGACTGGGAGAATGCAACTGATGTTGATAAAGCTAAGGAATTATTTGATCAATTTATTTCTACTTGGAACACACGAGATAACCACCAACAAGCCCCCTTCTTACCCCACTCTGATATGCTTGATCCATGCCTGTTATCTATTGACGACATTCTAAAAAAAACCCTTTTGATGACTATACAGAACTACTCAATTGCATCCAAACACAAAATGCACAACAAATACATGCCTCTGAAAAAAGGGGTCTTCCTACACATGTAGTTATAATTCTCCGTGGCCTTTACAAAACTCATCTTCCATGTTCATTGATACCAATGGCAAAAAAACATACAAACCAGCTCGCAATGATGATCGTTTGAATAGCCATATCCCTTCCATCCTATCAATATGGCGTGGTAATGCTGATTGTCAACCAGTTCTCGACATATATGCCGTTCAAAAATACATTGCTAAGTATGCAGCTAAATCAGAAACAAAATCTGAAAGCTTTCACCAAATGCTTCGACGAATTGTCCATGTTGCACCCCTTCTTGACCCTTCCATTGTTGCTATTCAAAAATTCCTTTCAGAAACACTTGTTGATCGTGACATCGGAGCCCAAGAAACATGTCATATGTTGCAAAAACTACCTCTCATAGTTAGTAGCCATACTTTCTTATCCCTCAATGTCAACCGAAAAAATTTTAAATGTGTTTCATCAGACAATCCCACATCCTTCACATCACCAAACTTCATAGGTGCCTACCTTTCATGCCCTTCCGCTCTTCATTCCATATCTCTCATTCAGGCTGTAAGATCTTGGTCATATAATGCTCATCGAAAAAAAGAAAAATGGAAACCAAGAGATCCCATTGCCATCATCTGTGTTCTTCCCCGTTACTATTCAATCCCCTCCATAGATACACCCTTGTTCATTGATTTATGCATATCTAAAATCATGCTATACAAACCTTTCCGCAATATACATCTCGACATTGGTGCTATTGACGATGCCATTGTTAAAAACTGGCAAAAACTTCAGTTGACCTACAGTCCTTGGCATGTTGATCGGAAACCAATTGAACCCATTTCCTTGTCAGAAGACACCATGCTTTCTGACGATTTGCAAAACCCACAACCCATGCAATTGGATGAATGGGAATTGCTCTCCCAACTACACCCTACCAATGACATGTAATTAAGTGACCTAGACATCCTTGGTTGTCGTGACTTTGACAAAAACCATAATTGGCATGATACGACCATCCCCCTCCACTTGCAAGAGCTTGCCATTGACTTCATACAAAATAATCACTCGGACCACCACCTCCCTCAACCATCCTACTCTAATACACCAAATCCTCTGACATTGTCCCCAACTCAAATGAAAGCCCACTCCATTATCATGAATCACTCCGCAAACATCCTAACAAGTCCTCCACTCATAATGGTTGTGCAAGGAACTACTAGCACTGGCAAATCATTCTTCATTCACTGCATAAGAGAATCCCTTTCCTTGACCAAAAACTTCAATCAATCCCTAATCTTGATACTGGCCCCTATTGGTGTCACAGCATTCAACATCCAAGCGTCTACTATCCATTCAGCCCTTCATATTCCTATAAAAAATTTCATGCCTTTGGAAGGGAATTCACTTTCGAACCTCCAACAAGAACTTCACCATATCCACTACATTCTCATTGATGAAATGAGCTTCCTAGGCCCAACACTTTTAACCCAGATTGATGAACGTCTCCGTGAAGCATTCCCTCACCATAAAAACATCTCTTTTGGTGGTTGCTCAATTATTCTTGTGGGAAACCTTGCCCAATTACCACCAGTTATGGACATTCCATTGTATGCAGGCTCTTCCCATGGTACTGCACTTTGGCGTAACTTCAACATAGTTGTAACACTTTCAACTGTTTTCGCCAGCAAGGAAATGACCCATCACAGGTCACTTTCAGGAACCTTCTTACCAACATCAGAAATGCAACAACTACTATAGAGGATTGGAATCTTCTTATGTCCAGGACAGACTCCTTCCTTTCTAAGGATGAGCTATCTTCTTTCAAGGGTTCCATGCACTTATTTGCAACCAACCAACTAGCTTCGCTTCATAATCTACACATGCTCAAGTCTTTGCAAATTACAGTAGCACTTTCTATTGCTGAACACATAAACAACCATGCTACTTCTCAAATTGAAGATGACCAACTAGAGTCTGCAGTGTTGCTTTTCCCTGGGCAACGAGTAATGTTAACATCAAACTTATGGGTTTCAGCAGGCCTTGTTGATGGATCGCTTAGACAAGTGGTTGATATTTTCTACAAATCATAGCATCATCCACCACAACTTCCAACATTTGTTGTTGTTAACTTCCAAAAGTACATTGGTCCAGCATGGGATACCAACAATCCTACTTTTCTACCAATTCCACCTATACAAAGGGGGGGTCGTACTCAAATCCCACTTAAAATGGCATGGGCATTAACAATACATAAATCTGAAGGCATGACATTACCAAAGGCTACAATAGACATTGGCACAATGGAGCGTCAAGGTTTGACCTTTACTGCACTTTTTAGAGTTCCGTCACTTAAGGATCTTCACATCTCCCCCGTGTTTTCCTATGATCGTTACAAACGTATGCAAGATAATCCACATGTCAATGTAAGGAAAAATGCAGAGACATTGGTACAATCAATGGAGCTCCCTTAACTACGTTCTATGTAGGTACTTCTCTTTTTCTACTATTTCATTTTCCTTTACATCCTTTCAAGCTAACTCCAAATTCTTCGTTCTCCCTAACTACATTTCTACTTGTCATGTGCAGGATCTACTCCTCAACAACCTACAAATTTCTTGTTCTAATCTACATATCTATGTTCTACTTTTCATTGACATATATGTACTTGCATCAATACATTATAATGTAAGAGGATCTAAATGTATATGAATTCTTTCAATTCTCAAAACAATTTGACAAAAAAATATATTTTTATGAATCAAATTACAATCTTCTCATAATATTATAAATCTTATTTTTTATTATGAATTTAATTTATCTTTTCTAGATATATACATCAATTTTAAGTTTTTCTTCTTAATTTTTTTGAGATATTTTCCAATGATGCCCATTTAGATGTTATGAATTCCTTATTAATGATACACATTTAAGAAATGTATACATGATTGTAACATAAGATCTGCAAAAACTATGAATCCATTGTCATTTGGATGAGCCAAGAAAACTTTTTATGATTACTTTTGAAATATAGATAATGTAATGGCCAATTCTGTGAATAATATAATGATAAATTTTATGATTCAACACTTCAAATTCTCTTTCTTATTGTATATGCGCCCCTGGGTACAATTGTAAGTTACAAATTGTTTCTTGTAAATGTTCATATCCCCTTCACATATATGTACTCACATCAAAACATTATAATGTAAGAGGATCGAAATGTATATGGATTCATTTGAATAGTCAAAACAATTTGACAAAAACAAATTATAATTGCTTGCCTTTTATATTTTTAGACCTGCCTTTTATATTTTTAGACCTACTAAATTCTTATATGTAAGGATATATGAATCAAATTATAATTTTTTCATCATTTTATAAATCTTTTTTATTATTAATTTAATTTATCTTTTTTCTAGATATATACAACAATTTTAAGTTTTTATTTTATTTATTTGAGATATTTTCCAATGATGTCCATTAACCTACCTCTTTTTTATAATGTTATGGATTCCACATTTAAATAATGTTATGGATTCCATATTCATGATGCACATTTATGAAATGTATACATCAATTATTTTTATTTATTTAGTAGATAGAACCATAAATTTATGCAATGTTTCTTGATTGTAACATAAGAACTACACAAACTAACAATCCATTGAAATGAATTATTTTTATTTATTTACTGCATAGATCCAATGTTTCTTCATTGTAACAAAAGAACTACATAACTAACAATCCATTGTCTTTCAATGAGAAAACAATTATTTTCATGATTACTTTTTAAATCCAGATAATGTTATGGCCTATTATGTGAAAACAAATAATGTCTTTAAAATATTCTATCAACCATAATATTTTATTCGCTAGAATTTGTGGTTCAACACTTCAAATTCTCTTTCTTGCTGTATATATCCACATCTCCTTGCTTTCCTTGCAACATGGCGTTTTTTATTGCACCCCTAGGTACAATTGCTAGTATTAATTACACCGAAGGTTAGGGGCATGCTCCTTTCAATTTTTCGTCGTCTGTCGACGACGTATGAGGAGCCTCCCAGTGTCTCGCGATAGTGCGATAGTGGAGATACATAAATGAAGTGTAAAGTTTGGCCAACGATGGTCAAAGTGATTTTTGCAGAAAAAAGGCTAAGCTGATCCAATGTGTTCTCGGCTCGGCATCTTGTAACGAGCCCTCTGTCATCGATGTGATCAAACACAACACATCCTCCTCAATGTCAATATTTAATGAAATTGTGAGCTTATGAAGTCTATTTAACATATCCCCATCTTTTAGCTTCTGAAAGCGGAACTTTTGACATCCAGACAGGAAAGGAAGTATTTATGAATTTGTTGTACTTAGAATAAACACCATGTAGCCATTAGGATTTTCCATAAATTTGAACAATGTACTAAATGCTTCGTGATTCAGCTCATGACAGTCCTCTACAATGAAAACCTTGTACCCAGTAGCCGATTGAGAAAACTCAATATTCTGAAGACAGAAATTCAGCTTTTCAATATCATTATTGCTTGTAGCATTTAGCTCTGTGATATGAGGGATTTTGCCAGACTGAAAAAGTGAGAATTCTCTGCATTTCCCACATGGTCCTGATTTCCCATTGCAAGATGAACAGTTCAATGCCACAGCGAAGATTCTTGCAGCAATTGTTGTCCCTGTACCTCTGGGCCCATAGAATATATATATATATATATATAGGCAATTTTCCGTTTCAGGATTGCATTCATCAAAGATTTTGTTACAATGTTTTGTCCAACAACTTCCTTTAAGGATCTGGGACTATACTTTTGGCTCAAACTCAAATTATTTCCTTTGCAGTCCCTTACACTAAAATCATCCATGATTTCGCCTTGCCTTTTACTTGCATCCCCATGATAAATTATATTAATCTTTGTAACAGGTCAATGCATGAGGTGGATGACTTTTCTGGGTTTTAGTCGCATGCGATAGAAAACCTTTGTGGTTTTGAAGGTTCTTTTTCTTAGATGCATGTAGCGAATCCATTCTCAAATATTTAGGATTACTAGAAGATTCATGATATGAAATGTTACAGTTTGTGTTGATCCCTTCCTGATTTGTGCATGTATTGCAGCCTGCATTACTTGACGAGGTCTCGAAGAACAATTTTCAAAGCCATTTTCCTCAAAGGAAACCCCCTTAACTGAAAGATAATTTCCTCTCTGTACCCATTGTCTTCATACGTGTTTTCCTCCTTTGGTAACAATGATCAAATTTGAAGGGTGGGTCTTAATTTCAATTGGAAGGGCATTTATTCTCTCAGCCCTTCAGAGATGAAGGGCAATATAAATAATTGTACTTTAATTGACGAGTATAAATTAACCAAACCCTTTCACACAAAAAAATGCAAAAAATAAATATTGTTCTTTCAGCGCTTGTTGTGAAATCATGCATGTATGTGATGGAGAGGCCTAAGTCAATTGAATCCATGCAACTCATTGCATGTTTGAGTCTAACAATCCGCCTTTTAAATTGAACCAGAATACCTGATAAGAAGATCAGAACAATCCAACTTATCAAATCTCACTTGATAGTGTTACTATAAAGACTTATAAGATAAATTTAATATAAGACTTATTTATAGTTCTCTCTTACTCTTTGCATCTTGACAATTTAATATTTTATCGTATTCTAAGGTGAGGATGTGCAGACATAATAATCCTTAGTTATGACTATGAGATGAGGATTTAAATAGAAGAGGATGTAAAGACAAGTAATTTTTATATGTATTTTGGTAGCGCTGAGGACAAATGTCATGAGAAACCACAAATGTTTGGAAGGACGGAGGGAGATAACATCACGATCATGCCACTCATCAAACTGAAGACTATTGTTGAGCCAAAAATTGTTTTTTTTAATTTTATTAATAACCATTGTTTCTCCATATCCTGTGCCCAATGACACCTCTCTATAGCAATGCATAAATCAATTTCTGCACAATTTGTGATCCTAGCTACATGCCATTATTTGTAGTTGCATGACATCGAGTGTTCTTTATAGTTGTCGTGAGTCCATGATATTCATGCAAGAAATGAAGTCTTGTAGGGGAGGACTTTTCAAACCGACCTTTGAATTTCATTTTGACAACAAAAAAAGTGGACATTGGTAGCGAGGTTCACATAGGTAGTAGGCACAAAATTGTGAGCTAGTTTTGGGCCTAGCATTAGACTAGTAATTGCTGACACATGGTCACACTTTAGATTACATCCCCAAGTGACTCGGGAGTCAGAGTCACATCTCAATGGCTAGTGCCTCGTAGTCATTAATGATTACTGGCCATCTTCAACAACTAAGCACCGAGTGCATGACATGAGCAAGTAAGTGATTATAATTTATCATATTTACAATATTTTGAATGATGAGTTGAACTTTTTAGAATAGGAATTTCAACATCTTGAGAAATTTATATGAATAGGTAATTTCAAATGTTGCTCTTCTTTTGAAATGTTGATATAAATTATACCCTTCTTTATTGGAAGGGTAAAATTCAAATTTTAATTTTTTTTTGAAGGGCAATTTTAACTTTACACTTTTGGGAAGGGCTGTGAAGGGTTCAATTTTGAACGCTGCTTGGTAAGATGCTGATAGGAATCCTTTTGAAGTGTACCCATTGTCTTCATCAGGGGCCCAGTGACTGTATACATGACATGTTTGTGGATCCATCATGCCAAGTTGCTTTGAGTGCCCCCACAAAAAGATAGCCATGAAGACTTGAGTGTTTTATGTGGAATATGTGAAGATTTACTCTTATTTCTACCCACTCAAACCAATCCCCCCCTTTGAAACTCTTTAGCTGCCAGTTTTTAAAATAAACAAGTCAAATTACCAACATAGAAATGTTATCACAACAAAAACAAACCGAGAAAGGTGCCAACCCCTCTTGTCTCCCATTTCCAAAATACCCAGTCCAAACTACTCAAGATCTATTATAGAAGCGGGCGTTGATAGCAGTTCCGCCTCCTAGAACACTGCAAAACCATTTTGCAGCGTTTTCGTTTAATTTTATGACTGTGGATGGCAAGAGTGCAACTGCTAGAAAATATGTTTACATTGTAGTTGGAGGAGGAACGACCGGCTACCCCTTGGCAGCAAAGTTGTCTACCAAGTATTCGGTTTTTGTAGTGGCAAGGGGAGGATCTCCTTATGGAAATCCCAAAATCTAGAACGCTGATGCTTTTAAAAATGGATTGGCTGAGACATACAATTACACTTCCGCGGCATAGACGTTTGTTTCAGAGCATGGAGTGAGTAAAATACATAGATGTAATTAGTTACTATGTTGGTGGAGAATGAAGGATAATAAAACCACTGCAAAATCATAAACAATGGCACTACAAATTCAGAGTGAATTGATGTAACTACACAAAATTGATGAGAAAACTGAAAATCACCTCAGAGAAAGTGTATTCATGGTATGCTAAGTTCTTCAAAATGATGGAATAGCCTACCCATTAGGAAAACATACAATTTTCATGAGTTTTTGAGCTAGTTGAGTTGGGTACGTGTCTAAACTATGGTCTGCTGGCGATTTGTTGTCACCATTGGTTGTTGGGATTCTAGATGTAACGGTCTTACATTACTGTCTGATAAACAACAGCAAGTGACTTCTGAGTACCCAGGATTTAATTTGTTCTTCCTTTTATTTGTTGACTTCTCGGCTGGATTTTTTCCCTCTTGTGAGTGGGGACGAGTTGAAGAGTTGTTGTCGTATTTCTCAATGCTCCTACATACAAGATGCAAAGATCAGAGGGTGAGATTACATTTGTTTGGACCTCTGTTTCCTGACGTGTTGAAGGTGTTGCTTTCCCCTTCTCCAAGATAGCATTTGATTCTGATTTGTTTCTTTGATTACCTCACTCACCTGCAGGGCTTGGTTTGTTTATAAATGTATTTTTATAAGTGAAAAAGACTGAATCAAACGAAGTTATGATGGGGATACCAGGGCTACAAATCAACCTTCTTCTTTTCAAGTAGAATTGGAAAACCACCCTTCATGCGCGTAGTCAAGCTATGAATGAGCTTTTGATTTCCCATAGCTGAATATTCAACCAGGCACTTCAATATGAACATAGAAACCACAGTTTCCGCAACATATTTCATCTGAATAAATTCCATATCTAACAAACCCATGCATCGCCTTGGAAGACTGTGAATTTGAAGAGACTATGCAGGATAAAATGCCCATCCTTGTTCAACCATCTTTTTGGTTTGAACTCGAGTCATTTGGTACCCTAGATAGCGTCCCTATGACCCATGGCATATGGGTGGTAAGTCACTCGAGTGCCTCTATGCACGATAGTCCCATGAGGTAGAATGTCGTTGTGGAGAGCGTGCTTGGAGTCCAAGAGGATCAGCTGGTAAAGTCTCATTGATTCACAGATTGATGCTTGTGGGTAATGCATGCTTTGCAGATCCTCGTATGAAAATACCCAGGCTTTTCCATCCCGTTTGGGTTCAAGTTTGACGGCCATGAGACAAGCAATTTATTTTTGTGTTGCTTCCAATATGCCTACACAATGTTTAGATGTACCATAAGCTAGATATTTACATATGGATATTTAAATACAAACTAAACATACAAACTTTAATACAACGAATTTCTATTTACCTGTCATTCATCTTTCCATAATATTTTTGCTGTGCTCCCCAACACCTGTAGAAGCCTTAAATTCTTGATCATTAGAATCCGGGAAGGTAGAGAAGAGTTGGGATGTTTGTTCAAGCAAATCCATATGAGATTTAGGGACTTCATCGTCATTATATTGCGTTCCAAGAGAGAAGTATTAGTGTCAACAAGTTGCAACCTCCTCATTTCAATATGGTCAAATGCATCGTCTTCATGATAATCAACAAGCACCATTATATTTCCCCAGACAGTAATTATGTATCCAATCATCAATACTTACAGAAGATTGTTGCAATAAATCATCAATAATGATGATTTCTATCCAATGCCAAATTCGATGGGTGAAGAGCTCTTAGTGACATCTCTTAGCCAGCTTTCATAGTTTGTCATACATATTTTTATCGTTCCAACCGTCTACTCTCCATGGGACGCTTTGCGGTCATGCATATCATCTGAAACACAACTGTGTAGGTCCATTAGACACTCGGTTTGTACATTTGAAAACCCAAACTCCGTGAGCCAGAAAGACATTGCATTGGAAAACACGTGGGTGATTTGAAGGTTGGTTTGGATTTAAAAAATCAATCACCCAGGCCGCCACCATGGTTTTGAAAAAAGTTTTATCTAGCAATGAGATCTACTAATAGAGCTAACCGAAGTTGCAGAACTTGAAAAAGAAAGAAAAACTTATGCGAATCTGAAGGTTGAAGAAAGGTTTATGGGAGTTTAATGAGCGGTCATATTTATATTCGTTATTTTGCAAATAAATGTAACAATAATAAAATGAATTTGTGTTCAGTGGATTGTAATTTTCAGTTTCATATATCAAAGCTTACGACTCATACGACCTCCACATTCCATCGTGGTGGTTTTGGGATCCACAAGGAGAGAAGGGCACTATGCCTTTGCCTTTACATGTAGTGAAGAGAAAAGGTAAAAATAAATTCACTTGAATTGTTACATCTATCAAAACTTGTGCCCCCCGAGCTACAATATGTGCGTGGAAGGGGCTTGGTTTCTACATCCATTACGTCATGAAAATTAAGCAACAAGATACTAATGGACATCCTGACTATATACTATCGATATTCAATACGAAGATTGAATTGGGATATTAAAAACTTGAAACACAATATTTTCTTCACCTGTCAACCTTATTTAGCCATTCAATGATCTTCAATACATGAGATTATAAGAGGACCCACGGGAATGGTTGACAGGAAAAATGGCATCTCTTGTGCAAATTATGATGTGAGGAAATTTTGATGTCTTGCATAGTTCAAGTTTCAATTCCAAAGGTATAGTCTCTCCACGTCTAGGTCAGGTCTCAGTTTCAAAGCTACAATTCCTCCACGTCTAGGGGTTTTGAGGTTCTCTAAAGCTACCTAAAACTTGGAAAACTCCTATAACTATGCCCTTTGGATGTTTGGATTTTCTTGCTTTGTAAGATTCCATTGGCATTCAAAGGATCGAGGTGAAAGCATTGACTTATTCACTAAATGTTTTCAAATTTAAAAACTTTATGTACAAAATCCTTTTGGAGGAAACTTAGTTTCACTTATGTGGCGATTTACAAGTTTGATGTAACTTATTTTCACTTTTTTACCTAGATTTGCTTTCATCACATAAACTTATATCATCTACACACAACTTTCTCTCATTTTTTAAACATATTGAAATTCTCTTCGGTGTTTCATTTCCCCCTCTTTGGGGATATGCTAGTATTATTACATATTCTATTGTAGAAAACACTAAGATATATTAGCTTATTATATTAATTTGGTGTTAATTTCCCAACCATGAAACATAAGGGGGCTTGGAATTTATTTTCTCCTTAATGTTTTCATGAAACTTTTGGACACATAGGGAATAAGGGTATGTGGTTATGCAATAAATAAGGATGTGTTTCTTTAAAAGGGATGTTCATAACATGTAGAATGGGTAAAAGGGACAAGGGTTAATTAAAAGAGACGTATTTTAATTAAGGTGGAGAAAGAGGTTGTTGTATATTTATAAAATAATAATCATAAAATCCAAGATGAAAAGATTTAAAATATTACCATTTGGGGAATATAATTTTATAAGGGGAAAACTATAGAGGTGGGAGTTTTAAGATAAGAAGATGGATTTTTATTTTTTAAATGGAGGATAGGCCCTTTTTTCTAAACAGGAACACCAAGGTGGTATTTGTAACATTCTAGACATAGCCGTGATGATTTGGCATATATATACAAGATTGAAAAATTAATCGGTAGGCACAAAATAGGTGAATTTTAATTAATGAGATGCAAAAGACTCTTACTTACCGAAACTTCAACCGAGTGCTGAAAGGGTCAAACAATGATGATTTTTTCCAAATGAAATATGAGCATGATAAGTACAATAAGTTGAACACAATGGTATAAAATTCTAGACATGATAATGCTTATAACGACAAACGACCAATCTCCTAGGAACAACACTAACTAGACTACGACGACAATGTAAAAGACGAAACTTGGAAAATTTGTTGAAGGGGTTATACAAAAGTACAAATGGAGATACAATATATAGACATGATAAGCATATTCCTAGACACGATTTTGCAAACATAATGATTTTACAAAAAAACTTATTAGGTTCACCCTTGATGTCATTTTTTGACACTTCGAAAACATGTCGATATAGATGAGACCCGACCTATATTATTAAAGCGGTGTCAAGGGTCTCTATACTGATAATAATAACAAAGTATACACTTCGAAAACAATGCTAAATCCATTTGATGAAACAATGAGGGAATAACTCACTAAATCCATGAGGGGTGTTAGGATTATTAATCCTCCCTTGTCCAATTTGGTCATATGTCTAAATTAGGATTCATGTCTAAATCGTGAGTCCATCCAGTCTATTTTTAGTCACTATCACCATTGGGTCCACTTGGCCTAATTGGGACACATGTTCCAGTTACTAAAGTGTGGGGAACACTAACTAATGCCTACTGCCACTGATTTCACTTGCATGCATTAGTTTAGGATCCTCCTAGATCAATTCCTACAATTTAGGATCCACTCGGAGTGCTGATACCAACCTTCATTAGTTGAATTCAGTTAGTGACTAGTCAAGCTGAGTTAGGAGTCAGTTACATTCATTTCTGGTCCTCTACATTTAGTTAACGCTAGGTTTGCATGGCTACATGCAGGAGAGGCGTATTTCTCACCTACCACAGTCAGTTAGCCTTAGTCAACACTAAATTAGACACTTGAGTTGTGTTTTAGAACTTCATTGAAATCCGGTAATGGTTTAGACAATGACAGTTAACTATTGAGTCCTTCGATAATGACTTAGACAAGGTCTTAGTTATCTACAGTGAAGTAGAGTCTAATTAATTCGAATTGCATGTGGCTATTTAATCCATTGTACTTCATTGTAATTATTATCTAATTACTCTTTGATGAATGAAAAGCATTCACAGCTACAAGCCATTTTTGCATTGTTTCATTCTTCAATAATTGAGTAAATTGTGTGGTCTATCTTGTGAGTTGTGTGTTTGTCCACGGATCTATGTGCTCAATTTCATATGGTATCAGATCCTCGGCGGACAAGGAACTTCTCCTCCTTAGATATACTACTGGATCATTTTTTAGCAAAATTGCTCATTCCAGCTCTGCACCAGAAGCAAAAGGGTTACCACTTAATACCCCAAGTTAAGGAATTGTTGATCAAGCTTGAAAAACTATGCTGGGTGTGATGAAAACCTGAAATGTGTAGGTTGTTCGACCTTATGGTGCCCTTTTTTGGTTTGCAGGTACAACTTCGAAATGAATTCATCAGTTCCTCTTCTTACCCAATCCTCGGACTATTTTGAATGGAAGGTGAAGATGTTTGTATTTCTGAATAGACAAGATCTCTATTAGGTGTCCGATGGATTCAGTAGAGAGTCTTTTGAGAGTGAGAATGACTGGCTAAATGCATGTGATGCAACTTTTGGAATAATGAAATTGGCTCATTCTCCTAGCTTGCGCTACCACAGTTGATCTATTAAAGATCCACAGGAACTATGGACAACATTGGACAGAACCTTTAGAATGATTGATGAGGATCATAATAACACTTTGGAGAGCATATACAGAACCATAAGCATTCTAAATCCAAAAATATTATCCTCCACTCTCTTTGATGGAGTTGTTCAAGATGAAGAAGCATAAGCTTCTACACAGTCAATTTGAATTGAAGACAGGCTCCTTGCAGTGACTCCTTCTCCTGATGCTCCGTAAGTTTATGAGATCTCTGATATCTCATCTCCTCATATGGATGGAACATGGGAATACGTTCGAATCTCTGATATTGAAGAAAAATACTGCTGCACTTCCATGCAAACATTCACCGATGATTTTCCTTTGAATTATGTGCAAAATTTGCCAGTGATTGCTTCCAAAAGTGAAGAGGAATTTGATTTTTCTCTCTCTAATGTTACTACTGGTGTGCAAATATGTAATATATTGGATATTTTGGAAGAAATATCAGATTACCATAGTGATCCATTCGCTCCCCTTGATCTAGATCTTCCAGCAAATTCCTGCACGATTGCATGCACCAAAATTCAGAATTTTGAAGAAGAAGAAAGTTGTGCATCCACCGTCTCGGTTAACCATTTCTTTGGATATGATATGAACCTTATTGGATCTGATATGATCTTATTTTTATCTGATCTGACATTTATTGGTTCAATATTTCAGGTTCATAAGCTTTCAGTACTGCTTGTAGTTGTTCTCATTAATTTTGTGAAGAAACAAGCACCGCAAGTCTCCTACAAAACTGTTGCTGGAGATTTGATTTCATTTCACAGTTTTGGATCCGTTGTAAACATATTTAGATCTAATTTAATTTCTGATCTGATATTTTTTTGTTCAAATTTTAAAATCCAAGATCTTTCAGTCACGCTTGTAGCTACTCTCACCAATTTCGGTATGAAAGATCAAGTACCGCAATTTCTCTTCAAAATTGTTGCTGGGCATTTGGTGTTAGTTTCCTCTTATGAGGTTGCTGATATTTTATTTTGTGAATCATTATATATTTTTGAAGCTATACCAGACTATGGAGCTCAAGCATTCTCTCTCCACAGTCCCAATGCTTCTCTACCATTGAGCACATGCTCATCTCCTCACAAAACTAGTAAAGAGGAAGACATTTTGCATCCGCTTGGACACCTGCTCATAAAACTTGGAGCTGATTTTACCACTCATGGTTTTCTGTTCATGGCTTCAAGATATCAGTTTCTTGAGTGTTCCTCACATGATCTGAATCCTCAAGAACCTTTTCTCACTTATTAGTTGATTTCAGTTGCTCTACATGGGTCCAGTCTTCATCCGACAGCTGTCTATATTTCTGATTTAGTTGAGCATATCATTCTTCTTCCAAAGAGGAAGATTCCTGTAGACATAATGATGGAGAGGTTCACATGCCAGGCCCCTGGATACCTATACACAGAAGAACCAGATTGATCTTAATTCTACCTGCTTAATTAGAGGGGGGGTTTTTTTTCCCATGTAGTTTTTCCCTAGCTCCATGTATTGAGTAGTTACTTTACTTTACTTGATGTAATGGGTGACCTATGGTCTTAGTTACCAGGGCCCACAGATTGTCCAAGTTAGCATTCAGGAGGGATTTTAAGAATATTAATCCTCCCTTGTCCAATTTGGTCATATGTCTAAATCAGGGAGTCATGTCTAAATTGGGAGTCCATGCAATCTATTTTTAGTCACTAGCACCATTGGGTCCACTTGGCCTAATTAGGGCACATGTTCTAGTTACTAAAGTGTGGGTAACACTAATTGATTCCTACTTCCACTTATTGCACTTACATGCATCTGTTTAGGAGCCTCCTAGATCAATTCATACAATTTAGGAGCCACTGGGAGTGCCGATACCAACCTTCATCACTTGAGTTCAGTTAGTGACTAGTCAAGCTGAGTTAGGAGTTAGTTACATTTAGTTCTAGTCCTCTACATTCGGTTAGCGCTAGGTTTGCATGGTTGCATGCAGGAGAGGCGCATTTCTCACCTGCCATAGTCAGTTAGCCTCAGTCAACATTGAATTAGACACTTGAGTTGTGTTTTAGAACTCCGTTGAATTCCGGTAATGGTTTATAAAAAGTCAGTTAACTATTGAGTCCTCCTATAATTATTTAGACAAGGTCTTAGTTACCTACATTCAAGTAGATTCTAATCAATTTGAATTGCATGTGGCTATTTAAGCCATTGTACTTCATTGTAATTATTATCTAAAGCCATTTTTGCACAGTTTCATTCTTCAATAACTGAGTAAATTGCGTTATCTATCTTGTGAGTTGTGTGTTTGTCTACATATCTATGTACTCAATTTAATAAGGGGTCCTACAATTTACTAAATTTTAACACTGTAGATGGATTCAGAGACCCCTTTAAAAATGGGTCTCTGAATCCATATGCAGTGTTATAATTTAGTAAATTGTACAAATCCATTATCAAAATTGTAATTTTCCATTGTCGGAGTGACACAACTAGAAATGACCAATTGTTATGTGGTCATTTTTTATTTACTTCTTATCCCGTTACCAAATTGATCATTTATCTTTGTCATTTTTAGTTTAGTTATTATACCATGACCAAATTGGTCATTTATAAATGTATTAATTTTGAAATGAGGTTTGCCTTTACAATTAATGGGTTAATGAGGTTAAAGTGGTGCTCTCTTTGTGGACCACATTGATCCACATAAAGTTCTCTCCTTGTGGATCCACATTGATCCACTTAAATTCCCTCATAATCTACTTCAATTATTAGATGCTAAGGAAGAATTCTTACATCTTTCTGAATCGTTTGATCTGAATTCTTACTTTTTTGTGAATCATTTTCCTTTCATCTATATTTCTTTGATTTTGGGAGACAAAGATTGCTAACAGACAACAAGCAAGCAAGAAGATTTTGTGTTTTGAGAGATAAAAGATTGGTTTGCAATGAGAGAGCGTTTGGATTTTATGAAATCAAGAGCAAAAAGGAAGCATATGGTGCGTGCAATATTGTTCTTGTTCTTGTATGTTTTCTTTATTTTAGTGGTCCCAGCCATAGGTGGGAAGTGGGAGGTTCTGATAAAGAACTAGGGTGTCTCCTCCATGCACATGGCCCTCCTACCCAACAACAAGATGATAATCTCTGACAGCTCTAATTTTAGTCCAGTAAACATCTCTTTACCGTATGAAAAATGCGGAATGGAAATCGATGCCGTTATCCAGAAGCCTGAGTGTTGGTCTCATTCGGTCGAGTACGATCTCAACAAGAAGGTCCGCCCTCTTCAACTTCAGACGGATGCATGGTCTTCCTTTAGGGGCGATGTCGGCCGATGGGCACCTGATCCAGACCGGTGGCTTCAACGACGGAGATCGAGCAGTCAGAAGATTCATCCCCTGTGACAGCAACAACAGCGATTTCTGTGATTAGACTGAAGAGCCGGAGGGGCTGGCTTATTATGTGATGGTTCTCCACAGACCAAATTCTGCCCGATGGGATAATAATCATCCTAGGCAGGCAGGGGCAGTTAAACTACGAGTTTTTCCCAAATACTTCGAAAAAAGCTGAAGCTGAAGGTGGCAACTCGTTTCCATTCCCATTCCTTCATGAATCCAACAAAAACAACAATCTTCTTTATCCGTTCATCCACTTCGCGTCGGACGACAATCTGTTCATTTTCGCCAACACCAAATCAATTCTCTTTTACTATGTCAACAACTGCGTGTTGCGGCATTACCCAGACATGCCAGGCTACTCCAGGAACTACCCCAACTCTGGCTCCTTTGTTCTCTTCTTGCTGGATCAAGGATCCATACACGGAAGTGCTGATCTGCGGCGGGGGCAGGGGAGTTGCGTCTACGTATTCGGAGGCGAAACGGGGGAATTTACTCACGGCTTCTGACACCTGCGACTACCTGATATTTATCGATCTACTCGTCGATGGAGAAGATCCCCAATGGCAGATGGAGAATATGCCCATGCCCAAGGTAATGGGGGATATGGTCCTTCTCCCAACCGATGATGTGCTCATCATCAACGGAGCTTCCAAGGGATTCGTGGGTTGGGGCATGGCTCGGTATCCCGTTCTTCAGCCTGTTCTATACAAGCCTGCATCTAAATCGTTTGAGGTGCTCAAACCCTCGGTCGCCCCCAGGCTCTACCATTCCAGTTTCCATGTTCTCCCAGATGGTTGTTTTCTTGTTGGCGGGAGCAATCCCAACATATACTACAACTTTACGGACGTCCTCTATCCTACAGACCTCAACCTGGAGGCCTTTTCTCCCCCTTATCTCTCAGCTAAGAATGCCTCACATCGCCCATTTATCTCATACATTCTTTCTAATGTCATGTGTTATGGCCGTCTGTTCACCTTCAACTTTCTCTTGAAAAGATTGGTCGGTAAATAATATTATGAAAGCTTGTCTGTTACAATTCTTGCGTCGTCTTTCACCACGCATAGTTATTCCATGAATCAAAGGTTGCTCAGTCTCCAGATTCTTGACGTTTTTAAATACATTGTTGGCTTCAGCTTGTATCAGAACACGGTTACGGCTTCGCCCTCTGCAGCGTTGGCTCCTCCTGGTTATTATCTTATGTTCGTCGTGCATACCGGAATTCCCAGCCGCCATGGGGAATGGGTGAAACTTACCCTTCAGTGACTTTGACCAGACTATAAGATGTGTTTGAATGTAGAAACACGTCCTTCTTCTTAGATAGGTTGGTGTTTGAGATTCTGCATGATGAAATCAATTCAGTGCCGAATAAAAAGAAAAAGTATCAATGTATTGTTTCAAACTTGGCATGAAATTAATTCAGTGCCCCATTTTAGCTGATGGATGAAATCATAAGTATATTCATGTTTATGAAGTATCTTTATGTATTCTATTTCAGTTGGGTTTATGTTATGTCATCATGTATTGTGATTTTCTACATGTTTCTTGTATGTATTACATGGAATATATAAATGATCTTAAGACTTAGTACAAAATTATGTTTATTTAAATTGATTTTTTTATATTTATCAAATAAAATATCTAATATATCTAAATTTCATATTTATAGAAATTTTAATGTTAGTACACATAAAATTTAAGACACAAAATTATTTGTATAAATTTAAATATACACAATTTCAATGTCATAACATTGAAATTAAATATCAATTCATAATATGATGATGCATAGCCCTCATTTCTCCATAACTATGAAAGATTTACTCATTATATAAAACTATATTGACCATAGATTTTATAACTTTCTATAAGAAAATGGTTTGTTAAATAAAATATAAAGTGTATTAGTGAAACTAATTTTATGATGAAGAGGTTCCATTGCAAATAGTTTATAAAGAAAGATATATATAGTGTATTAGTGGAGTGAATCTTTAGAATGAAGTATTTATTTTGAAATGATTGATACACAAAAAGAATTTGATATTTTTAAAAGAATTTATGTGATAGAATTTTAATATATTGGAAAAGGCAAAAGAGAGAAAAACTAACAGTAGGAAAACTAAAAGATGATTTTAAAAGAAAAAACAATATATAAAACAAGGGCCGCGAGGTGTCAGTGCACTAACAGTTATTGCTATTGATATAAGACAAATGTTATAGA
This sequence comes from Pseudotsuga menziesii, assembly GCA_001517045.1. NCBI lineage: Eukaryota > Viridiplantae > Streptophyta > Pinopsida > Pinales > Pinaceae > Pseudotsuga > Pseudotsuga menziesii. The sequence goes on along the minus strand of LPNX010843874.1, from coordinate 187,210 downwards.
AATATGATACTTCAGGTGTTTCTCTTGCAGTCCCACTTTATACTACATGTATCTTTTAGTCCCACTAACCTTCTATATTAACATTGGTTATGGAAAAGTTCATAAATTGCTTATATAAAACTATAGTATCTCCAATTTCTCACTGAATGTAATTATGGAAAATATGTTATTTATTGACTAACCATTTATATTTATAAATCTCAGCAATTTGTTGAACAAGGGTGCAAGTTTAGACATAATTATCCTCTTACTTTGGGGGATTTTGTTTTGGGTCTTTTATTACATCATTATGGACTATTTCATCATGTTTTCTAGGATTATTGAGAGGGAATGAAGTACAAATATGGTCCATTTGTTTTACCATGTTTTCAATAAAAAGCATCAAATATCTAGTCTAAAGTCCTAATGTGTTGACTCAATTGTTATTCGACACATGTCACAAATCTTCCTTTGGAGTAGGTGCCACAAATTTAAGCACCTGCAATGTCTCGAACATTACCACATGGTGGCTCTTATATTAAACCTTTACATCTTGATTTGCTCATTCAACACAAACTATAAGTTGTTCACTATTTCTTATGGATATAAGAAGCATTAGGATTATTTTAACTTTATTATATTAATATTATTATATATTCTATTGTAGAAGACACTAAGAAATATGAGCTTATTATACTAATTTGGTGTTAAATTCCCAACTATGACACATGAGGGGGCTTAGAATTTATTTTCTCCTTAATGTTTTCATTAAACGTTTGGACACATAGAGAAAAAGGGTATGTGTTTATGCCATAAATGAGGTGTTTCTTTAAAAGGGATGTTCATAACATGTAGAATGGGTAAAAGAGATATAGGGTTAATTAAAAGAGACCTCTTTCAATTAAGGTGGAGAAAGAGGTTGTTTTATATTTCTAAAATTATAATCATAAAAGCATAGATGAAAAGATTTAAAATATTACCATTTGGGGAATATAATTTTATAAGGGGCAAATTATAGAGGTGAGAGTTTTAAGATAAAAAGATGGATTTTTATTTTTTAAATGAAGGATAGGCCCTTTTTTCTACACAGGAACACCAAGGTGGTATTTGTAACATTATATACGTAGCCATGATGAGTTGGCATCTATATACAAGATTGAAAAATTAACTGGGAGGCACAAAATTGTCGGATTTCAATTAATGAGATGCAAAAGACTCTTACTTACTGAAACTTCAACCGAGTGTTGAAAGGGTCAAACGATGATGATTTTGGCCAAATGAAATATGAGCATGATAATTGCAATAAGTTTAATGCAATGAGATAAAATTCAAGACACGATAATGCTTTTAATGAGAAATAACCAATCTCCTAGGAACAACACTAACTAGACTATGACGATGATGTAAAAGACAAAACTTGGAAAAAAAAATTAAGGGGTTATACAAAAGTGCAAATGGAGTTACAATATATAGACATGATAAGCATATATTCCTAGACATGATTGTGCTAACATAATGATTTTACAAAAAAAAAATCTTAGGTTCGCCTCTGATGTCATTTTTCAACACTTCAAAAGCATGTCGATATAACTGAGACCCAACCTATATTATTAAAGCAGTGTCAGGGGTCTCTATATTTATAATAATAACAAAGGATACACTATGAAAACAATTATAAGTCCATTTTATGACATAATGAGGGAATAACTCACGTAATCCATGAGGGGTCTATAATTTACTAAATTTTAACACTGCAAATGGATTTAGAGACCCCCTTAAAAAGGGGGTCTTTGAATCCATATGCAGTGTTATAATTTAGTAAATTGTACAAATCCATTATCAAAATTGTAATTTTTCATTTTCACAGTGACACAACTAAAAATGACCAAATAAATGACCAATTGTTATGTATTCATTTTTTGTTTACTTCTCATCTCGTTACCAAATTGATCATTTATCTTGCTCATTTTTAGTTTAGTTATTATTCCATGACCAAATTGGTCATTTGTCCTAGTCATTTTTAGTTATCTCACTTAAAAAAATTCAATTTTGGTCATTTATCCCTTGAAAAAACTGTGGTGACCAATTTTTTTGATCACCTGGTCACTTATCTCTCACATTGTATTAGTGGTAGAAGGAAATCCTATTTTTTTATCTAGAATGTTCATGATAATTAATTATGTACTATATCGTTTCTTTTTGTGTAACAGATTTATGTTATGGTACTGATCTACTAGATGTCAACATTAGTAAAATTGTCTTGTATAGTCTTATCTAGTATTTAGTTCATATCATGTCTATTGTACCATCCTCGGGCTTGGAGCATTTAATCAAATCATATCTACCAAAAAAACATAGTTAATCATAAACCATGTTATGCTTAAAAATGAGATTTATGTAGCACAAAGAAATAAACTTCAATCGAAAGGTAGAAAGGGTATTATGAATAACCCTTGTGTCCATAGGTTATAAAGAGTAATTGAAAAATGCATGCTCACAAGATGACCAAGAACATGGAAACATGACAAATTATTTTGATAAATGGTATCATTTCATGTTCAAACACAAAACTCTTTATTGATAAGATATCAATATACAAAATTTGAAATTGAAGGAAACCAACAGGTTTGTAAGATTATAGAATTTATTTTACAGTCTTAATAACTTGTACTAGATCATTTAATTTCTCTCCTACCACTTCTTTAACAATGTTTTTACTCTTTGTTAGATTATCCCACAATACTGAGAGGGGGGTGGGGTGATTTAGTATTGTCTTTTTCTTACAAAAATAACAAAACACACAATGAATCAAATAGGTTAAGACACAACTTTTATCATGGAAACTTCAAAGAGAAAACCACCAATTCAAACTCATTAATAAGATGAATTTACAAAATTACTTTATTTGCTTGCTACATAAAGGATTCATTATTCAAATTTCATTCACATCATGATTTTATTAATCCATGCTAGTTCTCCCTATGAAATAACTGGCATCCATTGATCTGATTCAACGATCAACCTCGTCCGTTGATCTTAAACTCTTTTGTGGTGATTACTTCTAAATTTCGCATTTGATTCACCTTTTTATCCTCCATGCTATTTAATCAACAAAATTCATTATGACCGTAGATCTTTAGCACTCTCCGATATCCACCACACGATCCCCAATCATGAGGATGATTTAATTTAGGCAATGTTGGGCTATCTCAGGTATAACTCTAACTTGCGAAATCCATCTTCAGTCGTGGATTGTGAAATCCATATCTTGTCCGATATATGGGTCTTCAATTCTAATACATTTATCTTCCATTGCTTGCTTTGCAGATCTTTCTCCTATCATCGACCATGTTACTGATATTCCCTTGTCATTGTTGAACTCCTTTGACATCAAAGATAATTCATGTAATGTATCTTGTCTTTTACCGATTGCATCCTGCTACATGTCTATTTGTTATTCCTTTGTCATTCATGAGCTTCTTTTACATCAATGACAACTATATTATCAGCAATATCCCCGTTTGGCATTGATGGAAACATCTAAACATTCTCCCCATTTCACAACAATGACAAAGGATAACGTGTTATGTTATTGAGGATTTCATGTCTTTCTTCTTTTTGGTAACTCCCCCTGTCATCATATCTCCCCCTGAGATTGTGCTTCCTCCTCTACAATTTTTGTAAGGGAATTACTCCCATCTTCTTTCTAAGATGCTTAAAGGCTTCCTTAGGTAGTGGCTTGTTGAAAATGTCAGCAACATGTTATTTTGTGTCAACATACTCCAGTTTGACAACCTTCTGGGACACTTGTTCTCTTAGGAAATGATATTTTATTGGTATGTGTTTTGTCTCGGAGTGCATGACAAGGTTTCTTGACATATTTATGGCACTAGAATTATCAAAATTTATTATTATTAGGTGCTCATACTTCATAATTAAGTTTTCTATTGTCTGCTTCATCCAAATGACCTGGGTGCAACATGACACAACAACAATATATTTGGTCTCTGTTGTGGAGAGTGAAATGGAAGATTGTTTTTACTTAACCATGAAGCCAAACAATTTCCTAAGAAGAATGGTGCTCCACCGGTACTCTTTCGATCATCCACACTTCCTGCCCAATCTGCATCAGTAAATGCTTTTAAGATAAACTCTTGAATTTTTGGGTACCATAACCCATACTCCATAGTACCTTTCAAATATTTGAAAATCCTTTTTACTGCAGTTACATGCGTTTCTTTGGGGCTTGACTGGAACCTAGAAACCAAACCTACATTGTGCATCACATCTGGTCTTATAGCTATCACATACAACATGATTCCTATCATGGATCTGTACATGGTATCATCCACTTCCAGAGACTCATCATCCTTACTTACTTTACAACCTGTGATCATAGGAGTACTAACAAGTTTGGAGTCTTCCATCTTAAATATTTTAAGCATGTATTTGATGTACTTAATTTGAGAGATAAATATTTCTTTATCTATTTGATAAACTTGTAAACCCAAGAAAAATGTTAGTTCACCCAACATTGAGATTTCGAATTCCTTCTTCATTTTAGAATCAATTTTTACACTTAGTATTTGTAAATTAGTACCAAATATGATGTCATCTACATAATAAACAACAATGATCAAATTCTTGTCTTCGATTTTTAAGTAGAGATTATTTTTAGTGCACCTCTTTTAAATCCTTGTTGTTTTAAGTAGTTGTCCAGCCTTGAAAACCAGGCCCTTGGAGCTTGTTTGAGACCACAGAATGCATTTTTCAGTTTGGAAACATAGTCTTTGTTTTCTGATAATAGGAAACCTCTGGGTTGTTCAATATAAACCTCTTCTTCTATATTTCCATTAAAAAATGCAGACTTGACATCCATTTGATATACTTCAAAGTTTTTATGGATTGAGAGTGCTAGAAACATTCTGATTGCTTCAAGTATTTCCACAGAGGCATAAGTTTCTTCAAAATCAATCCCTTCTACCTGAGTATACCCTTTAGATATTAATATTGCATTTTTCCTTATCACTTGACCATCCTGATTGAATTTGTTCTTGAAAACACATTTGGTCCCTATAACATTCTTATCTTTGGGTTTTGGGACAAGTTACGAGGTCTCATTTTTCTCCATACGATCTAGTTCTTCATTCATGTATTTGACCCATTCATTACTTATGATGGCTTCTATAAAAAAATTAGGTTCCACTTTTGAGAGTAGGGCTTGTTCATTAAATTATAGTTTTCTTCTTGTACTTACTCCAGCAATTTTATCACCTATGATCTGTGTCTCCAAATGATTCTTCTGTATCCTTCTAGATGGAACTTTTGTATCAAGTCTTGGGGAGTCTTCTTCGCTTTCCTGTGTATATTCCTTCTCTATTCCTTCTTCTTCATTATGAGTACTTTTGTCCTCTTGTAAGTCTTTATTATTTGTATTTTTAGCACTTTCATGACTTCTTGGTTTTATATCATCTATTCTTACAGCTGCACTTTTTGCAATCTTGTGTAACCTTTTATTGAAACATCTATATGCCTTCTTAGAGGATGAATATCCTAGAAATATTCCTTCATTGATCCTAGAGTCAAACTTGCTAAGATCATCCTCATTCCTTTTAATGTAACACTTACTGCCAAATGCTTTGAAATATTTGACTGAGGTTGGTCTTCCATACCATAGTTCATAAGGGGTCTTGTCCTTATTCACTCTAAGTTGTCCTCTATTAATTATATAGATAGCTGTGTATACTACTTCTTTCCAATATGCATCTAACAACTTTGCTTCATTAAGCACTGTTCTGGAAACTCCTTCGACTATTCTATTTTTCCTTTCAACCACACCCTTCTGCTGAGGATTCTTTGCAGCTAAAAAGTTGTCTCTTGATTCCATGTTTCTCACAAAACTCATCGAACTCATTTGAATTAAACTCTCCGCCATTGTCTGATCTAAGACATTTGATCTTCATATGTCTCATTTTCAACCATTGCCTTGAAGATTTTGAACTTCTCAAAGGATTCTCTTTTTTCTTTGAGAAATGTCACCTAAGTCATCCTTGTGTAATCATCAATGAGAAACATGAAATAATATCCCCCTTGCAAGATTTTAGTTCTTGATGGTCCACAGAGATCTGTGTGCACTATTTCCAGAGAATGTGAGGTCATATGTTCTTTTGTTTTAAAATTGGCACTAGATTTCTTCCCATGTTGACAATGTCTATAAACTGAGTTTAGGGGTTTTACAATTTTAGGCAAGTCTCTTACATCTTCCTTCTTACTTATTTTGACAATATTGTCAAAATTTAAATGTCCCGTCCTCCTATGCCATAACCAACTTTTATCAACCATACTTAAGTAACATTGATTTTCATTTTCTAGGATGTTTATACATTGCTTGAATTTCTTATAGCAATGCCAACAAGTCTTCCTGAGTCCTTTTTTCTGATCTCACATTTCTTCGAGTAAAAAATACAGATGTTCCCTTGATCACATGTTTGACTTACACTGAGGACATTAGGCTTGATATTTTCTATTAGTAATACATTTTCTGCTTTGATCTTGTTATTGACAACAACTATTTCTTTGCCAATTATCTTGGAAGACAAATTGTCTCCAAAAGTGACTTTACCCTTATTATATTTTAGTGTTATGAATTTGTTTGGGTCACCGGTAATATGTTTTGAACACCCACTGTCCAAGTGCCATAGGTTTTGGTTTTCTGTTGCACATAGAGCAATCATGGAACTTTGCTTTTCTTCCTTTTCCCTCCAATACTTCTTTTCTTTTGTGTCTTGAGATTTAATTTCAACATTCTTCCTTGTTGGAGTCATCAGTTTACAATCTCTTCCCATATTTCCATGGGTATTACATTTGTAACACTCTATGTCATATTTTTGAAGAAGTGTAAAAAGGTTATGATTTCCTTTTGGTTTATTACTTGATGACTTCCTCTTGTATTCAGGAACCTTCCCATAAGTTCTACAATTTAAGGCTTTATGACCAAATTTATTACAAGGGTAACAGTGACCTAAAAATATCTACAGATATCTATTTGGTCTCTTTGGAACCATATTATTTCTGTTTTTTTATCTTGAGAGCTTAGGGAAGCTTTCTTGCTATCTTCCTTTTTCATTGGACTCTTTAGTGCTTCAACATAACTTTTCTTTTTTCCTCCTTGATTAGTGAGGGACAAACATTATGGCTTGTTTTCTTTGTTAAAACCCAAGCCAGATCTAGCACTTGATGCTCTTTGGCTATCCAAGATGTCATCTAGAATCCTTGAGCTATTCTGAAACTTTGGTTTGATAGATCCTTCATCAAGCTTTTTCTTGAATTGCATTATCTCTTCTTCAAGTCTCTCATATTCTTGTATTCTTATTTTGATATGCAGGTTTAGGTCCTCCTAAATCCTTTCGGAATCTAGAAGTTGAGATTCCAACTCACCAATGATATGACTTGACTGTTTGTTCTTTTTCCTGCATTTCTCAAGTTCTTCAAGAGCGCTAACAAGTTCAACTGTTAAGCCTACTTCTCCTTCTACATCTGAGTCACTATTTGAAGCTTGAGTATCTATACCCATGAATAGAATTTCAGTTTCCTCATCTTCACTTGTAAATGCATCTTCACTATCTTCCATGGTGTAGACAATTTTCTTTTTCTCATAGGACTTCTTCTTGTTTCCTGTTTTACCCTTTTTGAATTTTGAGGTTTCTCTCTCATCACTATCTTGTTGTTCAGGGTAAGTAAATATTGAAGCAAAATGTCCAATTCTTCCACAGTTAAAACATTTTAGGGGCAACTTTCCTTTATATTTGTCAGTACCTTTCTCAAGTTTTTTAATAAAACGAGCTTCTTCATCATCTAGATTCTTTGATTGATTTTTGGATGAGGCTTTAAATTTTGCTTCTTTTCTTGAGGATTCATTTATTCCTATTCTCATCTCATATGGAGTGAGGATTCCATGTAGTTCATCTACTGTCACATGATCAAGATAATCTTGTTCTTCTAGGGTGGATACTTTTGAGTCATATTTCATTGGCAATGTTCTTAGTACCTTGCTCACAACTTCTCTCTCTTTTAATTTTCCTCCAAGACCTCTAATAGCATTGACAACCTCATATACTCTTAGAAGGTATTCCCCAGTATTTTACTCTTCTTTCATTTTAAGGCTCTAAAACTTCCCTTTATATGTCTGAATCTTGGATTCTTTGACTTTACATGATCCTTCATAGGTAATCTTTAACTCATCCCAGGCTTGTTTGACAGTCTTGCATCGCATAACTTTTGTGAATATAGAGTTTGTCAACCTACTCAGGATTGAATTTAGGGATTTGGAATTACCTTCATATTTGCCTGGTTCCTCTAGGTCTGTAGGTGCTTGGTCATCTATTTTATACTCTTTTTCAGTTGTTTCCCAAACCTTCCATCCAAGGGACATCAGATGGCACTTCATTCTCACGCTCCAGTATGCATAATTTTCTCCCGTGAATAATGGAGGTTTGTTGGTGGCTAAACCTTCTTGTTGATATATAGTGGTTTTTAAATAGGATCTACCTTCCAGTGGTTAAATTGTGGTGAAGTAAGCTGCTTTGATACCAATTGTTAGATTATCCCACAATACTAAGAGGGGGGTGAATCATTATTGTCTTTTTCATACAAAAATAAGAAAACATAAAATGAATCAAGTAGGTTAAGATACAATTTTTATCATGGAAACTTCAAAGAGAAAACCACCAATTCAAACTCATTAATAAGATGAATTGACAAAATTGCTTTCTCTGCTTCCTACAATAAGGATGCACCAACACCCTATATTTTTTCGTGCTTCGACATACAAGGATTCTTCAACACCCAGGGTTTATGTCTGCTCCAATAGACAAGGATGCTTCAACACCCAAGGTTTTCTCCTGCTCCAATAGACAAGGATGCCACAACACCCTTTGCAGACTTATAGCCTACCCTAGAGCCACCTTGCCACCTTGGACTGATTTTTATCAGTCTACTATTCACTTCTTGGACTCTGTCATTCGCAATCATAGAGACAAATTATTTCCTTCAACTATTTTGTTGATAAATACCTTCACGTTTCCTGCGGACGCATCTCTTCACCATTGCGCCATTTCATTCTTTGATCGTGCCTCTTCATGAAAACTCAATTCCTCATTCTAGCACTGAGCCGACGAGTCATCTACCTTCGTTGTGATTCTACAAAAAAAAAATAAGACAACTTTTTGTTAATCAATTTACAGTTTAATCTTCTAGTAGTGTTCTTCCGCAATCTCCATTTCCGAAGTCATCCTGATTCATTGATCTCATTTCGGGCTTTTTCTTGATCGTAGATTTGAGATAAAAATCAGATAGCGGATATGTGACTTTTTCCAAATATAATTCCATGATTTCCGCTTTCCAACCCAATCTTTCCACACTGTCGATCTTGTTCGAGTTCTATCCTGGTCGTTGATATTTCGGATTGCAGATTTTGGGTTTGTGACTTTTTCACCATGTCATTTCGAGATTTCTTCTTTCCGCCATTTTTCTTCAACACCGTCGATCTTATGTGGATGTTTTGCGGACCGTTGATCTTCAAAATTTTGGGTAGCGGAACTGTGACATTTCCCAAATCCTTTTCGTGATTATTTTCCTTCTGCTTTCCTCCTGCTTTTTGCCTTACGGACTTCGGGTTGCGGAAACCCATATTATTCTAGACCTTGATTTCTCGTCTTCCGCTTTCCACCTTCCGCTTTTCCTCTGAAACATTGATTTTTTTTGCGGTTTCACTCTTATTCGTTAATATACGATTTAATGTGGATTGTGGATCCTCACTTTTCTTTGTGCATAAATCATTCACCACCATAGATTTCCTCATTGATTAAATCCTAACCGTTGATCTACAATTTAGTGCGGATTTGTGGATCTTCCCTTTTCTTTGTGCAAAAATCATTCTTCGTCATTGATCTTCTCAAAATTGGATTCTATATTTCTCTCGACTGATCTGGACCATCCATGTTGTTAGTAAACTATTTCTTAATGATATTTTTCTCCCATCCAGAACGTTAACTAGCTTACTAGTTAAATCTACGAATTCCCTTGAGGTCCATCGAATCAACGGTGGACTCCAAATGTCTTAAACTATAATTGATGGAAATTATATGCCCATCATAATTTTATTAAACCTCGCAACTTCTCCGGCGAAATCATTGACGGGCATTGATCAATTTCAATGATCACCTTATCTGTCAATCTCTGCCATCTTCAATCAACGACGGACCCCAAATAGAACAAACTTGTTTGAATTAAAATTCCGCACCCATCTTAGTAGTTAACTCAACTTCTAGTTGAATCTGTGAAATCTATGAGGACAGTCATATCTAGATCGACGATGGACCCCAAATATCATAAGGCCAATTTTATTCAATTTTTGCGTACATCGGGATTTAATTAATCTGCGCTAGTTCTCCCTACGAAATAACTGGCAGTCATTGATCTGATTCAATGATCAACCTCATTCGTTGATCTTAATCTCTTTCATGGCAATTACTTCTGAATTTCACATCTGATTCACATTTTTATCCTCCTCACTATTTAATCAGCGAAATTTATTCTGACCGTAGATATTTAGCACTCTCTGATATCCACCACACAATCTCCAATCATGAGGATGATTTAATTTAGGCAATGTTGGGTTATCTCAAGTATAACTCCAACTTACGAAATCCATCTTCATTCATGGATTGTGAAATACATCTTATGTCTGATCTATGGATCTTCAATTCTTATCTATCGATCTTCCACTCCTTGCTTTGCAGATATTTCTCTTGTCATTGACCTTGTTACTGATTTTCCTTTGTGATTGCTGAACTCCTTTGACATCAAATATAATACATGTAATGGATCCTTTGTCTTTTACTGATTTCATCCTACTACATGTCTATTTGTTATTCCTTTGTCATTTGTGAGTTCCTTTGACATCAATGACAAATATATTCTCAACACTCTTCAATACCTTGAAGGTGGGAACAACCCTCACACTTACCTACTTTGTCGAAGGTTGTTACAAAAATAAATAAATCAAAAGCATCAGTTGAAGACATGTTAGAAATCACAAACAAAGGAATATTTTATAAGCAATCCAGATATGAATTTGAGAAAAGCATGAGGAATAACAGTGCATTCCTGCAAGGTCAATTTATCGATTCAAGAGAAAAGTGATTAAGAGCATAATAAACAATTGATAGAAAAACTATGATGTCATAGAAGAAGTGAGATGCTGAAGTTATCAAGATAGAATACAAGTTTTATGTCAAGAGAAATAATAGGCCTTGTTCCCCTTGTTGCATTGAAGCTTCAAAAACCTAACATCTGAGTATTTATGTGATAGTTCTTGTAGTTTGAGACCAACAATATGGCATGGAACACACCTTTAAATGAATTCATAAGGGATGCAAGCTTATAAAAATAATTGTTTTTAACCAAAATATATTTATTATTAGTGGTATTCAAAGTCTTTCAAACCACAAGAATCGAAACATCTTCTGGACATATTTTTCTCATATTCCAAATTCCTACACATCATGGAGCATGACATCAATCTTTTCGTGACAATATGAAAAAATGGACAAATTTATACAATTTATATAGTAACCCAGTGTGCATACATAACAAATATATTGTTTAAGAGTGGAACTAGTATACATATAGAGAATTAGAAAATATACCAATTAAAATATATTATGGTGAATTTAATCAAACTAACCAAATGGTTCGAGCGGGAAGAAGGAGGGGTAAATCAAGGACTATGATAATTGTGTTGATAATTGGAGTAGTTTAGGTTTCACTCAACTATATTCAATGTTCATGCATTATATATATACTATTAGACTTGTTAAATGTTTATAAAATGAAGAGGTTAGGTGGGGTTATGGTCAATCCTAATGGACAACAAAAAAAAATGCATGTATCTAGGCCTATCTTATACAAAGTTCTAAATTTACAAAAAGATTGAGAGCTTTGGTAAAGCATTGAAAACCTTGCAAGAAGCATATCTCACTTTAATGAGAACAATAGAGACCATATAAGTTCACCATGAGGAAACATTGGAAATCATATACAGATTAAGTATTTTGATCTAAGAATGTGAAGTGAACTAAAAGGATGAATATCTAAAAAATCAAAATATTTTGGGTATGCACCAAACTAAAAGGAAGAGGATTATCAAAAAAATCGAAGGTTTGAATTTTGATTTTATGCCACTAAAAGGTGGAGGAATATAAAAATAATGGGGTTTTCATTTTTTTTATTAAATATATTTGTTTTTTATTTTACAATTAGTTTTATTTGGCATTGTTCATGATAATTAATTATGTATTATATCATTTATTTTTACGTAACAGATTTATGTTATGGTATTGATCTACTAGATATGAACATTAGTAAAATTATATTGTCTCATCTTATCTGGTATTTAGTTCATAGTTTGTCTATGTACCATCCTTAGGCTTGGAGCATTTAATTAAATCATATCTACCAAGAAAACATAGTTAACCATACATCATGTTATCCTTAAAAATGAGATTCATGTAGCACAAAGAAATAGACTTCAATTGAAAGGCAAAAAGGTTATTATGAATAACCCTTGTGTCCACAGAGTACAAAGAGTAATTGAAAAATGCATGCTCACAAGATGACCAAGAACAGGGAAACATGACAGCTGAATTTGAGAAATAATATCATTCATGTTCACACACAAAACTCTTTATTGATAAGATATCGATATACAAAATGTAAAAATGAAGGAAACCAACTAGTTATTAAACTAATGGATGCCAAAATAGATAGGAGTGAGGGTTGTTCCCACCTTCAAGGTATTGAAGAGAAAAAACATTGTTAAACAAGTGGTAGGAGATAAATTAAATGATATGGTACAACTTATTAAGATTGTAAAATCAATTCCATTAGTTTAATAAAAGGTTGTAACCAAAAAACATCAATTAAAGGAACCAATTGAAAACATGTTAGAAATCACAAACAAAGGAATTTTTTATAAGCAATCCATATATAAATTTGAGAAAAGCATGACGAAAAACAGTGCATTCATGCAAGGTCAGTTTATCCATTAAAGAGAAAAGTGATTAAGAGTATAATAAACCTTGATAGGAAAAATGTGATTTTATAGAAGTGAGATGTCTAAGTTATCAAGATGAAATACTAGTCTTTATGCCAAGAGAATTAACAAACCTTGTTCTACTTGTCGCATTCAAGCTTTAGAAATACATCTAAGTATTTATGTGATAGTTTTTGCAGTTTGGGAGCAATAATATTGCATGGAACACACCTTCAAATGAATCCAGAAGGTTTGGAAGGTTAGAAAAAGAATTGCTTCTTACCAAAATATATTTATTATTAGTGATGTTTAAAGTCTTTCAGACCACAAGGATTGAAACCTCTTTTGGACGTATTTTATCATATTCCAAAGTCCTACACATCATGGAGCATGACATGAATATTTTCCTGACAATATGAAAAAATGGAAAATTTTATAAAATTTATACAGCAATCCAATGTGCAAACATAGAACAAATTTATAATATTTTCCTCAATTATCTTTAACCGAATGATCATTTTATTGAACTGAAAGTGAACTAACTTTAAATGAATGTTAACTGACTTTGAACTGAATTTTAATTGACTTGACCTTAATGTTAATTGAATGTGAATTGAACTCAATCCTTAACTGGTTGTTGATTCCTTAGTTAACAAGCTAACTTAAGTGTCATCGGTGCTTCACTCTTAGTGCCATCCATGCACAATTTCTATTATTAGCTTTTGCATTGATCTCTTTAGTTAACTTATACATGATGATTGATGAATAATAAGCTCTTCTTTACTTAACTAATTACATTCATTAATAGTTCAACTGATGCTTTGATTGAGGCATTGATTCATGCATTCATATTTTATTAAAGCTTTATAACTTGAGTTCACTCAGACATTTGCAGGGGCAATTTGATTTCTCTTTCTTTATTATTTATTTAATTATCGTTCAATAATTAATGCATGGTCCATATGTGTATTATTTATCCATCTTATCATATCATACTCAAAAGAATTATTCCATACATACTAATGATAATAGAAATTACCCCAATCCATATAGTCATATGCTAAATTAATTCATTCTAGGGGTAGCTAATCCCTAAAGGAGACTTATAGCACTTAGTGACCATGACTAGCAATATATCACATAGTATAACCACCTCAACAAATGGAGGTCCACGGTATTGATACAACACAATATAATCTCCACAATTGGATATCCATTCTCATAGGGTAAATTCTATGAGAATACTTGACTTGGTATTACTCACAAGTATAGTCTTGATATTACTCACAAGACTTGGCTTGATATTACTCACAAAATTTACAATACAACATCACCACCTTAATCATATGACGTTAAATAGGACTTGATATGACTCACAAGTTTGATTTGATATTACTCACAAGTATGAAGAATGACTCTTGATGTTGTACAATGAACATGCCCTCTCAGTGAGGGATACATTCTCTTCTTTACCAGGTATTTTCTATCATACCAAGATTATCTCAAAAGTATATCAACTTCTTCACAAACATCAACTTGTCCACATATTTGCAATCTCCTCATTAGTAGCTATGTACATAAATTTTACTTTACCCGAGCATGACTTCAATGAAGTAAAACTTCATCTCAATGTGTTCTATCATAACACACAAGGGTTTTCAGAAAGCTTGACTATTAACACCTAATAATTGTAGGATTCAAGTCTTTCACCCTAGTAGGTAGCATCCCAAGCTACACTACTCCTCAGCGTGTAGTACTATCAGAAAAATACATTTAGCTTATGTAGTACCAACCAAAATACACATAGCTAATCCAAAGCTATAGAATAGGTCTACTATGTATCAAAATATAATAAAGAACCTATTCTAATGTACCTCAAAGGTACTCAAACATATGCTTATACACAAGCATAAAAATACAACATGTCTTCTAGGTACTTTAAGAGACCAACCTGCTACTTATTCAAAGTAGCATCATATCGATCTGATCTAGAATGAAATTTCTCTAAACTAGAAACTATGGATTTCAATCCATCATAAAAAACATATTAAATGTGTAATTATCGTGCAGAAAGAAAATATTTTCTTTTCTTTTAATTTTTAACAGTCGTTGACTTCAAGAATCTTCTACCATCTGAAGAATTTCTTTGTGATCTTTCCATTCTCTATGATTTTCTTAAAGGACTAATCTCTTTCATATTGATTTCATATCATAGTACCCCACATATCTAATTGAATGGATATCTAACCTCTTCAAGAGGTTTAATTTTTCTTTGATAGTTTAGACTATAACTCTTCTAGAGTATCCAATAGTCTCCAAGACTTTAACCATGTCTCTACTCATGTGTATTCTCTCCACAATATATCACATCCCTTTGTTTCCCGAGTCTTTTATCATGACTAACTAGTTTGGGGCCTTTTAATTGCTACTTACTAGGAAGATACATCAACACTCCCTCTTCAACCAGAGGAGTATTTTCATACTATACCAAGCTTGTTTTATAAATAGGATTAGAAAATATGTCGATAATTATTCACATCCGTGGATACGTATAAGAGTTAAATATCTCCTTTTTGCACCATGTCTCGGATATAACTAACTAGGGACTTTGTAAAGTTTTACTACTTTACAATATGCTCTATCTGAGCAACATCTTTGATGTGATTTTTCTCAATCACTATACTAGTCATAATCCATATAATTATGAAACTTACTTTCACTGAATGAGACATGTTTGAATCCACATACTCTTGTACAAAATAGGTAATACAACACATGCTTTGTTGTATAAGTCTATGTACTTATTGTAAAGCATATAATTGATTTAGTGACCTATATAGATATATCTAACATCTATGAGATCCTACAAATTTGAACAAGAATTGTTCTTGAATCTTTTCAGGAACTCTACTAAACATTTTCTCAACAAAAGAAAATTTTATCTAATGGCGGTTACATCTCTAAACTTAAGAATCATCCAATACTCTTACATATAGATTCCTTCTGAATATGAGTATCGTACATGGTTTCTACATAGCAGGAAGTTAATTTAACCAGTTCCAATGTTTTTTCCAGGAGCTAGAAAATCTAGTAGCTTCTCCCTCTCAACATCTAGGATGTGAGAAAAATAAATTTGATTCCTCCATCGTGGAGACTCATACTCCTATATATATAACACATATATGAATATAATTAATATAAATACATTATCTTCGGAAGTCTTTACATTTATCTTAACAAAATTATGGCTTCTATTATGTCCTCTTCGTAAGAAACATAGGAAGCTCGTGTTATACTCTTTTTTAGGATCAACCATCTAAATGACTCCATGTCATTCTCTTCTTGGAGGTCATGGAATATGTTTTTTCATATAAGAAAAATTATCCAAATGATTAATAACATTACATAATTAAGAAATGTAATCACATGAAAACTTTCAACATACTGGCAATGGTTCACACAATTATGTACATAGAACAAATCAATGTTTTGACATAACTCCATTCATATCTTATGTGATGTTTTGAAACCTTATATTAGTTCACAACCTTATATTTTATGAAGGAAATATGAAGCCCCATATTCATATCTGATGAATCCCTCTATCTAATATATTATTATCAATCATGCAGTCCTATGTTCACAGCTCATGAAGCAAGCATGCACCCCTCTATCTCATGTCTTACAAAAGAAATTTTCAGCTTTATATCAATCCTATATAAGTATATATAATTCCTACATAAGTCTTATATCATTCCTATATAATATCACATAATATGGACTCGTGAGATTGATAACATGCTAATAAAAGACAAACAATAATGTATATGCTCAATACAATTGCAAAGTCCCGGAATACAGATATTTATATGACAATCATGAAACATATTCAAAAACCATTAGATCTGATGTCTAACATCATATAACAATAAAAATATAAAGCAATTGTCTTTTATTGATATGTGTGGGGTCCCTCTTGATATATGCACCCTTGCGAAGAATACTTGAGTCTTTCTTTATTCAATTGAATGTAATAGATTCTTTGTGGTGAAATGTTTTCTTGTTAAGATTTCATATGATTAGCTAGATATCATTAGTGTTTAATCCAATTTCACATCAAAAGCATATGCAGAATCATTGAAAGAAACACAATCACAAGATAGACACATATTTATCATGGGAAACCCTCAAGGGGAAAAAAACNCTCTCTCTCTCTCTCTCTCTCTCTCTCTCTCCTATGCGTTATACACAAGTGAGTGTGTGTGTTCAAATGAGGAACATGACTCCTCTATTTATACTCTTTTTGTCATTTGAATTTTACCCTAACAATTCATCCCCAACAAACTTACTTGGCCGAATTCACTTAGGAAGACATAAAACAATATTATATTATATTCAAGAGGGTACTATTGACCTAACTTACAATGGAGGTTATACCTCATGACTTTATGATGACCAAATACAATAGTAACATCCTAACGGATGAATAAGACATCTCCCTTGGGTTACATCAGTAAAATACATTTAGAATATTCTTCGAAGTTACAATATTTCAACACTCCCCCTTAACAAGAAGGGTATTCTACTGATAGCAACATCATCAACTATAGGAGAAAGGAGAGAGAGCATCTTCAATAGTATTAAGGTAATATATCTATACGTCATAGGAATTTTTTAGCAATCATCAACAACTGGAACAGTTACTGGAACATATTCAATATCTTCAGTATTGGAACATCATCTTCTACAGAACTGAGTCTTCATCTTCTGCAGTGTTCGATCACTTGATCCTTTGCAGTAGCACTTTGAGCTACATCTTCTTGCAGGACTCTATCACTCAATCATTTGCAGCAACACTTTGATCTTCATATTATTGCATCACTCGATCACTTGATCCTTTGCAATAATACTTTGATCTTCATCTTCTTGTAGCACTCAATCACTTGATCCTTTGTAGTACTTGATCGCTCGATCTTTTGCAGTACATGATCACTTGATTCTTTGCAATAATCGATCACTTTATCCTTTGTATCACTCGATCACTTTATCCTTTATAGCACTCTATCACTTCATCCTTTGTAGAACTCGATCGCTTTATCCTTTTCATTATCTGCAATCATACTTGATATTTTTATCAATACTTTTAGCGTTTGCATATGTGCTTGATATGTTAATCAATAACATCGTTAGAAGCATCATTACCTGCAACACACATGATATCTTTGTGGGATGATCAATCCATATCACTTTTGGATACAAGTCCAAGGATGATGAAATCCTCATCATCTTACTCCCCCTTAACGAGGAGGTTCCATATCATCGACCAGTTGGATTGTCTGCAAATGAATGCAGGACCATATTATCTGCAAATGAATGTAGATCTTGTCTAAAAATGAAAGCAAGGCCACATCATCTGCAAATGAATGCATATCTCATCCGTAAATCAATACGGGACCACATCGTCTGCAAATGAATGTAGATCTCATCTGCAAATGAATGCAGTGCCACATCGTCTACAAATGAATGTAGATATCATCCAAAAATGAATGCAAGACCACATTGTTCACAAATGAATGTGAGGCTCATTGTAGAACATCCTTATCCTTCTACTGCTAGTACCACTCTCAAGAGAGTGTTCTTGTCTACGGAACCACTCTACAAGTGAATGTAGGGTCATTCTCTAGAAGAGATTATCATCTACAAGACCATCCTTAGTTGGTAAGGGCTATGACCACTCTCAATATTAAAGTGTTCTTGTCTGCAAGACCATCCTCAAGAGAGGATACTTTCGTCCACAAGAAAATGTCGGACCTCATCAACATTTGTGGATGCACTTGGCCTTTTCTATACTAGTTCATTACTGCCATCTCATTCGTAGTGATAGTCTCATCATCACTCCCCCTTTCCGAGGAGGGTCCATATCATCAACTTGCTCCCCCTTTCTGAGGAGGGTCCATATCATCAACCTACTCCCCCTTTCCGAGGAGGGTCCATACCATCATCATTCCTCCTTGCAAGGAAAGTCTATAACATCATCATCATTGTTCCTCCCTACAAGGAAAGTCTTTTTGGACTACACCAAGATTTTCATGGAAGTATTCAAACTTTACTCGAGATGTATGTTTGGTCAACACATCAACAACTTGCTCATCGGTACTCACATACTTGATTTTTATAGCTCCCTTTTGTACCATATCCCTTATGTAAAAACATCGAATTTCTATGTGATTTGATTTATCATGGAACACAGGATTCTTTGTCATATTTATGGAACTCTGGATGTCACATAGGATCATTGTGGTTTCTAACTCCAAGTCAGATAGACATTACATCAACTTCTAAAGCCATATGGATTCACAACTAGCAGAACATGCTACTATGTACTCGGTTTCAGTTGTGCTAAGAGCAACACTGGATTGTTTATTGCTAAACCATGAGATCATGGTGGATCCCAGACAATAACATCCACTTGATGTTCTCTTTCTGTCTACGGCACTTCCTACCCAATACAAATCTGTATATCCAGACAATCTGTAGTCATGATCTCTATCATAGTATAGTCCAAACTCTATCGTGCCTTTCAAGTACCTCATCACATGCTTTGTATCTATCAAGTGAACATGTCTAGGTTTAACGAGATACTAACTCAAGGTGTTCACGGCAAAGAATATATCTGACTTGGTATTCGTCAGATACATCAACGACCCAATAATTTATCTGTACTGAGTCACGTCTACTAACTCTAATGATTCATCACATAGCATCTTCAGGTTGGTATCCATGGGTGTGGCCATATATTTACAATCCAACATATCAAGTATTTTAATATTTCCACTGCATACTTTTCTTGGTTCAAAAATATTCCTTCTGGGATCTACCACAATTCCAGGATGAGAAAATAATGCATCAATCCAAGATATTTCATCTTGAATTCTTCATCAAGCTTCTCCTTGCAATCTGCAATCTGTTTTTCATTTCCTGTCAAGAATAAGCCATCCACATATAGTAATAGTATGACAGGTTCATCATCCATAACCTTAAGGTAAAGGTTAGGGTCGGATTTCCTCTTGGTAAATCCCAAGCTTGTCAAGAAGCTATATAGTCTTCCATACCAAGCTCTAGGAGCTTACTTCATTCCATATAGAGCCTTCTTCAACTTACATATGTGATTCCCTTTGTCTTCGACTTCAAATCCTTTTGGTTGTTCGATGTATACTTCTTCCTCAATCAAATTTAGGAATTTTTTCTTTACATACATCTGGTGTAGATTCCACTTCATCATGGATGCAAGTGCCATGATGGTTCTGATGGAAGTGTACCTTGCTACTAGAGAAAGTTTCTCTTCATAATCAATTCCCTCTTTCTAACAAAATTCTCTGGTTGCAAATATTTCCTTGTATTTTTCAATACTTCCATCAGTTTCATGTTTTATCTTGTAGATCCACTTGGAAGATACCACACTCTTGTTTTCTGGTTTGGGTACTATATCCCAAACATCATTATTTATTATTGACCGGTATTCTTACGTCATTACTTCTACCCATTCTTTCTTCTGTATGGATTCCTTGTAACTGGTAGGTGGTTGATCTACGATATCACACATTAAGGCTACATAACTGGAGAATGGATTAGATATATTGCTTGTTCGTGTGGAGCCTTCTGGAGTTCCATACTTTTATTCTTCTTGTATGATTTCTCTTACCCAAGCAGGTTTTCTCTTTCACGATATGTCCATAGTAGGGGGTTCCTGAGGTTCTATCATATCATGATCTTCTTATGCTTCTATTTCAAGAGAGGGTATAGCCTCTACTTTTCTGGGAGGTACATCCTCTTCATGTACTTATTCATGCTGACACTTTCTATATTTCTTAAGAGTTGTTTCTTTGTCAAATGTCACATCCCTACAAATCTCTATGTGATGAAATCCTAAAATGTATATCTTGAAGGATTTTGAGTCTTCACAGTATCCAACAAATATTCCCTTCTTTCTGGAAGGGTCCAAATTGGTTATGTTTTCTTTTGGAATGTGAACATATATTGAAAAACCAAATATCTTGAGATGGCTCACTTCATGTTGCTTTCTTGTGTACATTTTTTATGGAGTCTTGAATCCAAGGGCACTATGGGATAATCTATTCTGCACATAAAGTGTTGTTTTTGTTTATTCAACCCATAGATGCATATGTGTAGTAGGCATTTCTCCCTAACTACAGAGCAGGAATGGCTACCTTTCGTCTATAGGATGGAAGGGTAGGGTTCTTGGTGGTTGTGCAAGAAAAACAAAATAGAAATGAAATAGAACAGAAATACAAAGAAAACCCCTCTACACACAAAGTTATGGGTTAAGCTCCAAGACCCTGCATACAAACAATGAAAACCTGCAAGAACATGTTAAACGATAGACCTGCAAACAAACTATGATAGAAAACAATAAAATAAACAACATAAAACAGATATTATACCTTCTATGGGTGGAAATGGGCCACCATGCCCTAGCTTGGGGAAGCACCTCTCTTAGGAATGGGGAGCTATGGCTCAAATGGAAGGATGAATGAGAGGGAGGGTGAATGGCTTGAGAGGCAAATGGTCTCAAGGCACTCACTCGGTCAGCATAACAATATGCAAAGAAGGAATGTTTTGATAGTGACCCCCACCCCTCTATTTATAGCTTTTTTAGGGTTCTAAGCCCCTGGTCAGGGCTTTAGCCCCTTTTGGGGATTTTAGCCCCTTTTGCTCAATATTTAGCTCTTTTGGAGGTTTTAGGCTCCTTTGAGGGGTTTTAGCCCATTTTTGGAGGCTTTAGCCCCTATGAGAGCTATTTTGGCTCTTTTTAGGGGATTTTAAGCCCCTTTTGCATATTTTTGAGCCTTTTTGAGGGTGTGGGGGTCAAATGGGGTCAAATGAGGGTCATGTATGGGTGTCCTTGGGTGGTGTAGGCCATGTAGAGCTAAGTGAGGGATTTTTTGGGTTAACAGATTCCTCCCTAATGTGTGAGGGCAGGAGCACCATTGTATGGTGAAGAGGTGGTGCTTCCTGGGCTGGGGCATGGTGGCTTTTGGTTTTTGTATTAATATGGTTCCCATCAATGGGTGAGATACAAATAATGTGTGACATGTATATGGACGAGGTGGGAATCCCCATGCTCGTAACAATGTCAAAAGAATAATGTGATCTATGCTCTATAATACAAGAGTCGATCATGTACAACTGATGATACATAGTGGTTGCCTCAATGAGAGGATAAATACAATACTGATCTGAAGAACTTCTACATTAGACCCATGGCATTCTCATGGCATGTTATATATTCATGACTAATGGCCTACTGGATCTGGAATGGTACATAGTTGTATGGACTCGCTGATGGAGAGTCAGAGTCTCTGTGGTACAAGTATGTTGCATCAATCATAAATCTATATAGAAGCACTGCTGGGGCTTCTGAACACTGTCTCCAACTCAACCCGAAAATCACAAGGGACATAAACATGTTTAGGTCCCTCAAATAGACTCATCAATGTGCTAGAGTCAGGTGACATCCGGGGTCTTCGACCAAATATTACACGGACCAATACCCTGTATGAATCTCAACGGTGCGATGATGTAGTTGGAGTCGAGCACGTGAGAAAAAACCATCCCGAGAGGCATTAAGGACTCCTCTCAAGTGGTCCAAGAAACTCATCAATGAGGTTAATGAAACCAAGATACAGGGACCTCTAGGTCTATTCTCTGGAATATGTGTGTTGTCATCGACAAAGGGAGACCTGCCCCTGGTCAAGGCAATGGTGTTTCCTTGACCAGAAGTGCGAGGGAGATAACCGAAAGATGTGAGACAATTTAAGGATTGACCCACTAAATGGGGGGGCGAGGGAAAGAGTTGAACAGGGGCAGAGGGAGTGTAGTAAAGTCAAACTTCCTTTGTTCAGAGTATGACTGCAGGGCAGACCAGGCAGCAAATGAAACTAACTCATGGGAAAGGGATCATAGCTATAATACCGGGAAGGTCACTACAGATGGGAAATACTTAGGGGAGGTAGATAATTTTGGTACTGATGGGATCCAAGGAAGACACATTGCAGAGTACTCTGAACAAAGGCGACCCAAAGTGGGAATGTTGCCAAATTGTTATCTGTGGGATGGTGTCTAGAGACACCGTTGTGGTATGATCTCATGGATTTTTGGCGAGCCCAAGAAAGTAAATGATCAATGGTGCTTTCAATTTTAGAGAGTCGGAAAGCATGAAGAAGACTCCAGTGGGGGCTCTTTTTCGTTGGTAGTCTCCTATGCCCGAAAAAAGATAAAAGTATACATAGGAGAGCTCACCCATCCTTTAGGGGATGAGAAACTTATTTACCGTTGGTAGTCCAGTCAGGCCGAAAAAGATTAAACCTATACTGACTAGATGGTCATTCAGATACTTTTATGAGCATGAATGAGACCAAGTTTGCTCGGCAATATTTTCTTGATGAGAAGGCTGGAAAAGAGCTTAACGACAGCCAATGGTGAGATTTTTCATAAAGTTCGGCCCCTCTGCCCAAGAAAGCATAAAAGTATGCAAAGGGGAACAGTCTTGGCTTGAATATGCCAAGGTGTTCCTTTTCACTTGATGGTCTACATGGTCCGCAAAAGGAGATAAACAAGACGATGTAGATGCCCTTTTTTATACTTTAACGAGCAGGAAAGGAAGCAGCTTTGCTTGGCCATCTTTTAATTCTTTTAGGAGTCAGAAAAGAGCTTAAAAGAAACTCAAGTATGGTCAACCGATTGCGGTGGCACAGGAGGTGCCCCATGTCGGGATAGTGGACAATGGTCCAAAGGTCATCTGTGCAGTATGGATGGAGCAGGTGGCTCTTAATCATACCAATACATGCACGAGATAGATCGCGGTAGAGGTATGCAAGTCGGTGCAGTAGAGGCATGCAAACCAAGGTGGATCTCAGACAGAGGTCAGGAGAGTCGTGTGTGAGTTGTGGTGGATGCACTTGACTACATGTGATGTGGGTGCAATTCTAGAGGCAGTTATATGTCAAATGCATGCAAAGGAAATGATTCGTCCTTCGAACGATAATCCGAAGATCCGCATAAGGTGCAGTGGACGGGTTAGATAGCTATATGCTAAAAATCAAAATGATGTGCCTTACGGGCGGTGGCCCAAGAACCCGCATGAGTAGCGGTAGACAAGCGTGATGCAAGTACAGGTCCGACGACACTTGTATCACCATGATATGGCTCGTAAATCGAGGTAACTTTTAGTACGCGGTCCCAAAAATTACTTGTTAAACATGAGATGATGGTCTCATAAGGAGATAGAGGGCGGAATTTTGAAACCAGTGGCGTGAACGACATCTCAAACGGACTCTGTATGGTCCTGTTGTGTCAAATGGGGCATATATACGGGTGGGGACCACTTTGTGAAGTGTCATTGTCACTATTCACTGCAGAGTTGGAGAGGTGGGCCCTAGATTTTATTTTGTTGATTTCTCCTGTTCTAACTAGCAATTTCGAGTCCTGTGACTTGCAGGTAAGAGATCTTGCCAAATCTCTCCTTTTTGGTGGTTTACATTCTGAATTTGGTCACTCGAAGGTCCTCCATGAGCCTGTTGGGGTTTCATGGATCCAAGTCGCACCTTTCGAGGGAAAAAGAGCGACTTGGTCGCACTTGTCAGGCATTTTTGAGCGACCTGGTCACTCTTTTTGGCCAAACAGGTGCAACTTGGCCCCTGGGTGACATTTTTTTATGAGGGTAGTGGCTGAAAACTGTGTTTTGCTTGTGTAGGATGGATGAGATTAAGTGGTGGGAGAGAGGCTATAAAGACCTCCGGGAGGCGGCATTGCAAGACAAGAATGTGCATAGTACACTAGCCCGTTGTGGTTTACTGAAGTTCATGAGCATACCCCTTATGAAGAGCTTGTCTTTGTTGCTACAAACGTTTGTGAGATTTTGGGATATTGGGGAGGAGGCCTTCCTCTTCCAGGGCCAGCGTATTGAGATCACACTGGTGGATGTATACTTCTTGACTGGGCTCCCTACGTTGGGAGTTGTTGGTGACTTGTCACTTGTGCTGTGTCGGGGGGAGACATTGGAGGAGCTATGTGACAGGCACTGTTACGCTACTGCGTATGTGCGTGGCTCACACATCTTGATGTGTGACATTGAGGACCTGTCGACATGGGAAGTGGCGACATTACTACTATGTATCTGATCCACAAGATATCTGGAGGGCAGATGCAGCTGGTAGAGCATGCTACGAGGGGCACTTATTATGGGTGGGCCTAGATGTATCTTTAGGTTGTTCGGCGTCAGCTGAACAATGCGAAGGCATCTGGGGTAGTATTTTGCTTTGGCTCCTTTTTATGTGCTTTATTTTTTGAGAATTTACCTACTCTTCGTCCGCACTGGGCCGTGCAGGATAGCGGTCCACGGGAGCCACGGATGCGCAGGTGGTGCCAAATGATGGTACGAGAGGGTGGCAGCAGAGTGGGCCACTTCTTCACTAAGGATCTATTAGAACAGTGGCATCAGCTTCTAGTGGTCATTGAGGAGTACCCGTATGCAGGTATGAACTATCATGGGGACCTTGAGATGTCCTGACCTCCAGGCCAGGCATGGGGACCAGCTGGTATGTATGTGTGATGTCTTTATGTTCATCTTTATACATAGTGTAGTTGAGTTGGTTGATAGTTGTATGATCATATGTGTATACTGATGGTGTCTTTGTTTGTGTATGCAGATATTGGTCCCCAACCGTCGTCCAGGTATCAGAGACGAGTGGTCGCTATTGCAGAGGCGACGGTTCCTGCGGGGAACCCTCGCAGGCGACGGTTCCTGCAGGGAACCCTCGCAAGTGACAGTGGGTGGTGGATGATTTTTTGCTGTATCTGGAGCGGCTTGCTGATGGGATCTTTGATGATGGCTGGTAGCATTTGAACAATGATCTGATTGTTGCCATTCATAGTTTTCCTCCAGAGTGGACCTCTATAATGAGGAGGGTGGTCATGGCCTGTGATTACCTTCATCGAGAGGCGAGAGGGGATCTTCCTACAGAGGATGAGTCTTCTGTGGAAGATGATGATACTGAGCTAGATGATGAGTTTGAGTCAGATTAGCAGCTAGTGGGGCTGCCCCTAGTGCATTGGTGCACTTAGGAGTTTTTGCATCGCTATGTATATTCAGCTGAGAAAGCATATGTGGCTTCTTGTTTTATGCACATGGATACGATTTTTATGGTTTTATATGCGAGTCTTTTTATGATGATGTGAAATGCAATGCCTAGATGATGTATTGCTATACTTGTGTGTGTGTTTTATATATGATTATGCATGATGTTATGGTTGTATGTTTCCTATATGCGATTATGAATGTGCCAATTTAGAATGTCATTAGCCATTTGATCTGCTACACTATTGTGGTTTCTGGGAACATGTGTGAATGTAATGGATTCAAATGTTCTAACCATCTGTTTAGTGTGCAGGAATTTTCTAAAGAGGCAGGGATCACGTACCTGGTATTAGTTGTTTAACTGGGAAACAAGCAGCTGGGAGTCTAAGAAGACTTCGAGATGGCGAACGCCTAACTTGAGAGCGGTGGCCAAGAGGCCATTGACACCATCATACTCAGCCTGGTTGTTGGCCACACTGCCCACGCATATCCCGTCGATATGGATCAACTTGTGCGACATGGAGTAGATAACCCATGCATCCGAGGCGAGGTTCGGAGACCATCTGCTTGCTCCATCAACAAATCCAATGTACCGCACCATGCGGGATAGCGGTCCACGGGAGCCGTGGATGCGCAGGTGGTGCCAGATGATGGTACGAGAGGGTGGCGGCAGAGTGGGCCATTTCTTCACTGAGGATCTATTAGAGCAGTGGCATCAGCTTCTAGTGGTCATTGAGGAGTACCCGTATGTGGGTATGAACTATCATGGGGACCTTGAGATGCCTTGACCTCCAGGCCAGGCATGGGGAGCAACTAGTATGTATGTGTGATTTATTTATGTTCATCTTTATACATAGTGTAGTTGAGCTGCTTGATAGTTCTATGATCATGTGTGTAGACTAATGGTGTCTTTGTTTGTGTATGCAGATATTGGTCCCCACCCGTCGCCTAGGTATCAGAGGCGAGTGGTTGCTATTGCAGAGGCAACGGTTCCTGCGGGGAACCCTCGCAGGCGACGGCGGGTGGTGGATGATTTTTTTCCATATCTGGAGCGGCTTGCTGATGGGATCTTTGATGACGGCTGGCAGCATTTGAACAATGATCTGATTGTTGCCATTCATAGTTTTCCTCCAAAGTGGACCTCTGTGACGAGGAGGGTGGTCGTGGCCTGCGATTACCTTCATCGAGAGGCGAGAGGGGATCTTCCTGCAAAGGATGAGTCTTCTGAGGAAGATGATGATACTGAGCCAGATGATGAGTCTGAGTCATATTAGCAGCCAGTGGGGCTGCCCCTAGTGTGTTGGTGCACTTAGGAGTTTTTGCATCGCTATGTATATTCAAGTGAGAAAGCATATGTGGCTTCTTGTTTTGTACTGGACATATTTTGGACATGTGACTTATCTATCTATATATATTTTTTACGCACATGGATGCGCTTTTTATGGTTTTATCTGTGAGTCTTTTTATGATGATGTGAAATGCAATGCCTAGATGATGTATTGTTACACATGTGTGTGTGTGTGTTTTATATATAATTATGCATGATGTTATGGTTGTATGTTTCCTATATGCGATTATGAATGTGCCAATTTAGAATGTCATTAGCCATTTGATCTGCTACACTATTGTGGTTTCTGGGAACATGTGTGAATGTAATGGATTCAAATGTTCTAACCATCTATTTAGTGTACAGGAATTTTCTAAAGAGGCAGGGATCACGTACCCAGTATTAGTTGTTTAACTGGGAAACAAGCAGCTGGGAGTCTAAGAAGACATCGAGATGGTGAATGCCTAACTTGAGAGTGGTGGCCAAGAGGCCATTGACACCATCATACTCGGCTTGGTTGTTGGTCACACTGCCCACGCATATCCCGTCGATATGAATCAACTCGTGTGACAGGGAGTAGATGACCCATGCAGCCGAGGCGAGGTTCAGAGACCATCTACTCGCTCCATCGGCAAATCCAATGTATCGGTCTGAGGTAGGATCCATCTGGAGAAATGAGGGGAAACAATACATAAGACTCACTTTTAAAAATGTGTAAAACAAAAAAGGGAAAAGACTATCTTACAAGCTACACTACCGTCACTTAAAGAGGTGACGTTAGAGGGAAAGTGGTTTGGACTTTCAGGGGATCAATGGTCATTCCTTTGTGTGACACGATGAACCCTAGGAGATAGCCCATTGGGACACAGAAAACACACTTGAAAGGGTTCAAGCGGATTTTTTACTTGCGACATCGTACGAAGGCTTGCCGCAAGTCATCTATGTGTTGTGCTTACTTCTATGACCAGCCAATGAGGTTGTTAAGATAGACCAACATGATGTGGATGAGGTCACGAAAACAGTGTGTCATGGCACGCTGGAAGGTGGCTCCAATGTTTTTCAGACCAAAGGGCATTACTCGATAAGCGAATGTTCCCCACGGGGTTGTGAATGCAGTCTTGTAACGATCTTGTTTCTGGATCTAAATTTGGTTATCTCCAGAAAATACGTCCATGAAGGAAAATACCACATGTCCGGCGCATGAATCAATAATCTGATCGATGAAGGGTGTTGGGAAGTTCTCTTTGGGACATGCTGCATTTAGATCATAGAATTCCGTGCAAACATGAATGGTACCCTATTTTTTATTCACGGGAATAGGATTAGAAACCCAAGTGGTGTATGCAATGGGGTAAATGAAGACGGTTGTGCGCAGCTTCTCTATTTCGGCTTTGACCACAGCCGCTTTGGAAGGATGGATGGGCTGTTGCTTTTGGCATACGGGGGCCACATCGGGCCATGTGTCGATGTGGTGTTCCACGATGGATGGATCCAACTCAAGCATTTCAGTGTAAGACCAGGAAAATATGTCACAAAATTCTTAGAAGAGAGCTTTGTAGGCAGCGACTTCTTCCAGGGAGCAAGATGCCCCCAGCATGATTTCTTCAACAACCTTGGGATTAGTTGAGATGTTAATTTTGATGGTTGGTGACATGTTGGCCATGTTCCCTTCTTTGAAGGCATTTGGTGCCGAAATGGGGTTTTTGAACTAGTCGACTTTCCGATGAATGAAATATTTGGTTTCTACGAAAAACTGGTCAGATTGCAATATAAGTTCTTCGAGGAGGAAGAATGAGCGATGGCGCATGTCCTCCCATGGGTATTCCATGGTGGTTAAGGCTTGAAGTATCTCCTCATCATTGTGAAAGAAATGAAGAGATAGGTCTGATGGACCGTCATTGGTGGCAGAGACAAGAGGGTCGGTTGAACTGGTCGTCATGTAAATGGACATGGTGTCCGAAGAAGGAGGTGGGGGGTGAACTTGTTCAATCAGGGTGATCTCAAATTCAAGGCAATGTTGTCGAAGTTTGGCTAGATCCATTCGAAACTCGGACAAGTCTTGGCAGTGGTGAGAATAGTGTCCATACAAACCGTAGACGGTACAAGCATGGTTTGTTCTCAGTGACTTGTTTCTCACCATTGGCCCACTTGGAAGTTCAACCACAAGGAGGTTTTCTGTTGTATCCATGGCATCCAAATGCGCACGGATTATGGGAATCTCAGGGAATTTTTAAGTTGCATGGCCCTGTTCTTCGTAGATGGCGCAAGGTAGGATCTGTCGAGGTTTAGTGGTAGCTTTCACATTTTTTCCCTTGGCCAGTTTTGGGTAGGGCAGTGCGGGTGCGGTGGTTGATTTTTGCGGGGTGGGTGGAGGATGAGATTCAACCGCAATGGGTTGTACAGGGGTTAATACTACTTGGGGCATTGGTGGTTGAGACGGTGGATCAAGACACTACACGGGAATTCCCAGTGGACTGGAGAGGAGCCCAGATAACTCCTTGATGGTTGTATGTGGGGATGAGGTTGTGATTGTGACTACACGTAATGTTGCGGCTGTGGATGATGTTGCAGCTGCTATTGATGTTATGGTTGTGGGCAGTGTTGTGGTTGGGGCTGCGGCTGCGGTTGTTGTTTTGGTGCAGCAGTGCTGGATGAGAGCATGCACATATATGTAGTCTCATTTGGTGTCGAAGATGGTGACACTAAGGGGAAAGAAGTCATCATTGTGGTATCGAAAAACAACCCAGGGCCCACATTCAACAATGGGGAGGCTGGTATGTTGTCAACCATGGTGTTGACCGCAGGGATAACATTGGCAGGTGTGGTCAGCCCTTGCGGATCAGTGGTGTTGATCATAGGGATAACGTTGGTGGGTGTCGTTAGCCCTTGCAGATCGTGATAAGTCAATTGGTCAACCGTCACGATTTTCCCTTCGTGGGGGAACATCATGAGACAGAAAATAGTTGATGCTATGGCTCTAATGGCATACATATAACTTATTCCAAGGAGAAGGTTGTAGTCCAATTGAGCATTAACAACCTCTATGTCAATCAGTACTATCTTCCCGGCTAATGTGATGGGGACATGGGGGAGGATTCCTTGGGCTTTAGTGGGATGGCCATCATAATCCCGCATAGTTGTAGAGGATGGTTGCAAAATTGGGGATCCAGGATTCTACCATACTAGGGTAGACATAACGCACGTGGATGCCCCCTCATCCACTATGCACCTGTGTACGACCAAATTCCAGATAGACACTGGGATTTGGAAGGTAATGGTTGATGGCATCCGTGGTTCTCCATTCTCCATGTCAAATGTGATCAACTTGGAGTCAAAGGGTTCCATGGCACCAAGGGCATCTAGTAAATCTTTCCACTCCGTTGGGCAAGTTTTGAGTACCTCAAGAGCGGACATGGTGGTAGGTGTTTGGGCCAAATCATCCACGATGCTATAGTTGATAGCAGATCTAGTCGTGGCATTATTAGCAAGCCGGTGTATGGGGGGGCGTGGGAAAGGGGGTAACTAAAGAGGTGCATTGGTTGTTTTGGACGTAGATGCCTCTGATGTGTCAGCGGGTTCGGTGTTGGTTCCATACTAATTTCATTTGGTTTGTAAATTGACCTCTTTAGTTGTCATAGCTAGCAGGTGGTGGACACCTGTTTCTACTATTGGAGGTGCCCCCAGAGCGTTTGGATTGGGTTGGGGAGGGGGTGCGGTTGCCACCAATCCTTGGACTGGTAATGGGTTTTGGAGCACCATAGGAGGAGGTCCTGGTGGTGCCGGGTCGGGTTGGGCTTGCTCTATTGTATTGGTGGCATGTTGAACCTCGTTTCTAATGACCTGTTTAGCGCGATCCATGAAGGGACACTCGTATGTGTACTGCCCATAGACCTCGCATAATGTGCATGTTTGGTTTGTACACAATGGAGTGTTGCGTCTTGGTGCATTTGGTCATTGGGGATTTTGGGCTAGCTAGTTCGCCGCGACATTATTGGGAGGATTTGGTTGTTGACTGCCTCCTTGCAGTTGATTGTTGCTTTGGTTCCGGGGTCGGTTATTCCTAGCTTTCCATTGTTGGTTATTAGGGGCTAGCTAGTTGGGACAGTTTTGTTGTGCAAACACCTGTCCCAATGGAGCAGGGGTGGGGGATTGAAGAGCTTGCACCAGTGGTGGATAGTATATTTGGGTGGGTGTCGGTGCCACAAATGTAGGAATTTGTCCCGCGTATTGTTGTGTCAATCAAGCTAATGCTTGGGCCTGCTGTGGTGGCGCAGGTTGTGCATAAGAAGTTGTCGCTCCAAACTGGGACATTATTCTTGCATAGTCCAGAGTTTGGTTTTGGTACGCAACACTAGGGGTGTTGCTTAGTTGTGGTGGTATTGCAGGTGGTGTTGAAAGGTGTTGTGGTTGGTGAGAGACAGACCCTATGATGCCAATTGTAGCATGGGATGCCCCTGGTGCATCCCGGTAGGAGGTTCCCGCACGAGGAGCGTAAGGAATGACAGTGTAAAGGTATCTAGAATATGCATAGATTAGATCAAACTACTGGGCTTTCAAGATGGCCTCCTCTTCGGATTGGGGATGTTCAGATGTGACGTCCTTTGCTATAGGTGGTAGCAAAGTCTTTAGGAACCAATCCAGGAAGATCCTGTCATCAAGTTGGATCTTGCATAAACTAAGGCGTCGCCACCACTCATGGATGTGGTCAGTTATGTCAATTGTAGTATTCTGGTGACAAGATAACAAGATCTCCACCCCTTCATCATATCTAATGGGGAGTTGGAAATATTGCAGGAACATGAAGGACAGGGAGTTGAAATTCGGGTACTTGGCTTGTGGTAGCTCAATGCACCACTTGGCTACAACACCTGTGAGGGTGTGTTGGAACAGTCGGAGTCTGATTGAATCATCTACGATGTTGTTTGATGAGCACCATAGATGAAACGTCATGATGTGGTTTTAGGGGCACTCCCCTGCCTTCCCTTCAAACTTGGGAATGTTTGAGGGAAGTTTGGTTGGCATGGGAGGCCAAAAAGTTTGATGGCGGATAAGGTCATTTGTTAACCGAGCTAAGTCAAGCAAGTTGAGACGTGCCATGAAAGGAAGGTTTGACCCAAGGTTGATGTGAGATGGGGCAGCAATGGTGGTGGGGTTTGCAGGGACATGATGCACCTGCATAATTGGGGGTACTTGTGGCACCATTATGGACGGGCTAGTTCCCCCAAGTGTGGTAGGAGGGGCAGTGTAAGTAGAAGGGCCACTGCCCCCTTGTGTGACAGGAGGGGCAATGTAGGTGGCAGGGCCACTGCCCCCATGTATCCCAAGTAGGACAGTGTGGGTGGAAGGCATACTGCCCCCATGTGTTACAGGTGGGACAACTTGACTAGTCAATGTGGGTGGTGGTAGCTGGGTTATGATGGTTTGCATGACTATGCTGGGGCCACCAATAGAGGTGTTGGTGGTGGTGTGGGGTGTGGGCATGGGTCTACTACCAATCATTAAGTCAAAAAATGGATCGGGTTTGCACCAGCCATGGACCTAGATGGTGTAGTATGTAGGTCTGGGTCATATTGGTATGATTCTAAGTCTGAATCAGAGGCTGTATGGCCTTCTGATGGTGTAGAGGGTCATTGAGAATGGTCTCAACATTGTTGGTGCAAGGACCCAAACTGTGGTGGGTCGCCTCTCAGGCGTGAGGAAGAACATGGGGGATCAATCGTGTCTGATTTGTATGTCAAAATGGTGAAATATGGTAATGATTTTTGGACCCCAGTTTTAATGGCTTCCTTTTGGCTTCAGGTGGTCACTCGGCCACCAAGACTGCCATAAGATAGTGCTTGGTTTTTACCTCATGGGAGTGCTAGTCAATCGGTGGGGGTCGTTGCTCGTTTTGCTTGGCAATTCCTCTCAGTGGCCAGCTACTTTGGGGTTCCCGTGGTACTCCTCACAATGAGTTTCTGGGCTGAGCCCAAGTACTTCCCATGGTTAAGGCAGTCAGGGACTTATGTCCTCAAAGACTGCAGATGTTTGACTTAGTGTAAATTATAAATTTTACACTATGGTCGCCAGTTCTGTAGCAGGGATTTCTCCCTAACTACAGAGCAGGAATGGCTACCTTCCATCTATGGGAGGGAAGGGTAGGGTTCCTAGTGGTTGTGCAAGAAAAATGAAATAGAAATGAAATAGAACAAAAATACAAAGAAAACCCCTCTGCACACAAGGTTATGGGTTAAGCTCCAAGACCCTGCATACAAACAATGAAAACCTGCAAGAACATGTTAAACAATAGACCTGCAAACAAACTATGTTAGAAAACAATAAGATAAACAACATAAAACAGATATTATACCTTCTATGGGTGGAAATGGGCCACCATGCCCTAGCTTGGGGAAACACCTCTCTTAGCAATGGGGAGTTATGGCTCAAATGGAAGGATGGATGAGAGGGAGGGTGAATGGCTTGAGAGACAAATGGTCTCAAGGCACTCACTCTGGAAACATAACAATATGCAAAGAAGGAATGTTTTGAGAGTGACCCCCACCCCTCTATTTATAGCTTTCTTAGGGTTCTAAGCCCATGGTCAGGGCTTTGGCCCCTTTTTTGGGCTTTTAGCCCCTTTCGCTCAATCTTTAGCTCTTTTGGGGGTTTTAGGCTCCTTTGAGGGGTTTTAGCCCCTTTTTGGAGGCTTTAGCCCCTATGAGAGCTATTTTGGCTCTTTTTAGGGGATTTTAAGCCCCTTTTGCATATTTTTGAGCCTTTTTCAAGGTATGGGGGTCAAATGGGGTCAAATGAGGGTCGTGTATGGGTGTCCTTGGGTGGTGTAGGCCATGTAGAGCTGAGTGAGGGATTTTTTGGGTTAAAAATAGGAAGATATTGATCATGTATCATTGTATTCACTACATCCATAATGGTCCTATTCTTTC
Organism: Pseudotsuga menziesii; assembly: GCA_001517045.1. NCBI lineage: Eukaryota > Viridiplantae > Streptophyta > Pinopsida > Pinales > Pinaceae > Pseudotsuga > Pseudotsuga menziesii. Next base: position 152,732 of record LPNX010843874.1, on the reverse strand, counting down.
TTTCTACAACACCATTTTGTTGGGGATTGTAGGGAGTGGTTAGTTCCCTCTTGATTCCATCTTCTTTACAAAAGGATTCAAATTCTTTTGAAGTATACTCTCCACCATTATATGTTATGAGTGTCTTGATTATTCTTTCTGAATGGTTCTCTATCAAGGCTTTGAATTCCTTGAATTTCATGAATACTTCATTCTTTGTTTTAAAGAAGTATATCCATTTATTTCTTGAATAGTCATCAATAAATGTAACATAATATTCATATCCACTTAAAGATGTGGAGGGCATTGGACCACATACATCATAATGAATTAATTCCAATGTACCTTTAGTCTTTGTCTCACTCTTCGAAAATGGATTCTTGATATTTTTCCCTCTTGCACATCCTTTGCAAGTGCCTTCATGATCGATCTTCAAATATGGTAAACTAGTTACTACTTTGCTCACATAGGGTAATGTGTGTAGTTGATTTGAGCAAGCCTTCTATGCCATAGTTCACTTGAGCTAGTGATCTCATGGATAAGGGTTGTTTCCGAATGTCCCTTGATTTTATATAATCCTCCTCCTTATTCACCAATGAAAACTGCATCTTCAATTGATTTTTCTTTGGTCCACATGAGTACTTGTCCATCTTTAAAAGCAAATCTATATCCTTTCTTATCTAATGTTAAGATGGAAAGCAAGTTCTTTTTCAGACCTGGTTTATATAGTACTTCCTTCATCTCCATGTGAGTTCCAGAGTCAAGCTTGTAGCCGTTAGGATTATTAATCCCCCCTTGGTCAAATGTCTATTAGATTAATTATTGCCTAACTTAGGAACCTTAATGGAATATTTGGGTCCACTAGTGAAATTAGGTCCACCTGGACCATTGGGACCACATGTACCAATCATTGAAGTGTGAGGAACACTACTAAAGGTTAACTGCCACTTTATTGCATGTGCATGTATCAATTAGGGCGCCTCCTAGACCAATCTCTACATTTTAGGAGCCACTAGGAGTCCCAGCACCGACCTACTTCAATTAATTGGTGTTAGTACTAGTTAGTCTTAGTTAGCCCCCAGTTACAATCAGTTACTTCACAGTCAGTTAATCTAGCGCTACCAATGCATGGTTGCATGGGGAGGAGTGCTTTTCCTACATACCACACTCATTTGCACTGAGTTAACTAGTTGTTACTACTTGTTGGAGTTATTGGTCATCAGGGAGTTGTCTATTTGGACTCCGATATTTATTGGGAGACCTTGAGTTAGAGATTCATTTATATATAGTCATATCCACTTGGAGGATTCGAATTCATATCCCATGCATTCGAATTCTACCTATGTAAACTATTGTAACACCGGATATTATTATTATTGTGAATGATACTGTAAATTCCTGAGCAATACTCATTCGTTTCCTGTGTGGTTTGTTTTGTTGAGTTTGTATCTTCATTCTCCATTTATTGCAATTATAATTCTGAACTATCTGCTTGAAGATCTAAATGGAATTCAAATTCTAAAATGGTGTCTAAGCCTTCTCATGCGGGTTTCATGCTTTTTTCTCCCCATCGAACATCATAAGCAATTAGGTTTCCATAGAAATTCCCTATGAAAATTTTCTAGCTCTGGATTTATTCAGAGCAGCTGTGAGGGTGTGACGAACCCTGAAAACATGTTCATGCCGAGAGGAAAAGCATGATTCTAACAGTTTATATGTTTTAGTGTGCAATTACAGTGAAATTGGCAGGTGCTACGTAGCTTGTGAGAAGAATTTGCAGTCTTCCAGCCTGAGCAATTATGAGTTCTCAAACTCCTGAGCCACGGATCCTCACAACTTCCAATTATCTTGATTGGAGGATTGATATGCAACGGGTATTTCCCAAGCATGGATACCATAGGATCATACATGGATGGGAAGCTGAACCTCATCAGTCAGTTGAGCAGAACAAGTTTTTGAACCGTTGTGATGAAGCATTTGGGTACTTATGTACTTATATATCCAGAGATCTCCTCTTCCATCTGGAAGGATTGAGGACTCCCAGAGAATCTTGGGAGAAGCTTGATATCTTGTTTAACAAACAAGATGAACTTCGGGGACACATTCTAGAGAATGAGTTGGTATCCTTACATCCCAACAATTTCGATACTATTAAGCAATTCTTTTCTAAATTCAAGTCTCTAGTGCTCCAATGCAGACAATACGGAATAGAGAGGAAGGATGAGTAGAATGTCCTTTCCATACTTAGCAAACTAGGCCCTGAGTACTCTGTATATGTCTCTATATTTCATTCCAAGTGGGAAATCTTTCCTGATTGGAAACTTCCTTCATTAGATTATGTTTCTGAGTCCTTGATTAAGGAGCAAGACAAATTGATTCGAATGGGAGTCATCCAGACCTCCAAAGATCAAGCTCTCTTAGTTACTGACTCTTCCAAAGCGCAAGCAAAGGGGAAATCAAAGAAGAAGGAGCCAAAGGCAGTTGATTCGAGGCCTAAACAAAATCAGCAAGCTTCCAAAGGGACCTCCGTCTCTAAGAAGATTAAATTTGAAAAGAAGTTATGTCCTTATTGTGAAAAGGGATACCATCTTGAAGAACATTGTATGAGGAAGCAACTTGATGAGATGTCCACTCTTCTCAAATAGCACAACATTACTCCCCCAAGAGAAAAGAAGCCTGATGAAGAAGCATCGACATAAGATACCAAAAGGTGTCATGCCTTGAAATCAACTCTCTCTCCATCCTCAGCATACATTATAGATTATGGAGCCTCCAACCACATGGTTTCCTCCAAAGAATCCTTCTCTACTCTTTCACTATCAAAGGGGCCTAATATTCACATGGGAGATGATTCCCAAATTCCAGCATAAGGAATGGGATCAGTCAGAGTGAAGCATGGTGAGTTCAAGAATTTATTATATGTGCTCTCCCTTGCTGCTAACCTATTATCTGTTTACCATATGACTCATACAGGCTCTCACAAGAGGGTCGCATTCAATTCAAACTCAGTTGCGATCACAGAAAAAACCACTGGAAATATTGTAGTGAAAGTTATTGCAAATCACTCTACCAAAGCTTATGAGTTTTCACATTTCTTACATGTTTCTCCTCCTACGACTTTATTGTCTCATGCTAACAACACCAGCAAGATTTGGCATGAGATATTTGTTCATCTCAATTTTAAATATCTGTAGCAGCTCCACAATGATAACACGGTTGAAGGTTTTCCCTCCATCCAAACTTCCGATGGAGTATGTGTTGTTGCTTGGTAGGTAAGCATCCAGAAAAGAAGTATGATGTTGGGAAGGAACATAGAGTTATCTCTACACTTTATTTGGTACACAGTGATCTAGTGGGACCTATGCCCACAAACTCCATTAATGGTTGCAGGTATTTCCTGACCTTTATTGATGATTGTTCTAGGTACTGTTGGATCTACTTCATGAAACAAAAATCAGAAGTTTTTGAGACTTTTAAAATTTTTAAAGCTATGGTTGAGAATAGTTTCAATAATAAGATCAAGTCAATAATATCTAATGGAGGAGGAGAATATGTCAAAAGAGATTTCCATAATTTTTTAAATCAGAGGGGATTCGAATGGAGCACTAAGTCCCATAGACACCACAACAAAATGCCGTGGTTGAGAGAAAGAACAAATCACTGAAATAGATGGCAACATGTCTTCTCCATGCCAAGCATATACCTCCTTCTCTTTGGGCTGAAGCAATAAATTGTGCTTCATATTTACATAATAGGGTGCCCCACAATTTAGTGGTTGGGGTCACACCATTCGAAGCACTACATGGGTATATTCCCAATGTCTCACATATGAGAGTTTTTGGTTCCAAAGCTTGGGCCAAAATACCACTTGACAAGAGGAAGGCCTTCCAATCCCAAAGTAGAGAATGCATTCTGTTGGGATATGCAGAAGATGTAAAAGCTTACAAACTGATGGAGGTTTCTACCAGAAGATGAGTCATTGAAAGAAGTGTCCAGTTCGAAGAAGATCAGCTGCATGATACTCCTCTAGTAGCACAAGAAGGTATAACTATTTATCCACCTATTTTTTATGATGATGATGTGCTACAGGTTTCAAATTCAGATGAAGAAGATCATAGACATCATGATCTTGTTATTGAGACTGAATCTCAAGAGATTCTAGATCCAGATCCAGTACCCATTCCTAATCAGAAGCTAAAACCCAGATGGGCTCAAAATATTCTTGGTGCAGCTGGAAGTGGTGTTGGAGTTCCAGAAGGTAGAAGAAGAACAAGGTCCTAGTATCAGAATGAGCATGCTGCACTATCCCTCACAGATTCACTCTCTATAGAATGGTGCAGCAAAGTTCCAGGTCGTTACTACTTGATGATGGCAAATGATCAGCTACATGGCCTACATAAGCATAGATTTGATCATTCCCTACCTTCACCATCCATCATAAACAAACGGAGTCATCAGTTCAGAAGTACATTGAGAGGTCCACTGATGGACCATGCTGCTACATAGAGCTGCAATTTTGCAGCAGTGTTTTTTCTCAAGTTATTTTTCTAAGGAGGAAACTTCTTTCTTCTAAATATAGCTTGCAGATTGCTATTTTCCTACTTATTTTTAAGGGGTGGGTTTCCCTTGAGGTTTTTCCCTATTTTCTCAGTTGTATTAAGCATCATTTTTTATTATCTTCTAGATTGTATTTAGGTGACCTATGGTTTTGTTACCAAGGCCCACAGTTGTCCAAGTTAGGATTCATGGGGGGTGTTAGGATTATTAATCCTCCCTTGGTCAAATGTCTATTAGATTAATTATTGCCTAACTTAGGAACCTTAATTAAATATTTGGGTCCACTAGTGAAATTGGGTACACCTGGCCCAATGGGACCACATGTACTAGTCATTGAAGTGTGGGGAACACTACTAGAGGTTAACTGTCACTTACCGCATGTGCATGCATCAGTTAGGGCGCCTCCTAGACCAATCCCTACATTTTAGGAGTTACTGGGAGTCCCAACACCAACCTACTTTAGTTAATTGGTGTTAGCACTAGTTAGTCTTAGTTAGCCCCCAGTTACAATCAGTTACTTCACAGTCAGTTAAGCTAGCGCTACCAATGCATGGATAATGCATGGTTGCATGGGGAGGAGCGCTTTTCCTACCTACCATGCTCAGTTGCACTGAGTTAACTAGTTGTTACTGCTTGTTGGAGTTATTGGTCATCAAGGAGTTGTCTATTTGGACTCCAATATTGATTGGGAGACCTTGAGTTACAGATTTAGTTAGATATAGTCATATCCACTTGGAGGATTCAAATTCATAACCCATGCATTCGAATTCTACCTATGTAACTATTTTAACACCAGATATTATTATTGTGAATGATACTGTAAATTCCTAAGAAATACTCATCAGTTTCCTATGTGATTTTTTTGTTGAGTCTGTATCTTCATTCTCCATTTACTGTAATTATAATTCTGAACTATTTGCTTGAATATCTAAATGGCATTCAATTTCTAATAGTTGCTTGCTTCACCAATATCTTTGATGGGATATTTATAGTCATATCCTAATGATACTTTCTGAGGAGAGTTATTTTCTTCTAGTCTTGACATATTTTTCTTATGTCCTATCATGTGCTTTGAGGTGCCACTATTAATAATCCATGTATCTTCACTAGGTATTATAGACCCAGAGAGTGCAGAGAATAGTGCATATTCTTCTACATCTTCTTCGTTTTCTTGTTTCTTTCAAGGTCTTTATTCTTCATCATCCTCATCTTCAACCAGATGTGCATTATTTCTTTTGTTGTTCTTCTTCTTCAATGGACACTCTCTAGCAAGGTGTCCTATCTTGTGACAGTTATAGCATTGATATTGGGAGTATTCTTTCTTATCACTGATTTCTCTATTTTTTTAACTTCTTGGGAGTTTGATACTCCTTGTGACTTTCCTTCTTGAAGCTTGATTATATTCTTCTTCTTCTAGTATGGGTTCCTAGGGCTTCATCATATTCTTTCAGTAGAGATTCTGTGTTATCTACTATGGCTTCCTCTTGGATGCAATCTTCCCATACAATGTCAGAATTCATACTTTATTTTCTGGCACACATAGTCTATATGAATGAATGCCAAGGTCTAGTGAGACCATTGAGAGAATTCATAACTAGTTAATCTTCGTCAAGGGAGTCTCCAATGGCCTCTAGTTTCTCCTTGAACTAGGAGACCCTTGTTAATTAGTCTTGAATGGATTATCCTTTACTCATCTTGGTACTCTTCAATTGAGATCTCAAATTCATCCTCCTGTTGATGTTCTTTCCTTCATACATTCTGGAAAGGGAATCATACATTTTCTTTGGTGTCTCTTTGGATGACACTTAAGGGATCAAGTGATTCTTGATAGAATCAGGAACGATCATCATTTCCTTGATTATGTCCTTCTGGTGCTTTTCCTTAGCTTCATCTTCTTCTGGTTCTACAACTTATTCTTCGATATATTTCTCAATATCATTCTCTCTAAGAATGAGACCAATCATATACTTCCATGCTTGGAATTTTTCTATGCCTTCTAGCTTGTCCTCAAGCTCAGTGCTTAGGGCCATCTTATCTAGGAGGTCACTAAAAAATGAAATTTCTCAAAATGAAATATTGAACTTACCAAGAAATGTGCTTGACTGATGCAAGTTGGTTGGTCCACTTGGTTTCTAGAGATTCCAAATCTTCACCCTTCAAAACTTGCTTGCGAAATTTCAGTTTTTGCAAATTTATGATTCTGGTTTTCTGCAGCTTTCTGGTTCAAGGCCAAACTAGGGTTTGTCTTTCCTGAATATCTACCCACTCAAAAATATTGATCTAGGGCTCAATATATGCACTCTAGGGAGACACAAATTTCTATGCAATCATATTTCCAAAATTCCAATTTTGACAGAAACCCTAATTTCTTTCCAGAGGGAGAGGAGAGAGAGTTTCCCCTTGAGAAAGTTGTTCTATTCAAGATAGCTCTAATACCATGTTAGTATTTAATATTCTTAGCTAGATATCATTAGTGTTTAATCCAATTTCACATCAAAATAATATGCATAATCACTAGAAGAAATACAATCATAAGATAGAAACATATTTATCCTGGGAAACCCTCAAGGGGGAGAAAACCCAACAAAACTTCCTATATATATATATGTGTGTGTGTGTGTGTGTGTGTGTGTGTGTGTGTGTGTATAAGATAAAACCCAAAAACAGGTGCTCCTTCTCCTTGTTGATTTGCCTCTCTCTCTCTATCCTATGCGCTATACACAAGTGATTGTGTGTGTTCAAATGAGGAACACAACTCCTCTATTTATACTCTTTTCGTCACTTGACTTTTACCCTAACAAGTCATCCCAACAAACTTACTAGGCTGAATTCACCTAGGAAGACACAAAATAGTATTATATTATATTCAAGAGGGTAATATTGACCCGGCTTACAATGTAGGTTATACCTCATGACTTTATGATGACCAAATACAATAGTAACATCTCGACGGAGGAGCAATTAGACATCTCCCTTGGGTTACATCAGAAAAATACATTTAGAATATTCTTCGAAGTACAATATTTGAAAATTTCTCCCTTTATTCCCTCTTTCCATAAGTACATTACCCTCCTCTTAAGTGTACACAAACTGTCTTTATATGCGCCCCTCTTCTTGACTCGATGCCTTCTTCTTGAAAATATTGATGAGTGTATCAAAACACTCCCTTGCAGTCTTCAACGGAATGATATGGCCATGATATTTTCCTTAACCAAATCAAAGATGATATGCTTGGCCTTTTCTTGATTCTTCTTGAACTTGATTCTCCCTTCATTGGTGGTAGGTTCTTCTACCGGAGTGGTCATGAATGAATCAACATCATGCTCTTCAAGAATATTCAACACCCTATCTTTCCATGTGTTGAAGTTTGATGTGCCTTCCATTTGGTCTTCCGGTCGAACATATATTGATGTCATGGTTGCAATATTTTTCTCAACTCTTCAAGATCTAAGTAGGATTATTTTTCTGCACAAAACTAATCTCCTTCATGCCCTATGTTCTTGAATCTTTTCAAGAACTCTACTGAACATTTTCTCAATAGAAGAAAATCTTATCTAATGATTGCTACACCTCTAAACTTAAGAATCATCCACTATTATTACATATAGATTCCTTCTGAATATTATTACCATACATGCTTTCTACATAGCAGGAGGTTAATTTAATCAGTTCCACTGGTTTTTCCAGGAGCTAGAAAATCTAGCTTCTCCCTCTCAACATATAAGATGTGAGAATCATAAATTTGGGTCCTCCATTATGGAGACTCATACTCATATATATATATAACACATATGAATATAATTAATATAAATACATTACCTTTAGGACTCTTTACATTTCTCCAAATAAAATTAGGGCTTCTATTATGTCTTCTTCCTAAGAAACATAGGAACCTCCTGATTTGCTTTTTTCAGGATCAGCCATCTGAATGACTCCATATTATCTTCTTATAGGTTGGGGCATGTGTTTTTTCCTACAAGAAAAATCATTCAAATGATTAATAACATTACATAACCAATAAATTTAATCACATGAAAATTTTCAACGTACTGGCAGTGGTTCACACAGTTATGTACATTGACTAAATCAATGTTTTGACATAGCCCCATTCATATCTTATGTGATGTTTTGCAACCCTATATCAATTCCAAAATTCATATTTGATGAAGGAAATATGCATCCCCGTATTCACATCTCATGAATCCATTTATCTGATATATTATGACCAATCATGTAGTCCTATGTTCATAGCTCATGAAGAAAGCATGCAGCCCTCTATCTCATGTCTAATAAAGGAAATTATCAACTTTATATTAGTCATATATAAGTATATATCAGTCCTACATAAGTCTTATATCAGTCCTATATCATATCACATAATATGGACTCGTGAGACCAACAATATTTTAATAAAACATAAACAATAATGTATATGCTCAACGCAATTCTAAAGTCTAGGAATACAAATCTCTATATGATAGTCATGAAACATATTAAAAAACCTTTAGATTTGTTTTATAGCATCATATAACAATCAAAATATAAATTACTTATATTTTAATTATTTATGTCAAATCCTTCTTGATATCTGCACCCTTGCGGAGAATATTGGAGTCCTTTATTCACTTGAATGGAAGAGCTTCTTTGTAGTGAAAGTGTTTATCCCTTTCTTCACTCTTGTCATGAGGGAAATATTATCCTCTTTAGTGTATACAACCTTTCTTTGGATGCGCCCCTCCTCTTCACTCAAGGCCTTCTTCTTGAAAATATTTGTGAGTGTATCAAACCACTTCTTTGCAATCTTCAACAGAATGTTCATGGACATGAGATTGTCCTGAACTGAAACAAAGATGATATTCTTGGAATTTGCTTGATTCTTCTTGAATTTGATTCGCCCTTCATTAAAGGTAGGTTCCTCTACCACAGTCATCACGAATGAATCAACATCATGCTCTTCAAGAATTTTCAATGCCCTTTATTTACATGTGTTGAAGTTTGATGTGTCTTTAAGTCGACCTTCCAGTCAAATGGAGATTGATGTCATGGCTGCAATATTTTGTTCATCTATTCAATATCTATGTAGGTTTATATTTTTGCAAAAAACTAAGCTCATCCACGCCCTATACTCTGATACCATATTGATGTTTGAACAAAATCAGAGATGCTTGAACTTTAAAACTTTTATCAAACAATTTCAGCACTTATGAATTTCATAAATCGGTCACAAATGAATATTTATATCAACCACATATGAATCTCATAAATAAATCATCCACATGTAAATCTTAAAATTATATCAACCACATATATTATCTTCATAAACTTTATCAGCCACATAAATCAGCTCCATAAATCAATCAACCATGAGAGACAAGATATACCCTGGGAAAACACTCCAAACATAGAGGATGAAAATCAATCAATTCTTTGAGTATGATAGATAGATTTGCATAGAATTGTTTACATCACATAAGTATATTTCCCGATAATATATATTACCTCATCAGTAGAGAAGAGAGATCCATTGCAACCCTACAAAAATAACTATATGCAACTGAACTTGTCATATGCCTAGCATGTTAATAACAAGCCAAAAACCCTAGCATGTAGAAGGTAACGCATAGGAGGCTCAGTAAACACACTTATAGAAGCACATAGTGCATTCACAAGGAGGAGATAACTATAATTCTCTGCATGCAAACATTATTAGAATTTGAATTCCATTTAGATCTTCAAGCAGATAGTTCAAAATTATAATTGCAGTAAAAGGAGTATGAAGATACAAACTAAAAAAAACAAGCCACACAGGAAACGGATGAGTATTGCTCAAGAATTTACAATATCATTCGCATTAATTAAATCCAGTGTTACAATAGTTTACATAGGAAAAGAATTCGAATCAATTAGGGATGGATTCGAATCTCCCCACTGGATGTGATTGTATCTAACTGACCATCTAACTCATGGTGTCTAGATGTCCAACCAACTCATGCAATTAGTAATAACTAGTTAACCCAGTGCAACTGAGTGTGGTAGGTGGGAAAATGCACCTTCTCCACATGCTTCCATGCATTAGCCATGCAAATCTAGCGCTAGCTAACTTATTGTGAACTAACTGAAAGTAACTAGAAGCTAACTAAGACTAACGAGTACTAACTCCAACTAACTGAAGTAGGTTGGTGTTGAGACTTCTAGTGGCTCCTAAAATGTAGGGATTTGTCTAGGAGGCGCCCAAACTGATGCATGCACATGAAGTAAGTGGCAGTTAACCTCTAGCAGTGTTCCCCACACTCCACTGACTAGTACATGTGGCCCCATTAGGCCCAAGTGGACCCAATTGGACTAGTGGACCTAAATAATTAATTAAGGTTCCTAAGTTAGGTTAAAATACTCTAATAGACATTTGACTAAGGGAGGATTAATAATCCTAACACCCCCCCTGAATCCTAACTTAGACAACTGTGGGCCCTGGAAACAAGGCCATAAGTCACCCATGTACAATCTAAAAGATAAAATGTTGCTTAATACAACCGAGGTAATAAGGGAAAACCTCATGGGAACCCCCCCCCCCCTCAAAATAAGCAGAAAATAGAAAGCGTCAAGTTATTTTTAGAAGAAATAAGCCTCCTCCTTAGAAAAATAACTTGAATAAACATTGCTGCAAGATTGAATCTCTATACAGCAGCACAGTCCATTAGTGGACCTCTCAATGTACTTCTGAATTGATGACTCTGTTTGTCTCTTCTGTATGGTGAAGGTAGGGAATGATTAAGTTTCTACTTATGTGGGCCATGTAGCTGATCATTCACCATCATCAAGTAGTCGTAGACCTTAAACTTTGTTGCACCACTTTGTAGGGAGCGAATCTGTGAGGGATAGTGCAGCATGTTCATTATGATACTAGGACCTTGTTCTTCTTTTGTCTTTTGGATATCTAGCACCACTTCCAGATGTATCCAGGAGCTTTCGATCCCATCTGGGTTTAGGCTTCTAATTAGGAATGGGTACTGGATATGGATCTAGAATCTCTTGAGATTTAGTCTCAATAACATGATCATGTTGAATGTGATCTTCTTCATCTGAATCTGAAACCTGTAGCACATCATCATAATAAAAAAATAGGAGGAAAAATAGTTATAGCTTCCTATGTTATTGGAGGTGTGGCATACAATTGATCTTCTTCAAACTGGACACTCCTTTCAATGAATCATCTTCTGGTTGCAACCTCCATCAGTTTGTAAGCTTTTGCATCTTCTACATATCCCAGCAGAATGGATTTACTACTTTGGGCTTGGAAGGCCTTCCTCTTGTCAAGTGGTATTCTGGACCAAGCTTTGGAACCAAAAAATATTAGATTAGAGACATTGGGCTTATGCCCATGCAATGCTTCGAATGGAGTGACCCCATCCATTGACTTGTGGGACACCCTATTCTGCAAATATGAACCATAGTTTACTGCTTCAGCCCAAAGAAAAGGAGGTAGATGTTTAGCATGGAGAAGGCATATTTCCATCTCTTTCAGTGATCTCGTCTTCCTCTCAACCACACCATTCTGCTATGTTGTGTAAGGAACTGAGTGCTCCATTCGAATCCCCTCTGATTCATAGAAATATTGGAAGTCTCCTTTGATATACTCACCTCCTTTATCAAATATTATAGACTTGATTTTCTTGCTGAAATTGTTCTCAACCATATCTTTAAAAACTTTAAAAGTCTCAAAAAATTCTAATTTTTGTTTCATGAAGTAGACCCAACAGTACCTAGAGAAATCATCAATAAAGGTGAGGAAATACCTGCAACCATTAATGGAGTTTGTGGGCATAGGTCCAGCTACATAACTATGTATCAAATCAAGTATAGAGGAAGCTCTATGTGCCTTCCCAACATCATACTTCTTTTCTGGATGCTTACCTACCAAGCAACCAACACAAACTCCATTGGATGTTTGGATGGAGGGAAAACCTTCAACCATTTTATCATTGTGGAGTTGTTGCAGATATTTGAAATTGAGATGGACAAATCTCTCAGTCCAAATATTGATGGTGTTCTTAGCATGAGACAAATAAGTTGTAGGAGAAGAGATAAGTAAAAAATGTGAGAACTCATAAGCTTTGGTAGAGTTATTTGCAATACCTTTCATGATAAGTTGTCAAATGGCTTTTTCTGTAATCTCAATTGTCTCTGAATCGAATATAACTCTCTTGGGGGAGCCTGTATGATTCATCTGGTAAACAGACAACATGTTAGCAGCAAGGGAGGGAACATAAAGGAAACTCTTGAACTCACCATGCTTCGCTCTAACTGAGCCCCTTCCTTCTGCTGGAATCTGGGAATCGTCTCTCATGTGAATGTTAGGCCCCTTTGACAGTGTAAGGGCCGAGAAGGGTTATTTCGAAGCAACCATGTGATTGGAAGCTCCAAAATCAATTATGCATGCAGTAGACTGTGTAAGGATAGATTTCAAAGGATGGAACCTTTCATCATCTTCTGTCTATGATTCTTCATCTAGATTATTTGCTCTCCGTGGGGGCACAATGTTTTGTTGCTTGAGAAGAGATGAAATTTCATCAAGTTTCTTCCTCATACAATATTCTTCAAGATGGTAACCCTTTTCACAATAAGGACATAACTTCTTTTCGAACTTCTTCATTTTCTTAGAGTCGAAGGCTCCTTCAGAAGTTTGTTGATTATGTTTAGGCTTTGAATCAGCTACTTTTGGCTCCTTCTTCTTTGATTTCCCCTTTGCTAGTGCTTTGGAAGAGTCAGTAGCAGGGAGAGCTTGATCTTTGGAGGCCTTGATGACTCCCATTCGAATAATTTTCTCTTTCTCCTTGATTAAGGACTCGAAAAAAGAATCTAATGAAGGAATTTTCTAATCGGGGAATCCCTCCCGCTTGGAATGGAATATAGAAACAAATACATAATACTCTGGGCCGAGTTTGCTGAGAATAGAAAGGAAATTTTGTTCATCCTTCTGCTCAATTCTGTACTGTCTGCATTGGAGTGCCGGAGACTTGAATTTAGTAAAGAATCGCTCTATTGTTTCGAAATTGTTGGGATGTAAAGCTACCAACTCATTCTCCAGGAGGTGTCCTCGAATCTCATCTTGTTTTCCAAACAAGTTCTCAAGCTTCTCCCAGGATTGAGTCTGGGTTTCCTCGAACCTTCTAAATGGAAGAGGAGATCTCTGGATATATAAGTACATATATAACCGAATGCTTCATCCAAGTGGTTCAGAAACTTGTTTCTTTCAATAGGCTGATGGGGCTCGACCTCCCTTCCAAGTACTATCTTGTGGTAGCCATGCTTGTGCAAGGCCAGCTGCATATCAATCCTCCAATCAAGATAATTGGAAGTTGTGAGGATCCAGGGAGTAGGAGAGTGAGAATCCATAATTTTTCTGGCTGAGAGATCACAAAACTTCACACAAGCTACGTAGCACCTGTAGATTTTCACTGCAAAAACACTAAAACATTCGAATTGTTAGAATCATGCTTTTCCTCTCGACGTGAACATTTTTTCAGGGTCCATCATGCCTGCACCACCACTCTGAATAAATCCAGAAGCAAGATACCTTTTGTGGGACTTTTGTGGAAACTCGGCTGCTTCTGATGCTCAATGGAGAGAAACAAACATGAATCCTGCTTGAGAAGGCTCTGGTACCATATTAGAATTTGAATTCCATTTAGATCTTAAAGCAAATAGTTCAGAATTATAATTGCAGTAAAAGGAGTATGAAGATATAAACTGAACAAAACAAACCACACAGGAAATGGATGAGTATTGCTCAGGAATTTACAGTATCATTCACATTAATTAAATCTGGTGTTACAATAGTTTCCATAGGAAAATCATTCGAATCAATTAGGGATGGATTCAAATCTCCCCACTGGATGTGACTGTATCTAACTGACCATCTAACTCATGGTGTCTCAATCAATATCAGAGTCTGTCAAATCAACTTCAGATGTCCAACCAACTCATACAATCAATAATAACTAGTTAACTTAGTGCAATTGTGTGTGGTAGTTGGGCAAATGCACCTTCTCCACATGTATCCATGCATTAGCCATGCAAAGATAGCGCTAGCTAACTGATTGTGAAATAACTGAAAGTAACTGGAAGCTAACTAAGAATAACTAGTACTAACTCCAACCAACTGAAGTAGGTTGGTGTCAGGACTCCCAGTGGCTCCTAAAATGTAGGGATTGGTTTAGGAGGTGCCCAAACTAATGCATGCACATGTAGTAAGTGGCAGTTAACCTCTAGCAATGTTCCCCACACTCCAGTGACTGGTACATGTGGCCCCATTAGGCCAAGTGGACCTAAATAATTAATTAAGGTTCCTAAGTTAGGTTAAAATAATCTAATAGACATTTGACCAAGGGAGGATTAATAATCCTAACAAATATTAGTGTCCATTTCCTCAATTATATTTAACTAAATGTTCATTGTCTTGAACTGAAAGTGGACTAACTTGAACTGAATGTTAACTTTACTTGAATTGAATGTTAATTGACTTGAATTGAATTTTAACTAAATGTGAACTAAACTCAATTTTTAACTAACAGTTGATCACTTAGTTAACATGCTAACATAAGTGTCATCAGTGCTTCACTCCTAGTGTCAGCCATGCACAATTTCTATTATTAACTTTTGCATTAATCTTTTTAGTTAACTGATGCATTTTGATTAATGAGCATTAAGCTCTTCTTTACTAAATTGAGTGCATTCATTAATAGTTCAATTGATGCTTTGATTGAGGCATTCATATCTTACTGAAGCTTTATAACTTAATTTCACTCAGACATTTGCATGGGCAATTTGAATTCTTTTTCTCTATGCTTTATCTCATTATCATTAAATAAATAATGCATGTTCCATATGTGTATTAATTATCCATCTTATCATATCATACTCGGAATAATTATTCCATACATTCTGGTGATCATATATATTACCACTGGCCATATACTCATATGATAAACTAATTCACTCTAGGGGTAGCTAATCCCTAAAGGAGACTTATAGCATTCAGTGACCATGACTAGCAATATATCACATAGTATATCCACATCAACAAATGGAGGTCCGCAGTCTTGATACAATAGACGACTTCAATCTTGATACAACACAAGATCATCTCCACAATTGGAGATCATTCTCATAGGGTATTTTCCATAAGAATACTTGAATTTATATTACTCACAAGACTCGGCTTGATATTACTCACAAGCTTTACAATACAACATCACCACCTCAATCATATGAGGATACAAAGGACTTGATATGACTCACAAGTCTGACTTGATATTATTCACAAGTCCGTAGAATGACACATGATGTTATACAATTGACAGTATGTTATTCATAGGGCTCAACTTGACAAGAGCTAGTTTGTTGAATGGAGAGCTTAAGCAAGTAAGATTCACCCTTCTTATTGCCATTTTTTTTGTAGTGATGCTCATCCATTCCCACTAGCTATGAATTTAGAATTTTTATTTACACCTACCTCCTTTTCTTTGCTGCCGAAGCTACACGGGTAGAAGCTGTTGTCTCCTGATGATGATCCCAGAGTAGGGATCGAAACGTCGAGATTTTCCAAATCATCAACGCAGCTTCTTCCCGTTTTTACATTTCTCCACTGCGTAAAATGACTACTTTCAAACAGGTCTAAACCCTCCATGGAAGGGATGTCCTGAATGACGTGAAGTTGTTGTCTCCTGATGATGATCCCAGAGTAGGGATCGAAACGTCGAGATTTGCCAAATCATCAACGCAGCTTCTTCCCATTTTTACATTTCTCCACTGCGTAAAATGACTACTTTCAAACAGGTTGAAACCCTCCATGGAAGGGATGTCCTGAATGACGTGAAGCTGTTGTCTCCTGATGATGATCCCAGAGTAGGGATCGAAACGTCGAGATTTGCCAAATCATCAACGCAGCTTCTTCCCGTTTTTATATTTCTCCACTGCGTAAAATGACTACTTTCAAACAGGTCGAAACCCTCCATGGAAGGGATGTCCTGAATGACGTGAAGCTGTTGTCTCTTGATGATGATCCCAGAGTAGGGATCGAAATGTCGAGATTTGCCAAATCATCAACGCAGCTTCTTCCCGTTTTTACATTTCTCCACTGCGTAAAATGACTACTTTCAAACAGGTCGAAACCCTCCATGGAAGGGATGTCCTGAATGACGTGAAGCTGTTGTCTCCTGATGATGATCCCAGAGTAGGGATCGAAACGTCGAGATTTGCCAAATCATCAACGCAGCTTCTTCCCGTTTTTATATTTCTCCACTGCGTAAAATGACTACTTTCAAACAGGTCGAAACCCTCCATGGAAGGGATGTCCTGAATGACGTGAAGCTGTTGTCTCTTGATGATGATCCCAGAGTAGGGATCGAAATGTCGAGATTTGCCAAATCATCAACGCAGCTTCTTCCCGTTTTTACATTTCTCCACTGCGTAAAATGACTACTTTCAAACAGGTCGAAACCCTCCATGGAAGGGATGTCCTGAATGACGTGAAGCTGTTGTCTCCTGATGATGATCCCAGAGTAGGGATCGAAACGTCGAGATTTGCCAAATCATCAACGCAGCTTCTTCCCGTTTTTACATTTCTCCACTGTGTAAAATGACTACTTTCAAACAGGTCGAAACCCTCCATGGAAGGGATGTCCTGAATGACGTGAAGCTGTTGTCTCCTAATGATGATCCCAGAGTAGGGATCAAAACGTCGAGATTTGCCAAATCATCAATGCAGCTTCTTCCCGTTTTTACATTATTAGGAACATCTAAGACTTTTCATCAATGGGTTGTGTAAAACTATGAATTTAGTAGTGGATTCTGGAGTGATGGAAATAGGAAAGATCCGAGAATGCATTATACAATGAAGGAAATTTGGAAGCAAGGAACTTGATGCAAGAAGACACCAAGATGTTGAATACGGGGTAGTTATGGAACCATGGGCATATTGTGTGGGTCACTATATGCAATAGCATGAGAAGATTATAATCCAATTTCAGATCTATGATGAAAACCTAAGGATTTAAGTAAAGTTCGGTGGTTGTAATTATTGATAATTAAATCTTGTATCTATAAGATGCAATGAGTAACTCCAAAATTAGTGTTATCATTAAATTGGTTGTAGACTCTCCCCTTTAGAGTTTGAATTATCCAAATGTGTAGTTATTCTTTTAAGTTTTGTCCATAATATACATTGATCTTTTGGTAAGATATCTAAGACAAATTATTTTTTGTGTTTACCGGGATGCATTTCATAATGGAAACTTTGCAATTTTGTTCCCTTGATAGCTAATATCCTTGAGTATCCATGCTTCTTTATTTTAGCGGGAATGATTTCTTTAGGAAACAACCCTCCTTTGAGCACACTTGAACATGAGGATACCTCAAACATGAATTGGAGTATTTCCTTTGGCTTAGAAGTTGCATCTGACAGGTCTCTATTTCATCAAAATCACAAGGGACTTATTTCCAACCTAATTTTGCTTATTTAGGGCACTATCTTCCAAGTTTCTAATCCAGGTCTCATTGTGGTAAGATGACACTCTTGCCACTGCACCACATCCCAACAAATGTCCTTCAAAAGGCCCGATATTTGAGATTCGCTTCTAAATGTTATAATGGCCAGGTATCATATTTGAGCATCCCTTGCACTTATATAGCTATCTACCATTGATCATGTTTGTCTAACACATATTTATCCCAAGTAATGTTTCCCAATATTCATCACATCTTTGTACTAGTCAATTATGTTGTTTCCAAGGATTTATAATCAACTGCACATACTATGGAATTCAATGTATGCACTATGAGTGCTTTCTCATAGAGGACTTAGACTATAATGATGAGCATGATAG
Organism: Pseudotsuga menziesii; assembly: GCA_001517045.1. NCBI lineage: Eukaryota > Viridiplantae > Streptophyta > Pinopsida > Pinales > Pinaceae > Pseudotsuga > Pseudotsuga menziesii. Next base: position 134,313 of record LPNX010843874.1, on the reverse strand, counting down.
ATATTTCTTACAGACAATGCATGTTCACCTTTCAATGCAGTCAACAAAGTAACTCTTGTGTAAGTCACAATATATTTGTGTCATCTTTGGGATTAGTAAACCATATCAATCATCAAGGTCGCGTTGTACTTAAAATATGGTTGGTATGTTAAAACCCAAACACACAAAATATGGTTGGTATGTTGAAACCCAAACACAGAGAAGTGTTGGATAAAGTAGATTCAATAAAAATGAAAAAAATATATAAAATAAAATACATAATTTTAGAACAAGTTGTATAAATATATGGCAATGTGGTAATTTTTGTTTGATAAAATGCTTTATAATTCTATTAACATACATAATAAAGATACGTGTATTTTATGAGATAAAGGTTGCAAGGCACAAAACATAGCCGATCAAAGCTGCTATGCTAGGCGTCCAAAAAAAGTCATAATGCACCACAGTGGTTGAAGCGGATAGAAATTATCACAAGTAAAACACGTTAGATGGCCAAAGAAAATGGTCAAATTAGGAATCTATTGGAGTCAACCTGCTTCCTAAGGGGAGTATTTGTCATTAGGAGGCTCCCATCCTTCAGTTCAAGTCTAAAAATCGGGCACAATGGGATCCCATCCATCATTTCCCTGCATGGGCTCTTTAGGATGCTCTAGTTCAGAGATGGCTAGTGGGACATTTGGAAAATTGTTGAATTGAGGGGCCTCTAGGAGCCTAGTGGGGGGCTAATTCATGAACCTATCCCAGTGGTGTCTTACTTCTTGGCCTGTCGTCTGTTGAGGTAGATGGTCGCTTGAAGCTCTAGAGTGTGCAAAGTGAATGGATGAGTTTCCTTTAGGAGGCACTATGTGCATGGTACACAGTGCAATAGTCTTCATTGCCACAATAAGCACAATTCTATAAGAAAACTAGAATGTTGAGCAGTCAACAGTCCAAACACACTTTGGATTAAAAACCATTGACATGTTTCTTAGAAAAGGATTACGAAAAAAGTGATAAACATATGAAATTTTTAACTGCGGAGACTTTAGCTTACTTTTCTTCTTAAAATTATTGAATTCTAGACAATGCACATTTGATCGTAGGAAAAAAAATCAAGAAGACAGGAAACACAACCACAAACCTAAATATGGTCTTTTTTTGTTAGTGATAATTCTCAAGATGCATTGGCATAGGTTGTTGACATTTATCGTTCTTCTCACATAGGCAGCAAGGTACACAACTTTCTCTCAAGTGTAAACCACGTTCACAACTCGAAAAGTCTTCTAAACTAATTTAGCTCGTCCAGGAAGGGGAAAATTTTGGAGAATATTCTAGTCTATTTTTATGTTCAAAATGGGGGTTGTTTCCTTGAGAGAGAAGATAAAAGTTTGACACCTTGATCTTGTGAGTAAAAGGGTTGTTTCCCCACCATGTTGGTACACCTTGGTCTTGTGGGTAAAGGGGTTGTCTTCCCACTTTGTTGTGACCCCTCTTGTTGACTTTTGGCCTTATGTGAACCTGTTGTTGGTCCTAGTATTAGCGCCCCATCTTCAATGTGGTACTTTGGCCCTCGTTTTATGATGACTAAACTTTATTGTTTTATCTTGTATGATGTCTTGACCATTAGTACCATATCCTAAGTCAACTTAAAATTATTTTATGTTGTTTTTGGTAACACTCCTAAAAGTTAGGGTTAGAAGGAAGACCCTTCTAGAATACATTTCAATATTATAAATTCAAGACCCAAACTTCATTTTGTGTGTATCTTGACAAGACAAAAATGAAGATCTGATTCAATTATTGTTCTGGGTTTGTCGCTGCTACTTGGCTTGGCGTCTAAAGTTTTTATTGCTGCTAAAATCCATCTTTTTGTTGGGTCGCTACCTTGTCATTGTTGTTGTTGTTGTTGTTGTTGTTTATCTTGCTAAGCTAGGCCATGACCTTTGTGCGCTGCTAGATCTAGGTCGTGACTACTTGAGGTTGCTAGATCTAGGTTGTGACTGCTTGAGGTTGTTAGATTTGAATTGTGATTGTTGCAAGGCTGCTAGATCTGGGCCATGACTGTTGCAAGCCAGCTAGATCTAGGCCAAGAGTATTTGAGCATGTTTAGGTTGGGTCATGACCATTGTTGACCTGCTAGCATTGGGTTGTGACCTTTGTGAACCTGTGAAGCTGCTAATGTTGAGTTGTGACCATTATTGATCTAGTCTAGGGCTGCGGTGATTGTTCTGAGGTCTATTCATTGAGTAGTATACTTGTCGGTGTCCACTGTCACTGCTTTGAGGTCTAGACTATAGGGTGTGTCCCAATAAATACCTATTGTGATTGTTCTGAGGTCTATTCTATGAGGTTTGTTCTTGCTGGTGCCTATCGTGACCCTTATTGATCCTTCTAGGGTTTTTGTGGTCTTTGTTTAGCTTCATGTAGCAGGCCAAGCCTATTTAGAGGGTGCCTTTACCCCTCTTCAGGGTCCTTGAGGCTGTGACTGTTGTGTAAAGGTGTCAGTCTTTGTATAGGTGCTACCACAGTTTGAGGATGCTAATGTATGGGTTAAGGGTGCCTTTGCACATTTGAAAGGTGTTGTTATTTGATTGATTTATGACTGTCCTAAAGACTGACACTTATTGTAGCAAGGGTTTGAGGTTTCTATCCTCACTTGTGGACTGTTTTGGTTAGCACCTTGAGATAAGTATTGGTCTAACTCTACCCTACAACAACCTATCTATCTCTCTCTTAGTTATGTCCATTATTTCTTGAGTGACTTGTCTCCTAAGAGACAAGATCTGATCTGAAAGCATGTCTGAATATAAAGGAAGATCTAAACCAATCTTGTTTTTTCAATTATATCTTTTATTGATGCTAGTTGTTTGTCTTATTTAATCTATTGTTGCTCTACTAGTTATTGTTATTATATGTTTCAACTTTAACATGGGGAATTTTGGGAGTGTTAAAGCTGAAAGAGATGAACATTATATTTTTTATTATCTAGATCTTTGTCATTGTTGTACATTTACTTCATTATTCTAGTTATTTGATTTGCATTAATGTACAAGCTAGTTAAAATTTTGAAAAACCTTAAAAATTTAACACAGTATCAAAGCTTAAAGTTTGTAGCTAAGTCTAATTTTGCATCCTATCAGAGTCCACATAGATCATAAAGTAAGGTTGTTAGTACTAACTTGATCTCAAAAGTTTCTTGGCAAGAAGGGTTTGAACATTTGGCCACAAGGAATCAGAGTTGGATGGCCACATACAAGTATTAGTTGGTTGGAAATAGAAGATGTGTCAGTGGTGTTGCTAGTTCATATGACATCATAAAAGAGATGATGGGATTAGTAGGTGGTGGACTTGATCCCTTAAAGAGGTATGTCAAGTATGACTAGCATTCCTAGAAGGTTTATCTCATGTATGTATTTCTGAGATGAGTAAGGATCCAAACTAACTCTTTATGTGTTTAGATATTGACTTGATCTTTAGAAATCACGGGCCTTCATGATCATAACACCTTCTAGTTTGATCATTTTGTTATGTAAAGAGTTTTGTGATGCATTGATCAATATAATCTGAGTTTGCAAGTGCAAAGAAGTTTAGAATTCATCCTTGTATGAAAACATCATGACCTCGTGTGTTAAATTTCTCATATCTAGGGTTATGATCTAACCTAGATTGTGCTAATGTATGTGTGATATTGTATGAAGATGATATGATGATGATTCCACTGCACAATTTGCAAGTACATGTCCAATATGATGACAAGATTAAGATGCACATTGTGACTTCTGCATAAGGGCGGATATAAACATGGAGGACTTCCAATCCCAACTTGTTTTTTATTCTTTGTATTGTCATGACATGTTTCATATATGAGATTGATATGCTCTTGATGACATCTAGATAGTTGCTTAGTGTATGGATGAATGATAAGACTATGTCATTATGTGAAACTGACATTGGTTATTGCTAACTATCGAATTGAATTTAACTTGTAGGAAATATCCACATAAGGATGATGATGTGACTCACTCTAACAACAAGTGATGAAGTCTGCATATTTTGTTTATGCTCAGAGTTAAATGCACAATTCTAGAGGGAGTTGAGTGCTTAAGTACAGAGAGAGTAAGAGGCTCCACAAAATGTAGGATCAATTATGCTAGGTGTTCATCCTCCCATGTGTCAACATAGAGTCAACAAAAGAGAATCTGCAAAGCATTTGTTATTAATGGATTGTTCCTTAGTAGAGTGGAACAATTGGTAAGTTCAAAGATCAAGAGGGAGCAAATTGTGCTCCTCAAACCCTAGCAGAATGGGATTGCAAAATAAAGATGTGATCTCTCTTGAGAAACTTATTCAAAAAGCCTCCAAGTGATATAGACATGGAAGTGATTCGAGTCCATGAGTCATCCCTTTCAATTGAGTAAAGGGAGGAGTCCAGAGAGTATGTAGTTGATCTCTTTGAGAAACCTATTGAGAGGCTTCAAGGTTGCTCTGGTTTGCTATCTCAAATAAGCTACGTCGCTTATTCAAAATCCTCCACTTACGAGGAGGCATCCAAACAACAGGTTTGGAAAGATGTTATGGAAAATGATGTGTGGAAAGTGGTTCTCAGCCATCAAGGGAAGTCAGTTATAACTTCCAAGTGGATTTATAAGGATCAAGCTTCTTGCTAGTAATTAGAGTTGTTTGGAGCTATCAAAAAATATTGTGCTCTATGGCAGGTCGAAACACATCGAAAGGAAGAATCACCGTGTCAAGGACATGTTGCAGTATGCTCTATCAAGTAAACAATTTACCGATGTGTTGACTAAGCATCTATCAAAGTCTAAGTACTTTCGAGACAAGCTTAGTGTTGCTAAGAGGGAGTGTTAAAGCTAATGTAGCTACGAGACCCATTCTCAAGGAGAATGGCACACTAGTCAGTTAACTAGGGTTCCTGGTCATTTAACTAGGCAGAGTGAGTCCCTAGAAGGTACCCTAAGGCACCCATCAGTCTCCTGGGGTTCTTGGTCTGGGACCAAGCAGGTTGATACCATGGAAAAGTCCCTAGCATGTGGCTAGGGCCCCTATATGTCTCTAGGGCATTCTAGTCTAGGACCAGACAGATTCTTGGTCACGAGGACCAAGCAGATCCTATAAGTAGAGACGGAGACATCCTGATCTGGAACCAGGCAGATTCTTGGTCTGGGACCAAGCAGTTGCTGCAGGTACATACCTAGTCAATTAACTAGGTGGTTCTTAGTCAGTTGACCAAGATAATGATGTGTGATGTCTGCATTTCATAAATGGTTAAGCTAGGTTGTTTCTCAAGGGACTAGCCACCCCTTGATGATGTCACTATCACTTGACCTTTAGGAGCAGTCTAGAGAACCAAAAGAGCATATCATCTAGTTTGAACCTTTCTTATATGGTGATGATAAAAACTTTAAGTTATTGTATGGAACACTTATGGACTATATACCTTAAGAGAGAAAATAAAATTTTGACACCTCGATCTTGTGGGTAAAATGGTTGTGTCCCCACCTTGTTGGTACACATTGGTTTTGAGGGTAAAGGGGTAGTCTTCCCACTTTGTTGTGACCCCTCTTGTTGACTTGTGATCTTATGTGAACCCCTTGTTGGTCCTAGTACTAACGGCCCATCTTCAATGTGGTGCTTTGACCCTCTTGTTATGATGACTTAACTTTGTTTTGTTATCGTGTATGACATCTTGACCATTGGTACCATATCCTAAGTCAACTTAACATTATTTTATGTTACTTTTTGTAACACTCCTAAAAGCTAGGGTTAAAAGGAAGAACCTTCTAGAAGACCTTTCAAGATTATAATTCAAGTCCTAAACTTCATTTTGTTGCTAGAATTGGGTTGTGCCTGCTTGAGGCTACTAGATCTGGGTCATGACTGTTTGAGGCTGCTAGATCTGAACTATGATTATTGCAAGGTTGCTAGATCTAGGCCATCACTGTTGCAAGCCAGCTAAATCTGGGTCATGACTATTTGAGCCTATGTAGGCTAAACCGTGACCATTGTTGACCTGCGAGCATTGCGTTGTGACCTTGGTGAAAGTATTGCGTTGTGACCTTTGTGAACCTACTAGTGTTGAGTTGTGACCATTAGTGATCTAGTCTAGGGTTGTCGTGATTGTTTTGAGGTTTGTTCATCGAGTAGTATACTTATTGGTGTCCATCGTCGCTGCTTTGAGGTCTAAATTGTAGGGTGTGTCCCTGCTAGTACCTGTCGTGACTATTCTGAGGTCTATTATGTGGGGTGTGTTCTTGTTGGTGCCTACCATGACCCATATTGAGCATGCTAGGGTTTTCGTGGTCTTTGTTTAGTCTCTTGTAGCATGCCAAGCTTGTTTAGAGGGTGCCTTTGCCCCTCTTCAGCCTCCTTGAGGCTGCTACTATTGTGTAAAGGTGTCATTGTCTTTGTATAGGTGCTGCCACAGTTTGCGGATGCTAGTGTATGGGTTAACACTGCCTCTGCACATTTGAAAAGTGTTGTTATTTTGTTGATGTATGATTGTCCTAAAGACTGTCATTTATTGCAGCAAGGGTTTGAAGTTTTTGTCCTCACTTGTTGGTTGTTTTAGTTAGCACCTTGAGGTCTGTATTTGTTTGTTTTAGTTAGCACCTTGAGGTCTGTATTTGTCTAACTCTACCCTACAGCAACATATCTATCTATCTCTCGGGTATGTCCATTGTTTCTTGAGTGACTTGTCTCCTAAAAGACAATAACTAATCTGAAAGCATGTCTAAGTATACAGGAAGATCTAAACCAGTTTTGTTTTCTGAGTTGGATCTTTTATTGATGCTCGTTGTTTTTCTTGTTTAATCTACTGCTGCTCCACTGGTTATTGTTATCGTATGTTTCAACTTTAACAAGAACCTTTGGGAGTGTTAAAAATGAAAAAAATGAAAATTATATTTTTAATATCTAGATATTTGTCAGTGCTGTACATTTACTTCATTATTCTGGTTATTTGATTTGCATTATTGTACATGTTAGTTAAGATTTTAAAAAATCCTAAAACTTTAAGAGTCCAAACCCTTTGCCTTGTGAAGTGTTCATTTCTATATTTTGTCAGGTAGACATTGCAGAAGCAAAAAACTGGAGCATTTTACCGCATAATAGTAATTTGCTTTAGCAATAGAACTCCTTAATATCCAAATTCGGGAATTGGCTTCAAGCAAGGAGACAACTTAACATCAATTGGCTTTTGAAAACAATATCTTTGGCACAATTTAAGCTTAGCTGTAAAAAACTTGCTAGCCCATGGCTTTAGCGAGCTCTGTTGCAAGAAGTTTTAATAGCAAAGAGCACCAACATGGATCAAAACAGAACAAATTTACTTTTAACAACTATAGCTGCTACAAGGATTATAGCATCTCAACTTGGTGCTCTGATCAATGGGTTGTGATAGTGCTTGAAATTGTTCTGCCAAATAAACATGATGCTTGCATCTGGAGCTCTAACTAAATGCCTCAGTGTCTGATCTTGTGTTTTGGTACCAATTGTCATCTATCCGCATAGTGTAATATAATAGTTAAGAAAATATCTTTGCAATCATCCCAGTGACTAAACTACCAACAACCAATCGGCCAGACAACAGGTTCAGTTAAAAAAGAATTCAATCTACTTGGACCTTTTTCCGTGTTACCATTTTGTGATACCCGTTACCTTACCTGTGTCTACTTTGATACCATTTTTGTAACATTCCAATTATCGTACTTGCCACTAAAGGTGTGCCTCCCAGCAATGCTTGTAGCTACAATTGTGGATTTTGGAGGTCATGTTGAATTTTAGTCCATATAATGTAGGGACAGGTAGCATTACTCCATTAGGTTTCCTTCCAATACTTTCCTTAGATGCAGGATAGGCCCCCTCCCCATGTGTTGTGTGTCTGGTTACAATGGTTTATCCAGTCAATTTTTCCAATTACCTTACTTGCCACTAAAAGTGTGCCTCCCAGCAATGCTTGTAGCTATAAACGTGGATTTTGGAGGTCATGTTGAATTTTAGTCCATATAATGTAGTGAAAGGTAGCGTTACTTCATTAGGTTTCCTTCCAAGACTTTCCTTAAATGCAGGATAGAACCCTGCCTGTGTGTTGTATCTGGTTACAATGGTTTATCCAGTCAATTTTTCCTGAATATGATCTCAAGCTGTGACCCATAATGAATCTCAATCATTTGATCACATATAAAAAAAATTGCATAACATAAAGCCTTCAAACAATGGCATCTAAGCAAAGAAATTGGAACCGTATGAGGTCTATATCAACTACAAAAAAAAATATTGAGAAAATTGCCCCTGCAGTAATGCTTTGTGCAATCGCATCTAAGCAAAGAAATTGGAACCGTATGAGGTCTATATCAACTACAAAAAAAAATATTGAGAAAATTGCCCCTGCAGTAATGCTTTGTGCAATCTATCTCGTGCTGCTCGAAACCTCCCAATTGAGAGCTCTGAAAATATTCCTTAAAAAAGGATGGAATAAATGAAGCTTTAACAGTACTGCAATTAGTAGGGAACTACTTTGTCTACAGAATGAGAAACCTTTCTATATTGTTTATAGATGCATTACACCACTCCCTGAAAATAAAAGGCTAGTTTATCAACAGAATTACAACCCTGTCTTTACTGTTTATGGATATATTGCACCACTCCCTGCAAATAAAAGATGTACCAACTAACACAGAGTTTTAAAATAAATTGAAAAGATAAATAAACTAATAATAGAGTTTTAACAGTAGTAGTTCCCTACGTTACCACTTACCTATGAGGAGAACATCCTAGACAAAGTCCAAAAGTTCTGTCCATCTATATTATACACAGAATGAATTCTTCCTAAAATTGATGTGCAAGTTCCTAGCAGGCAGTTCTGATTGTAAAACTTCAGGACTATTTACAGATTGGATTATTGAAAGGTTCAAAGCTAGGGCTGTATTATATATATATATATATACATAAAAGGTCAACACCTCAGGCTGTAATATATATATAAGGTCAACATCTCAGATGTAGAGAATCATCTCACTTCTCTTGAAGCGATCATTCTACTGAGACCACTTTCAAATCAAGGACATCTTAAGAGATATAACAAGAGATGAAACTTGTGGCACAAGCAATCATCATGGTAGCATAGTTGTTAAAACTTCTAAGTCTTCCCTCCACAGTTGAAAAGTTCTTAATAAGGAACATCACCTCACAGGAACCATTCCAGGGAGTTCTTCCTTGTTTTTGGATAATCTCATAGACATAATGACTTGTTTGGTATTTTGAGATTCAAGGCCTCAAGGGCACGAGGAACATTTATTATCTTTATAACCATGTGTTCATCTTTAACAAACTTGCTTAAAAAATTATAATCTGGCATCCTATTCAACAAGCTTCTTAGGTTTTCACCCTTCAAATGGTTATGTGCAGCGCGTGTTAATAATTCATAGGTCATTTCTCAGTAACTGTATACCGCAGTTTCTGATGTTTTCTCACTTTTTTCCACAGTAGCATTACATATGTGGAAAGCATAAATGTTAAACCAGTTGTTATATTACACAGATTGAAAAAATAAATATTACACCACTTGTTCTATCATGTTCCTAACCAAGATCAAGGAGATAACAAAAAGCTAAATCATTATTGGCTAACCTTTACAGTCCATTTTGAATTACAATGACAAATCTGTTACTGGTAAGCCAAATCAACAGATCTTAGCAAATGTATATTCCCAGATAACTGTTATAGATTTATTTCATATATGTATCCGTTTGATAAACACCTCTGATTATGATAGACATGAAATCCAGATTTTGTTTTCAATCTCTTTGGTAGTGGTAGGAAACCATAGGTCTGAGTATTAATGAAAAATGGGTAACTAACTACCATGGACAAGTTGCTTCATTATTTTTCTGGGTTGTTTGCATATTTAACTAAAAACCATTATGACTTGAGGGAATAGATAAGGTGGGGTGATATAAAATTTTAACGTTTGTTAAAGATAATGCAACTGCGAGAGCCATTCTTAGGGAGACCCTAGTCAGTTAACTAGGGTTCCTGGTTAGTTAACCAAGCAGAGAAAGTCCCTAGCAAGTACCCTAGGGCCCCCAGCAGTCTAATGCGGTGCTTGATCTAGGACCAAGCATGTTGATGCCATGACAAAGTCCCTAGTCACATCTGTCTCTAGGGCATTCTGGTCAAGGACCAGACAATTTCTTGGTCATAAAGACCAAGCAGAGACAAAGACATCCTAGTCTGAGAGCAAGCAGATTCTTGGTCTAAGACCAAGCAGGTCCTGCAGGTGTATTCTTAGTCAATTAACCAGGTGGAACTTGGTCAGTTAACCAAGATGATGTGTGATGCTCTTTTCTCCTAGATGGTTGAGCTAGGTTGTCTCACTGGCACTTGACCTTTAGGAGCAGTTAGTAGGACCAAAGGATCGCATCTTCCAATTTGGACATTCCTTATATGGTGATGAAAGTTACGATATAACTTTCAGTTCTTGTATGGAACGCTCGTAGATCACATACCTTGAGAGAGATAAAAATTTGTTTGCTTTTCTTGTGGGTAAAATAGTTGTCTTCCCACCTTGTTGTTACTTGTTACATATTGTCTTGTGGATAAAAGGGTTGTCTTCCCACTTGGTTGTGACCAGCGTTACCAGAAACGTAACGTCGATGGTCGTTTCCCTCGAAAAACGGGCTAGAAACAGGAGTAGGATGAAAAACGGCATTTTCTACGCTCATTCTCGTTTCCTGGGCATTAAATTTTTTCATCGTTTCTTTGAGCCGTTTTGGGTTTTTCATTAAATTTTTTACAAGTAGATTCATAGAATTTTTATTTTATCTCATTTCCAGCTCCACTGAGATTTTCAATATTCCTTCCCTGCTTTCCTCGTTCAATGTGGGTTTCCTCACGTCTGCATTCCCAAAAATTGAAAAAAATAATTCACTCCTGCTCGCTTATTTGATTAAACAGTATCATTTCTTATTTGGCACGTAGATAATGGAGCCAGTGAGATCATTTATTTAGCGATTGAGTATTGAATGGAATTTTACATATTTCACTTGAAAGGAATTTTAAATGGAATGTTACGTATTTCACTCAAGTGAATTAGTGTGAATTAGGTATAATTTATATTGCAAGAAAGTGTTAGTTTCTTTCCAATCACAGATTAACCGTAACCTCATAAAAATATACTGGCATGATTTCAAATCTTGAGAACTTCAACAATATAGACTCCACTATATATGAAATGAAATAAGTATTTTGTTTCAAATTAGAATTGTTGCATCTTTTCCTATGTGTTCAATCACTCTACCTCTAACATACTTTTATCCAATGTTCAATGTTGTTGTTTTTTCTCTCTCCTCATTTCTTGTATGTTGCAAAACCTCATGACTTTGTTTACCAATCCGTTCACGTTTCTCGTTTCTCGTTTCGTTTCCTGTTTCTCATTTCTGGTAACATAGGTTGTGACACCTCTCTTTGACTCGTTTCGTTTCCTGTTTCTCATTTCTGGTAACATAGGTTGTGACACCTCTCTTTGACTTGTAGTTAGCCTTGTGTTTAGTTTGGTCCTGTATTGACCTCTCCCTTGTGCTAGCACCCCCTTTTGAGTGCGGTACCTTAACCCTTCTTATGATGTCTTAACATTAATTTATTTTTTATATTTAGTAACCCTCCCTAGTGTTATGACATCTTGACCCTTTGTAAAGTAACCCTAAGTCAATGAAGGACTAGATTGAAGATCCTTTTAGAAGTCATTAAAAGTTATGAATACAAGCCTAAGCAATCATACTGACTGTGTGTTGGAGATGATGTCTGATCTAGGGTTTGATGCTTGCTCATTCTTGGTGACGTCTAGGGTTTTTTGTCCTCTCTTGCTTAGGCGCTCTCCTGATTTGGACTTTTAACAGTTGCTTGTCTCTCCCTCCTCCACACGTGTGAGCCACTCTGTTGCTGCACTTGTTTCTGTGGCTGTCATACCCTATTGCTTCTTTGACGTGGGTGTTATTGCTGCTGCTAACTATTGGGAGGGTGTCGTAAGTTATTTGTTGGGCTGCTACCTGTGTCGTGGGTAGTTTGTTGGGCTGTGTTACCTGTGTGTGGCCTGCTTGTGTAGGCCGCTTCCCTTGTTGGGCTGTTAGAGCATGTCGATGCCTTGTGTGTTGGACTGTTTGAGTGGCCGCTGCCCTGTTTGTGGGTTGTTGAGTGGGTCGTTGCTTGTTTGAGGCCTACTGAGTAGGCCGCTGCATATATTTATGAGTGGTAGTTGCCTTGTTTGTGGGTTGTTGAGTAGGCCGCAGCCTATTTGTGGACTGTTTGTTGAGCCACTACCTGTGTATGGGTTGTGTGTAGGCTGCTTCCAATATTGGGATGTTAGAATAGGCCATTGCTTGTGCTGGGCTGTTTGAGTGGGGCCACTACCTGTGTGGGGGCTGTTTGTGTGGGCCACTGGCTGTGTGGACTTGATGGTTGTCTTGGTTAACATCCCGAGGTTGATCGAATGCCTTGACTGTTGTACTTTCTATTGTACTTGTCTAACCCTATCCTACAGCACATTACCCCCTCTCTTTCATGTGATTATCCTCATGTAAGTGTCAATTACTTGTTCCATTTGTTGGCTTGCCTCTGACAGGCAAGATTTGATCTGAAAGTAAATTCTTAGTATGAGGAAGGTCCAACCCAATCCAACTCATCAGATAAGTTACTAAATCTATTTTTTGTTTTTTATTTGTTAGATTTATTTACTGCTGTCCTATTGTTCATGATTTAATTTCAGAAGTACTGTTTATGACCTTACTGTGTATTACTGCAGTTGTTTAATTTATGTTTCAAATACTAACTTTAACACAGTGATCCTTAAAGAGTGTTAAAGTTGAAAGAGATGAATATTATATTTTTCATTGGCTAGATTTTTCTACTGCTGTACCTTCACTTCAGCATTATTTTATAGTTTAGATTTGCATAAATGTACAAGTTCGTAATTTTTTTATGAAAAAACCCTAATTTTAACAGCGTTGAAACCACATGTCTCTCATTATAATATCAGAAATGGAATAGCTCAGATTCATCAGGGCTTTCAATTAAAAGGAGCACGGAGGCAAATATTTTCCTCTCGTTGCAATTGTGGGAGAGGTTTGCACACCATCCTTGATCTTACCCTGCCACTAGAATTATATATTCCTTATCTCTTCAAATAAAACCACACCAATGTTTTGTTTTTCTCTTCAATCATGTGCAGGTTAAAGTCTCAAATGAGCTGAAAAATCTCAAATACCTGGGGGGGGTGTTTTCAGATATCAAGAAATCCAGTTCATTCAAATTATTACGCTAACATGTGACTTGTTATCATGCTCTCATCCCTGAATTGAATTATATATTCCTTAGCTCTTCAAATAAAACCATACCAATGTTTTGTTTTTCTCTTCAATCATGTGCAGGTTATAGTCTCAAATGAGCTGAAAAATCTCAAATACCTGGGGGGGGGCGTTTTCAGATATCAAGAAATCCAGTTCATTCAAATTATTACGCTAACATGTGACTTGTTATCATGCTCTCATCCCTGGTTTCATTCTGAGAATGCATGCTCTATCAATGCAATGCAATAGTTGTTAACTTGAACCAAGCTCAGGCTCGCCCATTCAAATTATTACGCTAACATGTGACTTGTTATCATGCTCTCATCCCTGGTTTCATTCTGAGAATGCATGCTATATTAATGCGATGCAATAGTTGTTAACTTGAACCAAGCTCAGGCTCGCCCACCAGGTTTAGATGTTATGAAACATCTTGTCCCACCCTCGAGCAATTAAGTTTGGGCAACATTGATGGTACACCTTGACAATCCTAATGGGCTCACAAATGGCAAACATGTCACAAGCAGGTTTTGAACGTGGGCAAAGAGGATAAAATTGTCTCCTCTTAACCACCACCCAAGCTAGACCCAAACAATTAACAATTATTCATTTAGGTTTTTACCTGTTCAATCAGCAACTTAATTCTCCCTCTAGTATTTCTCAACTAAAAATCCTTTTTTGGCCTTAACTTTAACCTGAGTCAGTTGTATGGCTTCAATATGGAGTTCTTAGAAGTATGCATATGATAAAAGGAATTTGTAAAGCAAAAGAACATGCCTGAATGCAAACATAATCTTATTATTCGAAATTCATCGAACTTCAACCCTAAACAAACTTCAAGCCAGGTTTTGAGCCACCTAAACAAACTTCAAGCCAGGTTTTGAGCCACACACATCAAGACAATTTTTTTTAATTCAATTTTTAAAAGGAAAAGGGCAAAAAACTTAATTTGTATAACCTAACCTAAACCCCTAAATTTTAATGCTGAATTTTATTACATAGTTTTGCACTGGCAAATTTTTTATGAACTTCATGGTCACCAAACTTGAACATGGACTCAAACCAGGTGACTTAGATCATAACCGGCAAACAACCAAACAGATCCCTGCACATTATATAGCCGAACAATGAGCTGTTTTGGGGAGCATAAATTTTACTGCTAACCACCATATTGTGAACCGCTCTTTTGGAGGGAGATAATATATGTGTTTGTGTGTGTGTGTGCATGTGTGTGTGTCTGATGGAGCAAATGGATATTGGTCTAGGTTAACAGATTAAGGAATTGAAATTGAAGTGGTTTACCATCACCAGAATCCAGCGACATAATCTTTGGTCAAATAGTAATTTGCCATTGTTGAAATTTCATTTTTCACTGCATAAATGGATTCAGTGCCCTCAAATACCCCCATTACATCCTAAGTCACCTGCTTCAAGTTCATGTTTGAATTCAAAGACCCTGAATTTCAAAAAAAAATCGGCAATGAAAAATTTGGCCATAAAATTCAGCATCAAGTTCGACAGCCTATATAGTTTGGAAATTAAAAAATATATAAAAATTTCAATTAATGTAATAATACATTAATTTTTAAAATATAATAACACAACCTTTTAAAATAAGCTAACTTAATGATAATATTTTCTGTTTCTTTAAATAAGATATCCTACTAACGCTTACATTATTTTATATTATTATACTATGTAAGCTTAGTAATAAACTTAATTTTTGTATATTTGTTGCATTCCCGTTATGTATGCTTTGTCAAATTTTCTTTTCTCCCAACATTATACTCATTAACCCTGGCCGGCGGTCCTGCTACGCTTCAGGTTTCCTCTTCGCATGGCTTCCCTGTGGCCCGTGGTCGTAAATGTCGTCTGTGGCTGTATCGTGCAACTGTTGCAGTGCTTTCCTACTGGTGCCCTCTCACACTACGGAGTCACGAGTGCTAGTCCCCTTTGCTCACAACCTTCACGACAGGTGCCTCACAAGCCTCACGACAAACGCCTCAAAAGCATGATTCACGGTAAAATTCCGGGCCGCTCAAATTTAAAAAAAACGATTTTATTGAATTTAACCCAAACTTCAAACAAGTCGAGTCGATTTATGCATCTGTTTCCTCTGCACGGGGACGTCTTGTGGTCATTGCTTGAAAATCAGCGGTTTTCAACAATTAAAATCGGCTGTCACTGTTCTCTTGTTAAATTTATTCAATTTGGGGGATGAGAAAAAACTAATATTCATGAAATAGGTAAGGTGCAGGCAAAAGGACCTCTCCACAGTGAAAGGAGTAAAATTGTTGTGACACACAATGGACAATGTCATTGAACAGATTTCATTCTTAGACCTTATTGGCTACCTTGCACAAAGAAAGGCAAATGCTGTATCCCATTCATTATGGGCTACATATTTATTTTTTCCCTGTGTTGTATTAGATTTTAGCTTCAGTCTGAAATACCAGCCTAGATCCAAATCCTAGGCTCCATCAAGCGCCGAGATGGATCAAATCTCAGGTATCCACACATATTTTTTTTACGCATAATTAAATTTTTACCTTTTTATTGTTTTGTTAGGTAGGAAGATGACAACATCTCCCCCATATTAGATTGTTTTTGTGGCCTACATTTATTTTGGCCTATTAGAAAATTTATTTTTTATTTTGTGTTACAAAATCTCTCCCATAATATTCACTATCACTATTATTTTTTGCCGACATGTTACAAACGTTACTTCTCCCATAATATTCACTATCACTATTATTTTTTGCCGACATGTTATAAACGTTACAAGATCTCCCCCATACTGGGCTGTAGAGCGTCTCTCGGCACAAAGATATAAAATAATAATATATTGGATTAATATTAAACTATCTTGGGCAGAGGTTATGACTTCAAAGGGCAACCCTGTCTAATAGACCTGCAAAGGGAGAAGAATCTCAAATTTGAGAGTTAACCTCCAGGGTAGAATAACCATGCTTTAAACGAAACTTCAATCATTATGATAAATATAGGATTGATTTCTAACTTTGTTATCACCAAGGCGATTAAAGAGCTATCCAATACAACGGCATGCTTTCTCCAAGTCTATAAGATCCATAAGGAACTTTTTACCAGTTTCCTTAGCCCAAACTATCCCCTCTCAACTAGATATCACCAAGGTGATTAAAGAGCCATCCAATACAACGGCAACATTTCTCCAAGTATATAAGATCCATAAGGAACTTTTGACCAGTTTCCTTAGCCCAAACTATCCCCTCTCAACTGGATCTTTTGACCAGTTTAGTTAAGCCCAATACATCCCTTCCCAACTAGTTATAAGGTTTTCCAGTAACAAATCCAGTCTAGGTTTCTGTTACAACTTGAGAAAGCATAGATTTAAGGTTTCGACAAAGAATAGAAGACAAGACGAATGAATGAATGACTAATCCAGAAATACAAAATATGACAACGAGTGGTGAGATGTTTTCAGTTTCATATCACTGGAGGAATCCGAGAGGCTATGCAGAAACAATACCAAATAAAGACTTAGATGCCTGCATGTAGCAACAATGTTACCATGCAACCACATGACAAATAAGAGAATTAGCAGTTCAAAAAATACAAAAAGTGATAGGAGTTGCTGCAAAAGAGAGGCAAAATAGGCACCTGTGAATTGCAATTTGCAACCCTCAAAAATATCAATGGCATTAGATATATTCTCTACTGGATTGTACAGCTGTAGGTTCAAATTATACAATTTTAAACAAGACGTCCACTGGCCAGTACCAATCTACCCAGCAGTGCCATTGGTACCAAAGTGTGCTGCAAGCAAATAATTACCTGTTTGGCATTTCAGTGCATCAGAAAGTACACGAATGGAATATGTAACTTCACTATAACACACCTAAGGTAAGAGCATTCTGCAAAGAAAACAGCTTAGAGGAATCAACAGTATTTCACAAAAATACTGACTGGATGAAGTGGCTGTTAAGAAGACTGGCTGTACAACATATACAAATGAAAGAATTATATACAGGGCTGGAATATTGATACTCCAGACTTGTGTGTACAAATCATATGGGAACACCGAAATTGCGGTGAAGCCTGAAGATGAGTGTGCTGCGAAACAAATTTTGAAAGCCTAACCCGGTAGGCATATCAGACACACTCCTTTTATAAGAATATAATCTAAGCTGTTTTTTAATCTTGATTATCAATAGCAGAAACACATTTTAATTCAATTCCCAATCTTTCAGTTTCTTGCTTCCTTTAGGCTTAGTTATTGGCCTATTCATCCCAGCCATTTTGTTATTGTATTTGGCTCGAAGTGGATCATTGTACGTCCATCTGCATAGAAACAAAACAATAAACAATCATCAGAGGAGCTGAACCAAACTACTTATGCTGGACTAGATACATAACATAATGTTAGAAGACGACAAATAAACCAATAAAAAATACTTCTCCAGCACTTCGTTGTTGTGAAACGTCTAAAGAGGGCATGTGCATAGAATTAAATTAAAAAATTAATCGGCATCGTTAATTCTAACTGGTAGAAGGCCAACACTTACGGATTGTTCCAATCAGTGGTATCCTCAGCAACAAGATGGGTCCACTTTGTGCGTCCACTGCGACCAAAGTGCTTGACCTGCATAACTTTTGGCAATATTGTTTTGTCCATTTTATCGTCGCCTGTAGGAGAAGAGAAGTCCCGTCTAAAAATGTCATCTCCTCCAGCAGTTCCAACATGATCATCAGCTGGTGTTTGGAAGAAGGCTCCTTTGTGAAAATATTTCTGCATGAATTTCCATTTTTGTTTTGGCTGTGTTAGTGGTTTTGGATTCTTTCTCTCCCACTCCCTCCGTTCTTCCTCTGTCATGTTCCTAACCTTTTCAATCTCCTCCTTCTCCTTCAACATAGCTTCTCTGTCGTCCCGATCCCTCTTTATTCTAGCAATCTCCCTAGCCTTCCAAGCCTCGTACTCCTCTGCTTCATTAATTTCATCATCTGTATCAATTTCCCCACCATTACCCTCGGCCTCTATATTCTTCTGAATCTCTTCATCTTTTCTTACTTCCTCCACAAGAATCTGCTTCGTCTCAACCTTTCTGTCCTCGAGTCTCCTCTTCATCGATTCTTCAAGTGCCTTCTCTTCTGCCTCCAATCTTTCACGCTCTGCAATAGTGTCCCGCTCTGCTTTCGGCACAAAAACAGGTTTTATCATTGCAATGCCACCCCCATGCTCTTCCTCGGAGTCTGTCTCGTATTCAGATTCCTCTTCTTCTTCCTCTTCCTCTTCTTCGTCCTCTTCCTCCTCGGGAGGGAGCTGTTCCTCCTCCTCATGTTGCCGCTGCAATAACTTCTCCTTAATTCTCCTCCTCCTCTCCTCCAATGCGTCCTCATCTTCTTCTTCTAATTCTATGCCCTCTTGAACCCTCCTCTCTTCTTCCTGAGTGGACACAATTTCTGCCTGCCTAATGAGCCTATGCCGAGCAATCGCTTCTTCCCTGTCCTTCCTCCTTTCTGCCAACCTGCGAAGCCTCGCATCATCATCCTTGCCCGCCACCATGTCCCTCGCATCCCTATCTCCTTCGCCATCACCATCCTCTCTAGAAGGGAATGCCTTCTCCAAGGCACGGGACCTAGCTGTAGACTTAGACCTAGACCCAGCTGTTCTAACATCAATCTCTTCATCGGCATCATCTGCCCATTCTGGAGCTTTACCTGGCCAATACCTCTTTACCTTTGTTTGCCCGATTTTTCCACGCAATTTGTCCCTGATCGCAATCACGGCATCGCTAACCCCAGCAGTCACAGACATTTTTGCCCAGCGCGTAAGAATGCCCAAAAAATTAAAAAAAAAACTAGTGTGAGAGAGAGGGTTTGAACCCTTACTTGAGCCAACCGGTATATACTAATGCTGAACCCTAAATATAGGAAAGCATAAGCTCTGAAGCAGATAATTTTACCAAAAAACACCAAATACTACTCAACCCTAAATGGGTGAATTGTAACACAAAAGCTACTGTGGAAAGTGGGGGGACGGGGAAAAGAAACCCTCGCTGTTCAAGCATGAAAAATGTGGACGAAACCTGATGCAAGAGAAGAAATAAATAAAGAATAGCAAAACGCCCTGCTGAAACACCTTAGATTTTGCGGTCCCGTCTTTTACTATTAAGGTGAATACGTCCGATCAATGTAAATTTAGCGCAGATTTAATTGATTTGGGTTTCAGAAAGAGGGCAACATACAATATCCTTGAAATAATCACTTCTTACTTACTTGCAGTTATCACGAATCAACAATCCTCCAATCCTCCGGTTCTGTCAAATGGAAAATGCAGCCGACTCCTACAGCCCTCTCGCAATGCAACCGGTTGGGCCCGTTTGGATAAATAGCTAGTTGAAAAAATTCAACATTTGTATAATGACCATCTATGCAACCCGTTGGGCCTGTTTGGAAAAATAGCTAGTTGAAGAAAAAATTCAATATTTGTATAATGACCATCCATGCAACCCGTTGGGCCCGTTTGGAAAAATAGCTAGTTGGAGAAAAAATTCAATATTTGTATAATGACCATCTATTCAACCCGTTGGGCCCGTTCGGAAATATAGCTAGTTGAAGAAAATATTCAATATTTGTATAATGACCATCTATGCAACCGGTTGGGCCCGTTTGGAAAAATATTTAGCTGGAGAAAAAATTCAATCTTTTTTACAAGTAGAAAATATCATTTTTTTAAAATTATAATGAAACTGTTTAACATCTTATGAAGATACGAGTACTGCCATCCACCTTTACACATGAAAAGACAAACCAAAATTTGATGTCTAAGTTCATATCTATACGATATAAAAAAACTAACAACAATATTAGACTCCATCTTTGAAAAGTATTACAAAGATAGTTATATAAAAAAAGTTGATCATAACTATCCACAACCAAAAATCAAGAAAAACACCTTGTTGCTATCATGACAAAATTACCGCTGGAAGTTTTTTAATCGAAAATCCTGAACAAAGAGGAGTATGCCACTTCTCCCTCCACAACTTTCGAGATAGAGAGGAGACCAAGAGGAGACATAAGTGCCTCCTTAGAGGGTTTATTAGCAATCTCGTTGTGCTCTCTGTATATGTGCGGACAAAGGACACCATGAAAAGAAACTTTGAGAGCTTTTGTCTGTTTGCACCAATCCTCAAGCTCCAGAACCTGTAAGTTTGTTTGATCATTGAAGCAATCTATAATAATCCTCAAATCACCAAAGACCTTCAACTTCGGAAGACCCATCTTAGATGCCAAAAAGAGTAGGCCCCAAAGTGCCAAAAGTTATGCTTTGGTATTGGTACTAAAACCACAACCAAGCATAGAGTGGAAGAAATGAGTCTTACCGATATACATAATTACTCCACCCCCCCCTTTTGCATCTATCGCAGCACCATCAAAGAACCCCATCACTGATGATACCACAGGAGGTTGCCCAATCACTCAACCAGGTTTGACCTTGACCTGCCTAGGATATTCAGCAGAGAACTTGATGATCTTCCTTATGACAATATCCACCTTCGGACTAATATCTCCAAATATATCATCATTCCTAGCACACCACAAAAACCAGCAACCTAAAATGGGAAGGTACAGTGGTTTCAAACCAGCATTCAACCACTGCACTACTGCCTCCTTCAAAGTGTAATCTTCCCAAGGAAAAGACACACCAAAGAAATTCGATACCGCCCTCCTAACTTCCTTACCAAAGCAACAATCAATAAATAAATGTTGCACAGATTCAGCCACCATAAAACACAGGTGACAGAGATTAGGCCCAATCCAACCTTTCTTCAATAGAATGTCCCATGTATTCACTATGTTGTAAATAACCAACCACAAAAAGCACTTCAATTTCAACGGAAAACCCTAGATCCAGATTTCTTTGTGCCGCCGACCATCGACCGAAACTAATAGATTTTCAACAATGAACTCGTAAGCTAATTTCGCAGTGATCTGCCCAGTCGTCGAATTGTGTGTCCACACTAATATGTCCACATCGTCAGATAAAGAAATACCAACTGGATATAAAGAGAAAACATACATGTCCATTCCAAGCCCACATCCCCCGAGAGATCCAGGTCATTGGCTAAAAACTAGTAAGAACCAGTGGTTGTCAACGCACAATCAATGCGTGCTTGTGAAAGCGTCTGAATACGAAATTCCTTTAGATAGCCAAGTAAGTCTTGTGACAAAACAAAATGTTGTTCCAGGCCAACAACCAGGTCAACACCAACATGAACCAACCTCCCATCACCCACCTCCAGGAAAGTGCCTTACTAACCCATACCAATACTCAGGTGAAACCATTCCAAATGATGGATGTATTTGACACAGTGTGTGTATCCTTCCGTAACCACTCATGCAAAGGTAACTTACATAGATATTTAGCATGTAGAATTATGTTCCACAAACCCTTACCAGTCAGCACCAACAAACTCTTCATCTGAGAGAGACATTAAACCAATCCAAGTTCTTGACATTCCATCCCCCACAGCAATAAGGTCATGAAATCTTCTACTAGCAAACCAAATGTGCAGCACAACTAGTCTTACCACCACCCCATAGCAAATTACACATAAACCTCTTAATTTCCTTAATAATAGCAGCCATGATCTTGACTAGTGAAAACCAATAGATAGGTATGCCACACAACATCAACTTAAGGAGGATGAGCCTCCCACCCAGTGACAAAAAATGATAAGTCTAATTACTAACATGTTTTTCAAACTTCTTGACCAGCCACTGCCAATCTCTAACAACATAATTTAAGGGTTTAACCCAATAACCGAGGTACTTAAAACCCACTTCAATGGAATCCATTCTATAAGGTAAGAGTCTCTTCAAATGTTCAATCAACAGTGAATCCAGATTGTTGAATAAAAAGGAGGGTTTCTTAGTGCTAACTAACATACCTGAGGCAACAGAAAGAAAAAAAGATCAATAATACACTTGTAGCATCGCCAACCATCTAACGACCCATGACCAAAAAGAACAACATCATGGACAAATAGTAGGTGTGTGAGGGAAAGTGTCGAAGAAATAACAACAACCCTAAAATTGCCATTACTCCTTGCCTCCTTAATCACCAGGCTAAACCCTCCACAATCAGTGAAAAAAGTAGTAGTGATAACGGGCACCCCTGTCACAACCCTCAACCATCAAAAAAGGTCCTCGATGGTGTACCATTGATAAGAAATGCAAAGTTTGCAGAAGTAACGCAGCCCATAATCCAGTTTGCAGCGTTAAGTGAAAAAACCCACCTACAAAAGGATAAGCCTCAGCAGAGTCCAATCAACCCTATCATATGCCTTGACCATGTCCATATTAAGTATCCGAGCCTCCAGGTTCCAAATCTTAATCGAGTGTAATACCCACAGCTTCTAGGATTTGATGATTCTTGAGAAAACCAAACTACTCCTCCGATAAAACTCCCACAAAGAGTGGCTTCAATCTATTTCAAATAACCTTGGTGACAAATTTATACACCAAATTGCAAAGTGAGATAGGTTGGAAGTGAGCAAAGGATATCGGTTTATCACTCTTCGNCCCCCCCCACCAAATCAAAGAAGGGCAAGAAAAACTCGACCATCCACCCATCTGGGCCCGGACTCTTATCCTAAGTGAACCCCCTTCAATATCGCTTCCACCTCTTCTAGGGAAACCGCTTGACCCACCTCATCCTCCTGTTCCATGGTGAAAACAGAAGGAAAGAGTTGGACAACCCGAAGTTGTCTTGAATATGCGGGGTAGCCTCAGCTTTGAAAATATTGGAAAAATAATCCACAGCAGCCCCCTTCAGGGCATCATCCCCCTTACACAATGTACCATGACCATCCACAAGTTCCCAAATCACATTAGTGTTACGACATGCACTTGCAAAATTATGAAAAAACTTGGTATTTGCCTCCCCCAGTTCTATCCAAAGAGCACAGCTCTTAAGTCTCATCGTCGACACTTCAAACGCAAGGATCTCATCCTTATGACCCTTCAACACAGCAAGGCGATTACAATCCTCCACCGATAAGGATACAGAAGGATATAATAATAAAATCTCATAAATGGATGACTCAATCGAGTCCAATTCATAATTCTGCTCCACTTTCCTTCATCGTTCCTAATCCCTCATCAAATACTTCAACATCTTAAGTTTCTCCATCAGTGACCTCATAGCCCAATGAACCCTCCACCTGCATCTGAGACCACTCCAGTTTAACGAAGGAAACAAAATCCACATCGCCCAACTAGGAACGATTGAATTTAAAAGGATCCAGGGTCTATTTCCCAACCTCGACCCAATCCAAACAAATCGGAAAGTGGTATGGTATATCCGATGGACGGGTTTAGACCCTATGTCGAGGCAACAATGGAACCAAATGTTCTTCCACAAAAAACCGGTCCAATCACTTCCCAACACCAGCACCGCCAGATCTACCGTTACACCAAGTAGGTCCCAATCTAAGAGGGGGAATATCCACCAGTTGCGAATCCAAAAACAAATTTATGAAATAATTTGCAAGAGGATCACAGTGAGCACTTGGGCCCTAGATCTCCTTCGACGAAGTCGTGAGATTCAATTCACCTACAATAATAAGGTTGCTTAGCTTCAACAAACCCTTATCAACAACCAAATTCCAGAAGTCTTCTCAAGCCACATATGGAGCATATATATTCAAATAGTTCAAAACACAATGAAAACCAATAAAACAGGCATGAACCAAGATATTCGCACAAGTAACGTAAGCCTTACAACGAACCACCAGGGTGTTCCATGCCGACAACAAACCCCCCGACAACCCCACAATTTCATAGGCGCAAAAACTCCCAACCAGGTTTAATCTAAGAGAAAGAAAGTAAAGTGTGTTCCCAACTACACATAGTCTCTTGGAAAAAACCATGTCTTGATACAATTCATCCAAAAGTATCTTGAGGGAAAGCATCTTGGGGCGCCCACCAAACCCTCGAATGTTAAAAGAGATCAGTTGCATTAAGAACCCACCTCACAGGGTTCCTCTTCTCTAAGGACCTGAAAGGAGAAACAAGAGTAGGAGGTTTCCCAGCCCTGGCCGCCTCCTTAATGTGCGTAGATAAAGGTACATAACAACCTCCCCCCCGACACTTCACCATCGCCCCAACAACCAGTGGCAGGTTTAACCTTACATCCCCGACATCGTCACATTATCATGTCGAGTCGAGGACAAAGAGATCACAGAAGGAGAGACTAGAGTATAGTTTGTGAAGATAGGAAGAGTCTTAAGGAGAGTTAGGTCCTCAAAGGATGGAGTATCCACCGGACTACAGGGACAAGAATCCCCCCCCTCCCCGATGACCGAGCCACCCCTAAAAAAGGGAAATATTCAAATCTATCCACCAAACATCGCCCACCCTCACCCCCTCCTCCCAAACCAGCATCAGGGTTCAAAAAACTAGGTAAGTCCTCTGACCCAACTGACTCCACCTGCCAACACAAATCCCCCCCAAAACCACATCTGAGACACCCATACCCAGATTATTCTCCAAATTGACCATCCCACCCAAATCCCCCGAAGCAGCAACACAAGCATTACCCCCAACCAAACCCCAGCGGCACCCTGAGGATCCCCACCCGAGGCCATCTTCTCAATACCATTGATAACCTCAATATCATTTTTGGTGAAATCATTATACACATAATTGTAATGTCCCTAAAATCTGAAAAATAAAATAAAATCGTAGGCTAATAAACTGCTAGATCTTAAGGACATCTTCGTTTTCTTACTACGGAATAAATTTTTGTTCGGAGAACTAAGCCTAAGTTATGTATGTTGTTTTCTTTGTGTATTTTTCCTATATGATGATGATGTCTATATTTTACTATTCTACACTTCGATGCACTTATAAATTACTTTTCCTGTTGTATCTTATTTATTGACATTGTAGATACTTACTTTGTTTTATGTCTTACTTTCATTTTACGTGTATTTAATTTATTTATTAGTCATTAGGCATAGGTTGTCTTACCTTTGCATGTCAAGGGGTGGAGTGGCGGGGTTCTGTCCCTTAAAGGACCACTCGGAAAGGTAAGGTTCCTATTCTATGGGGTTTACTTAGTTCATCATGAACCAATGCATGTGTTTATATTCTTCTGGAGGTGACTTTGCCTATGAACCTAGGCTTGCGGACGTAACGTAACTGAGTCCCAGCGTCTACAACTATTGGAATCTAAACAACGCTATTCCTATGCTCAAAAGCTAAAAGAGGACAAAGGGTCCTAATCCTAACTCATACTTCGCAACTATACCTTGAATAATACTATATGCATGCATGTTTGTAACAACTATGGGGGTGAAGGTTTAAAACCTTGTTTATAAAACTTTTATGCTCAAACTTTAAAGTGGAGGGGTTTATGTTATGGCATATGTTATGCCATTGAAACTATGGCTAAATCCTAAGCAATTCACAATATGAGATGGTTTTACAAACTATGGTGATGGGGTTTATTATGGTGGTAAGAAGTGTGAAACCACACTATAGACTTATGGGTTTTGATTTGCATGGAGGTGGCGGCTAGCTTGGCGCATTGAATGCACCTCGGTTTTCGTAGGATGCCTTTCTTATGCACTGTGTTGGGATTTTGAAGTCGTTTCTTTGGTCTACGTTTGGGTTTGGAGGGAGTTCTCACGCTCCAAATGGGAGCTTCACATTCATGTATAGCAACCCAGTTGCCTTGAGCACATTGGTAGGTATGCCTCTATCCATATGAATGAACCTTTGATTTTTGGTTTGGGTTACAGTCGTTTTGCATACTTCTGATCCAAGCTTCGTTTTTGTTGTTGCAGGTGAGGATAGCGTGGGTACTCTGCGTTTTGGGAAGGCAAAGTTGTTGGGTTTCTTGCGCAACCATCCCTGGTAAGCCCCATGAAAGGCAATGGGCCTGTACCCACACGTTGCACTTGTTGTGTTTATCAAAAAGGGTTTTGAAACTTGGTCTGGGAGATGTTTGGTTTTAAGCTACTCGTTGTTTGGTTTGGTGTTGGTTTTATTCGTATCGTTTGGGCATTGTGTAAATGCGACTGTGTAAATGCCTTTGCATGGCTCTTTAATTTGAAATTTTGATAATTCGATTGGTTAAAAGAGACTCGGCTTTGTGTGTTTCATTTACCATTTACTATAAAAGGGATTTTGGTTTTTAAATAACTCTTAATGGGATTTTTGTTGTGTTTTGTAAAGAGCTCTATAATTTGTAATGTGTTTCTTTAAATGTTAACAGTTCCATTGCTCTGCAATGGCACATGCGATGCCATGGCTTGATAAAGGTGGATGTGTTTGGTTGATAAGACTGTAGCTCTGATTGATTACGATTGGGTCATCTTCCACAGGTAGTCATAAGCACTTGGCCCAGGGCTTGTGTTTGTAACGCAACCTGTGTAGATGTAGTTTAACTTTTATTATACAAATCGTGTTTGTGTATTAGTTTGTAGGGAAAGAGCGTAGCTCTGTTCTATAGTTTATATGTGGAGTTTTTAATAAATTGTGGGCAGTCTATAAAGGCTAAACCCTGCGTGAATAACACAGCCTGTAATGTGTTGAGTATTTTAGCTTTGTATTTACATGATTCGATCCTAGGTTCATAGATACTTTGATTGTGTTAAATGTTGTAATCCTTCGTTTTGTTAATGTGTTTTTCTATGGTCATTGTCATGTTTATTTTTGGAATTCCACCAACGTGATTGCGTATGGGATTTGAACTCCGTGTGTTTTTAATTTTATTTGTGGATTATAGTTCAGACAGGTTTGTATTATAGCTTTGGTTTGGAAATAAAAAGACCAACAGTCAATCCTTAACAGGATTCGATTGCTGGACATTGGTAAATAATGGTTATAAGTATTTGGTTTTTAATAATAACTTGAAAACATGGATAGGCTCTCGGCCTTCATGCATTATGGTATTTTGATCATTTTGGTAATTTGTTTTGTAGATTTTTTTGTGTTGATGTATTTGTAACTTCATAATGTATTCACTTGTATATTTTATATATTGTATTTCATTGGTCCTCGATGATCCTATCGGGAGAGTCATTATTGTAATCAAGTCATGTAAAGATATAGAGATTAACTATCCTTTGTAAGTCGGGGGTAAAGTCCCCACAGTTGTGAGGCACTAGGGTTATTAGACTCTCCTAGAGAAGTCATCCCTAGTAAGTAATTGTCAAGTCGGAAACTAGTATAAATAGAAAGTGAGCCTCTACATTTGAGACACACACTCACCCAATTATAGCGCACATGTGAGAGAAGAGGAGCTCACACAAGTGAGAGAGAGAATAGCAGTTGGAGATCATCTTTCTATCTTTGGGTTTTACTGCTGCCATTGGTGCTCATTCTATCTCTAAGGAAGCTTTGTGGTTTTTCTTTTATGGTTTCCCCGAGGATAAATCTATGTGTCTATTGTCTCCTGTGATTGATTTATGTGCATGTTATTCTCTCAGATAAGATCCTAAGATCATATTGTGTAATTGATAAAAATCTAACAGTTTGTAGCGTAAATATAATGTTCTATTTGTTTTTATTTTATTAGTTTAAATGTTTTCTATGTAGATAGGATGCTTTGAGATTTAAGTTTGCGTTTCGCTGGAAAATGAAATGTGTCAGTGATTCATTTGGTTTATAAATTTGAGTTTGGTTTCTATTACAGCTGCAACCATTACCCCAATTTTTTTATGATTTTAGCCCTCCCCCATGATTTTGGCTTTTGATCTTGCTTGGTTTTCTTTGCTCCTTAGAATTTCGCTTTCCATGACTTAACTCTTTTAAACAGGTCTGAAAGGTTTTGTTTTTGCACCAACAGAAAACTTATTTTTTGTTGCAATGTATCGGAAGAATTATTGATTGTCTACTGACACGGCGGAGGAAACACAGACTTGCCATCTGATTTTTTTCAAGCTATTTTAGCGATGTGTCGGAAAAGTTTTGGATTTTCTGCCGACACAGACTTTCCATCCGATTCTTTTCCCAACCGATTTTATGTCTTTGCTCACATTTTTACGCTTGATCGGATTTTTGTTTGAGTTTGCACCCAACAGTTGTGGATGTTTTCAAAAGTAGGAGTCGATGTGTCAGACTATTTTTCGTTCTTTAAGCCAACGGTTTTTTATCAGACCATTTCAGTTATCCCAGCCAACAGTGGCGGTTATCTTTTCCGTTCGACGCCGACAGGGTTAGATTGTTTAATTTTTCACTGCTAATCGGGGAATTCTTCATAAGTCTTCCAATGACCCTTATGACGGGTGTTTCCCGCAGAGTTTTTCGACAGTGTCAACAAAGGTTTGGTCCCTTCCCGAAGGAAGCGGCGAGGTTTGTGACTCGAAGCTGATTTTTCGTTGCCAAAGCCTTAGGATAAACCAAGTCGACGTTATTCTTGCGGTTGGCCTTTGATGAGGCGAGCCGGTAGCTGCAACAGAATTCAAATTTCATAACCGATACTGTCGGGTTTTATTTTTTGTTTCTGGCCGATTCCGAAGCCAAAAATTTGCCGGTAAGGTCACTTTCATTTGGCGATCAATGACGTTTCTCCCATGTGGCTTCAATGCCCCAACAACTACATTTATTCTATGGCCTTTTGTTTTCTATATATAGCATTGGGGGTTGTTGTTGCAGTTTGTTACGGTTTATTGCTATTGCTCGTTTTGAGCGCATCCTAAGGAAAATCACCACTTGGAGTCTACACAACTTTTTCTTTAAGCCAAACCTTTCACCAACCTTTGAGCCGCATCATGCCAGGTAGGGTCCAATCCTTGTTGTGATTCTTTTGATTGGTGAAACAGTGTTTGAAGATTTGCTTTTTACGGGTTTGGGGAAATAACATGTTTGGTTTTCATTTTTTACAAGGCTAGGATTTTTGGTTTTCATTTTTTCACCGTTGTTTAAAGTCTGTCCCTCATCTTCATAAGG
The DNA here is from genome assembly GCA_001517045.1 of Pseudotsuga menziesii. NCBI lineage: Eukaryota > Viridiplantae > Streptophyta > Pinopsida > Pinales > Pinaceae > Pseudotsuga > Pseudotsuga menziesii. The sequence continues at coordinate 105,037 of LPNX010843874.1, read as the reverse complement.
ATTTGTTGGTTTAGCTATCCCGACCTCCTTGTTTTTCAAACCTAATCTACAACAAGCCGTGGTTTTTACCTGCTCCCGGCCATTTCCTTGTCCAAGATCGTTCATACCTTCGACATGGGTAGCTCAAAGCCCTAGTTTTGTAATGATAAGACTGAGACGTGCTGAGTTTTTCATCAGCTCCTCCTTGCTTGGTTCATTTTGATTTGCGGTGATAGGGGGATTAATGAAGCTTGAGCTCATAGGGTCGTTGTGATCCTTTGGGTTTTTAGCTTAGGTTTACCATCGGAATTATTTTTCCCTTTGTGGTCGTTGATGCGGTTTCAAGGTTTCAGGGTCGACCGAGTTTTGTTTGAGTTGTCAATGTTTCTCTAGACTATTTTTGCATGGGGAGATTTGCGTAAGGTTTTCAACCTCTATCCTTAGCGTTTCTCCTGTACCGTGTTGTAGAGCATCGTAGGTTTCAGAGTTCGAACTCCGAAAGCCGCAGATAGAACCCGCACTTGAATTGATAGTTTCTTTTTGAGGTTAACCTTGTCACGAAGTTTTTATGATGGAGAACTCAGTAAAAAAGATATATTGATTATTCTCCATAAGTGCAGATTTTTGTTCCACGAGAAAAAATGATTTTGTTGATTAAAGCTTTCGTGTATATATCAGTTTTTACAGGAGTTTTACATGAATGCATGTGGTTTATGACTGTAGGGACATTGATTTATTTTTGATGTGATTTTGTTACAGCCTCAGTCTTCACACAGTACCATGCCTAATCAGGGAAAGAAGAAAGCCAAAGTTACTGACGAGGATTCAAACTTAGAAGTCATGCCAAAGATAGAAGTGATTTATGAGGACACTAGAGTTGTGACTGGAGCTGAACCTGAGTTCAAATGGGGACAAATATACCCCATGATGCAGGCTTGGAAGATATTTCCCTATATGAAAACATATTGAAATCTGGAATCATGAAAGTAACCACGTGACCTGAGTTTTTTCCTTGTGTCGAGGTGATCAGGTGGATTTTGCCTGGATTTTGCCTAAGGAAGACGCGAGGGATATGATCATGTATAATGTTGAAGGAAAAGGTTTCACCTCCTTTACTCCCACATACATATCCAAAGCTTATAGTCTACCAGTCCTAGAAGTCAGCATGGCGGACGACTAGATAAATGGTTTTAGCATAGATTACATAGGGTGTGCAAAGATGATGATGGTAACCAAAAAGTCATTTCGATAGAAGGCATCTGGTGAATATGAAACTACTAGCCTACGCACTCCATACAGACTTGTACCCCTGATGCTTAACAAGATGTTCGGCAGAGCTAATGGGAAGTTTTATAAAATAGGTTGGATCCCGCTAATGTATCATGTGACCATCGAAGGCGCTATATTCAACTGGGCATACACTGTAGCTAATAGCTTGTCTTCCTACATATTTGTTTCCCTTGGAGGAATGCTCCAACAAAAGTCCGAGTTCTACATGGGGTTATTTTTAATCAACTGTATACTTTTCCTACACCCATTCGAGAAGCTGAACTACGCTGGAAGGAGGGAAAAGTACCCATTTACACTGCATACTAGATTTTATGGGCTCATAAGTATCACAACTTCTATAAGCCGATATGTGAGGAACTTATGATGCCAATTTACCACTTTATATTCCTCGAAGAGTGCAAATGTATGCCCGAAGGTGAACTGGAAGTAGTAAGTGAATATAGGGATTACTTTTTCTCTGAAGAAGGTACATATTTGAGAATGTACAGAGGGACTAGAGCTCTGTCATTGCTTCTCAAGTATGTCACCGATTACGTTGTCCACAAGGAGGTGGTGAGGCAATTTTTCTTGGATGGATTCGGTAATTTTCTCTTTGACGTGAAGAAGGTAGTCTACCCACCCATGCCTTTCTTTGTCGGTTGTTACAAATTTTCAAAAGTCAAGAGTGCACTGGAATTTGTGAAGGAACTAAAATGCTTCCACTTCGGTGAGAAAAGTTTTCACAGGAATGATTCTCAAGGAAAGGTTGTTGCTCATTATGCGTTTGTGAAAGTGAGTTTTGAATACTCTGACTACTGTGATAAAGATGAGGATATTTTCAAGAATGCCTACAATATGACCACTTTGAACAAGTGGTTCAAAAGGAAAATCACAGTTTCACGAGGCAAAGGCAACACCAGCAGTACTATGAAACAGAAGAAGCAAGAAGAAGAAGTTGCACAAAAGAAAGAAGAAGAAACTTGAAGCTTAGTTGAAGGAGCAAATAAATTATTAGTAGAAGAGGCCCAAAGAGAAAGAGAAGAAGAGGCCCACAGAGAAAAAGAAGAAGAATTCCAGAGAGAAAGGGAACAATAACAAAGAAAAAAGGAAGAAGAGGAGAGGATGAGAAAAGAATCAGTTGACAAAGAGAGAGAGGCAGAGAATGCAACAGAGGAATTGAGGATAAAAGAGCAAGATGAGCAATATAGAGATAATTAGGAAAGGGATGATGCCTAGGACAATCCTGAAGATCCTCCTTGAACCTCGGGAGACATAATAAAAGGAGGTTGTCTCCCTTTTGAAGATTTAGGGCTAGTACCTTTCACCCCACCCCATCTAAGCAAAATGAGGTTCCATCCCTGGATAAGGTTGTTTTAGACCCTAAAAGGAAAGCCATTGTTCGAAGGGTTAAAAAGATGTTAAAAGTAGGTACCCAGCCTGAAGTGACTACAGTTACAGAAAGACCAGTCATGAAAGGTACCAATGAAGATCCATAACTGTTGGCCTCAATTGGTGTAGTAGTTGCTCAAGCAAAATGCTTATAATGTGGATAAATTGAAAGAAATTGTAGATCAGTACAAGGAGAAGATGGTGAGAGTCAAGGACACTTTGATGAAAGAAAGGAGTGAAAGCCAAGAAATGAAGAGAAAACATGAGGCTACCCTTTCAGAGTTCGAGAGGTTTCAGGAGGCTTACTAGGTCTTAGAATCGGAAAAGGAGGCCTTGGTACTATCAAACACCATCATTGATGGAGAAAAGAAAGACCTAATAGGCAAGATTTCAGGGATAGAGGCACAAAGGGCCGTAGCTAATAAACAAGCATAGGAGTTAAAGGCCCGAGTTACAGAGTTGGAGGCACAAAATAGTTATTTGGAGATTCAACTTAAGACAACAAATGAGTGGCAAATTGATACCACCCCTCTCCGAGAGCATCCCCTCTTGATCAGAAGAAAGATATATCATGTACAATTAAAATTTGCAGATGAGGTTCACAAGATTAAATAGGCAGAAACCAGACTGCAAAAGATGTCAGTGATATCAACTGATTTCAAGACAAGAATATTGGAGATTGTAGAAATTATTCAAGGGTAGCTGACCTGGACAGAAACTAATATAGTATGGTCGACGCATCTGCCATAGAAGACTCTTGAGAACCTGAAGATCAAGTTCGAACTTATGGATTTCAGCAGCAAAGGTGCTGCAAGATTAACTACCAGTGTCGAAAAAATGTTGGAGAAATGTGTGGATTTTTATAAGAGGGTGCTCACAACACACAATAAATGCTAACCCTCTACGGTAAAACGAATCCAGGAGTTTGTAGAACATGAGGAACACTTGAAATACCTGCAGGAAAGGTTGTATAAGGATGAGCTTAGGATACAATAGGTTAAAGGCATTACTGAGAAAGCAATAAAGAGTTTCGTTGCACAAGCCGTGGTTAATAATTGCCTGCTTGAAGATCAGCTCAGAGTAATTCCAGCCCATAGCAGCAGAGATAAAGTCGTAATTTTCCATCCATGAAGTAACAGTCAGATTATTAGAGCTTATTGACTTCAATACCATTGTTGTAGAAGCCGTTGCATGGAAGGATTTCATTGGAGAATCAGTCAGGCCCTCCTAAGTTTTTCTTATGGGCATGTGGCACTTTTTGTAGATTAACTCTTTTTATTAGTATTTTCCTAGTGCAAGTCACTAGAGGACAAAATTTTGTAATCGAAGAGTCAAGGAAGCCTAAAAGGCTGGGGTAACTCAAAAGACACTTGTAAAATGTACAAATAGGGGGGTTGAATAGTAGAATGGGGACTTTTCCCTGGTGCACATATGCTGAAACTATTTCTAGGAGAACTACTTCTTTTATAAATAAAGAGAACCGAATTTTGTTGCAGGAAGGACTGTATGAGTTTCTAAACGGGTTGTGTGGATCGCTAAATGATGAATTGTTTCTATTTTGGCATTGTACAATCTGTGAGATCGTTCTAAACTTGCTGAATTATTTCAGTGTTTATGAATGATTTCCTTTTCTGTTAGGAATCTTGTGCAATAAACGAGTAATGGATGTTTTAACTTAACAAAGCTATATTTGTGTTATCTTTTGTTGTGTTTATGTATGAAGAATTTAACAGCTACATGTAGGATTTTACATGCAAACAATACAATATATTACTCATTCTGAACATAAACTGTACTCCACTGGGGATAGGTTAGACTAGATTAGATTAGAAAATATTAAAATATGATAGATTTTCTTAATAGTGACTGAGGGGTAAGAGTGATAAGACGACAGGTAAGAACCTACGCATCACGGGTTGAGGCTCTTACTTCCCAGTCACTTGCATTTAGTATAGGCACTTGCATCTCATACATAAAATATAAAACTATATAAATGGTGGGTTGGGCCGCAATCAGTAAAACAGATTTAAAACTTTATTTTAATTATACGGTAGTCGGGCCACTAACCAGATGGATCCCCCATACCAAACGATAAACGATCTAATTGGGAACTGTTATTGGGGAGAATCCCTATTGTCGGTACCTGGGATTTTCCAGGAATCAACAATTTTGGCTCTAGAAGGAGGGCCGCCAGTGCATGGCTGACAAAAGAATTCCGTTCACATAGAACTATTCCATTGGTGATAACTCTGAAACTAGTTTTTCTGAAGATTTCATTCTCGAAGATGTTGAAATATTGTAACTTCAAAGGACATTCTAAATGTATTTTACTGATGAGGGAGATGTTATTATTCCTCTAACAGGGTATTACTATTGTATTTGGTCATCATAGAGTCTTAGGTAAACCTTCCTCTTGTGTCAAGTCTTTAGCACCCTAATTAATAATATAATATACTTTTTTTTAGTATTCCTTGGTGAAGTCGGCCCAGACAATTTATTGGGGCCGACTTGTGTAGTGCAAAAGTCAATTGACAAATATGTATAAATAGAGGAGATGTGGTTCTTATTTGAACAGACTCACTCACTTGTGTAGCGCATAGGAGAGAGAGAGACAAAACAGAAGGAGGAGAACCCCTGTTTTTGGGGTTGTCTTTTATACATCTTATACAGAGGAAGTTTTGCTTGGTTTTCTTCCCCATGAGGGTTTCCCATGATAAATATTTGTGTTCTTTTGTGTGGTTGTGCTTGTATATCTTTCAGTGATATTTTTTGTTATTGTTATGTTGTTATGATGCTAAATGTTATAAGATCTGATATAACCACCAAAAACTTAACATGGTATCAGAGCCACTCTGAAATAAGTCCTTGTGCAACCGAAACAGTGCTACATCTACAACTATTGAAGATTAGGGTTTCATGCTTGAAAACCCTAAAATACTAAAACTAGTAGTTTTGGTACTTTCACTATATTTCGATATTAGAGAAGTCTTAGGATCCGAAACTTTTACAGGCTAAAGATAAATTCTTGAAAAACCCAGTGTAAATGTTTCAGCCTCAGATTCGCTATATTATGGGAGATATGATTCCTCCAAGTTAGGGTTTGAGTCTCTCCCAGGGTTCAGCATTAAACATGTGACCTAGGGAGAATTGCTATATCTCGAGATACGAAGGTCCAAATTAAATTTCTCAAGATGTTCCACATAGGGCACAGACTATACTTTCTGTGGTAAAATTTTTAGACCTCGAAGGTGAAACAATGACATGTTGTAGTCCGTACAAGTTCGTTATTTTGAATAGTCATGAAATAAGTCATATTGGCAAAACGCCGCATAAGTCCCAATTGGTGAAATCGATTCTCCTCTAACTTGCGGCTTTGGAAAGAGGGTAGACAAGGATACCTCAGTGCAAATTTTCAGACATAGAGGAGCAGTAATCTCGGAGATACCACAGAAATAATATCAAGCATTTCTGTAGAAGAAATTGAAGAAAACTAGGGCATCAGATATTTTGCAATTCTGATCATAGTTTTGGGGAAATGAGTATACTGCTCAGCTCTCCTTGAGGAGGTGCATATTTCTATCCAATCAAATCTGAAAGATACATCAATTGAAAAATTAGGGTTTCTCTGTCAAACCCTAGGGCTACCAGAAGCAACATTCCAGAAAAGCTTTCAAGCAAGCATGAGATTGAAGCAATCTCACTGGTCAAAGAAGAAGCTGCAGATCTAGAAGGAGATGAAGAAAAAGCAAACAAATATAAGTATTTGAATTTTCTTTTCTATATATGATGTGTATTATACATGATAGAATGTTTGCATTAATGATAGTATACTACTAATATGCATGTGACGGGTAAGTATCCCATGGTGCTATATACAACTCTCCATTGCTACTTATCTAGAATGGAACCTCTTTGCTAACATATTGGATTAGTGCAAAGTCTCAATGATGTCATGGTAGAGATGGAACGAATTTAGAAAGTTTCTGTGAGATATGGATGAATGTTGTATTGGCTAAACAGTTGCATGATGCATAATAATTTGTTGTTATACACATGTCCTATGAAATGGTTCTAACCATGCAACTGGTGCATTTGAATTGTAGGAAAGGTTATGTACAACTACCTACAAGAAAAGGAGGATGAGAATCGTTCTGAAGAACAAGTGATTACAATTCAAGATTCATTCCAATAAACATGAACCTGAAGCTCCCAAGGTTAGGGACACCGTGACGGAAGAAAGAGCTTCAGAGAGTGGTAGATCCACCTCGAGAGATGAATGCCATCTTTGGCATGAGATATATTCCAAGATGAAGAAAATTATGACGGTACTTCCAAACCAAAGTAAGAGGCCTCAGACACACTCTAGTTATGTGACACGGTTGGATGACATCATTGATGCAAACCCTTCCAGCTATGGAAGAAGCTATGATCAAAGAGTAACAATTGATCATGAGGAATGTTGTCCAAGATATGATTCTGAGACCTAAAGAGAAGTCCGTAGTGTCTTCCATATGGATCTACAAGAACAATCGTACAAAGCAAGGTTCGTGGCTTTTCACAGAAAGAATAGACTATGGCATGACATACTCTAATGAACATACACACTTCTCCAGTAGAAGTATATCTTGAGCAAAGAACCACCTTTACAGAATATGCTTTGTATGAGCTCAGAAAAAACCCATAGATAAGCACATCCAGGAGCTTGATAGATTACCTAGAGTGATAAATATCTTAACCTTTGCTACAAGGTTGAAGATGGAAACCTATAGAAGACAACAAGCTCACAATTGGGTGCAAGAGGAAATTTTCGACAAAGTTCAAGATAAATGGATCTTGGTATCTAGTAACATGAGATGGATGCATAGAAGTAGAGGATGCTACCTATCACTCCAGTACAAAATACAGAGGGAAGATAATGCTCCGCTTCAGGGGGAGTGTCTATAGAAGATATTTGAGTTCGACATGATACGACATGATGGAAAACATATTGATGGACTGAAACTTTACCAAGGTTAAAGTGGGTTCCAACCTTCAAGGTTGAATGTGGACGACTAGGATATGTTGATGACCTGACAGAATGAACTCATGGAAGAATACCATAGTGATGTTTGGGATATAGTACCCAAACCAGAAAGAAAGAGTGTGGTATCTTCCAAATGGATTGGAAAGATAAAATATGTTGTTGATGGAAGTAAGGCAATATTTGTGGCTAGAGGATTCTCTCAGAGAGAGGGAATTGATTATGAAGAGACATTTGCACTAGGAGCAACGTACAATTCCATTAGAACTATCATGGCACTTGCTTCCATGATGAAGTGATAATTACACTAGATGGATGTAAAGACAACCTTCCTTAATGGTGTGATTGAGGAAGAATTTTACATCGAACAACCACAAGGATTTGAAGTCGAAAACATAGCAAATCATTTATGCAAGTGGAAAAAGGCTCTGTATGGACTGAAGTAAGCTCCTAGAGCTTGATATGAAGAATAGATAGCTTCTTGATAAGCATGGAATTTACCAAAAGTAAAGTTGATCCTAACCTTTACCTCAAGGTTATGGATGATGAACCTGACATACTATTATTGTGTGTGGATGATCTATTTCTGACTGGAAATGAGAAACAGATCATAGATTGCAAGAAGAAGCTAGTTGAGGAATTCAAGATGAAAGATCTTGGATTGATGCATTATTTCCTAGGGTTGAAAGTGTGGCAGATCCCAGAAGGAGTCTTTTCGAACTAGGGAAAGTATGATGTGGAAATATTAAGAAGATTTGATATGTTGGATTGTGAAGCCATGGCCACACCCATGGGTACCAACATGAAGCTGTTGTTTGATGAGACATCAGAGTTGATGGATATGACTCGGTACAGATAGATTATTGAGTTGTTGATGTATCTAACAAACACAAGGTCAGATATATGCTTTGATGTGAACACCTTGAGTCAGTGTCTAGTTAAACCTAGACGGGTTCACTTGATAGTTGCAAAGCATGTGATGAGGTACCTAAAAGGTATGATTTATTTGGGACTGTACTATGGGAGATATCATGACTTATATTTGTATGGCTATACGGATTCAGATTGGGAAGGAAGTGCCGCAGACAGGAAGAACATCTTAGATAGATGTTATGGTCTAGGATCTGCCATGATCTCATGGTTTAGTACTGTTTTGCTATCAGTACAGCTAAAACAGAGTACATTGCAACTTGGTCCGCTATTTGGGAAGCCATATGGGTTCGAAAATACGATGTCAGGACTATTTGACATGGAGTTGGATACTAAAGTGATTCTTTGTGACAACCAGAGTTGCATAAATATGGCTAAGAATCTTGTGGAATATGGTATCGAAGGGAGACATAAAACTCCAGTATGTGAGTACCGATGAGAAAGTTGCTGATGTGGTGACCAAGCTTCCGTGACAAGCTTGGTGTAGTTTGAAAAGACTTTCCTCGCAAGGAGGAAAAATGATGTTGATACTGAAGACTTTCCTCGCAAGGAGGAATAATGATGTTGATACTGAAGAATTTGCTCGCAAGGAGGAAAAGTGACGATGATATAGATCCTTCCTCACATGGAGGAATGATGAATATATGGACCCTCCTCGGAAAGGAGAAATAGCTCAAAGATATTGAATCTCTTCAAGAAAGGAAGAACAAGTCGAAGATATGGAATTTCTTCAAAAAGGAAGAACAAGTTGAAGAGATGGAATTTCTTCAGAAAGGAAGAACGAGTCGAATATGTGGACTTTATTCAGAAAGGAGGAACAAGTCGAAGATATGGACTATCCTCGAAAATGAAGAACAAGTTGAGACTATGTACCCTCCTCGGACAAAGGGGGAGCAGGTTGATAATATGGATCCTCCCGAAAAATGGGGAGTGATGATAAGACTGACATCGATGATGGGATGATAGTGATGCTCCAGCATGGAAGAGGCCAAGTGCACCTAAATATGCTGACAAGATTCGATATTTATTTGTGGATGATAGTATCCTCTCTTGAGGATGGTAGGTATAACACTCTATTCATGAGAGTGGTCCTTACTAGGAAAGGATGGCCCTGCAGATATTACTCTTGCATGGAGAGTACCCACATTCACCTGTGGATGATAGTTTCCTCTATTGAGGATGGTAGATATAACAATCTGTCCATGAGAGTGGTCCTTATTAGGAAAGGATGGCCCTGCAGATATTACTTTCACATGGAGAGTACCCACATTCACCCGTGGACGATAGTATCCTCCCTTGAGGATAACAGATATAACACTCTGTTCATGAGAGTTGTCCTTACTAGCTAAGGATGGCCCTACAGATGTTACTCTAAGATGGAGAGTACCTACATTCACTTGTGGATACCGTAGAATAACACTTGCTCAGGAGTGGTCCTAACCTGTGTGGTATGGATGCTCTATGATGAGTCCTCATAGACGACAAGGCTGGCATTTTGTATGCAATCGAGATCTGCTCTGCAGACAATACTCTTGTATGGAGAGTATGCCTACATTCATATGTAGGTACCATATACTAACACTCACTTGGGAGTGTTCCTAACTTGTGTGGTATGGATGCTCTATGATGAGTCCTCACGGACATCATAGTATAACACTCACTTGGGAGTGGTATGGATGTTCTATGCTGGGATGACATTTTTAATGTGGTCGAGATCTGCTTTGCAGAAAATACTCTTACATGGTAGAGTACAACTACACATGAGTGTAGATACTGTAGTATAATACTCACTTGTGAGTGGTCCTAACCTTTGTGGTATGGATGATCTACGATGAGTCCTCACAGATGATAGGACTGGCACTGGGTGCCGTCAAGATATACATTTAGTTGTAGACGATTCAACTGATTGATTTCATGGATCATGTTGATTGAGGATTGCATCGTCCTTGGACTTATGTCCTAAAGTGATCGGGATTGATCATCCCACAAATAGATCATGTGTACTACAGGTAGTGTGGCAGTGAAGGATCAAGTAGATCGAAGTACAACAACAAAGGGTCGAGAAGATCAAAGTGCTGCTGCAAAGGATCGAGAAGATCGAAGTGCTGCTGCAAAGGATTAAGAAGATCGAAGTGCTACTGCAAAGGATCGAGAAGATCGAAGTGCTACTGCAAAGGATCGATAAGATCAAAGTTTCGCTGCAAAGGATTAAGAAGATCGAAGTGCTGCTGCAAAGGATCGAAATATAAAAGTACTGCTGCAAAGGATAGAGAATATTGAAGTTTTGCTGCAAAGGATTGAGAAGATCGAAGTGCTGCTACAAATAATCGAAAGATCGAAGTGCTTCTACAAAGGATCAGAAGATCAGAGTACTACTGTAAAGGATCAGAAGATCGAAGTGTTGCTACAAAGGATCAAAAGATCTGTAGTGCTCTGCTTGCCGGGCATAGCACTAAGTCCTAAACTTTAACAACAAAATGACATTTACTCTTATTTTGATTTTTCAGGATTCATTTATTTGTACAATAATGAGAGGGTGCCGAAAAATACCTGAACTTTAAGCAAGCTGAAGATAGTCCCTGAATCCTACTCCTGTAGCCTTGCCTCTCCCTTGTTTGAGCTTGTCTAAGCCTTGATGCCAATTCGGATGATCCACCGTGCCGACCAGCGTTGAACCTGCTGGCCCTAGGAAACCAACGGGTTTCCTAGCCCTCGAGCCCACGTGCCGATAAACCCGATAGCAACTTCCCTGTTTGATGAGTGTAATTCTTCCTCTAGAGTTAACCCCCTCCTCCAGTTTTCTTCCCCTCTGTTCCAGCACCTTCTCTCCTCCTTCTTCTGCAAAAATTCTCTCCCCACAAAATACTCTGCCAAAAATTCCCCCTCCTCAACCATTCGATCCCCCTCCTTATACCTCCTTCCCCTTCCTTCTTCCACCGCTTCTCTTCTTCCACCGCCTCCTTCATAAAAATAATAAGTATTAATTAGTTCTTTTCTTGGGCAGTCCAACCCGTTCAGTTTATTTAAGTCATTTGTTTACACGTAAATAGATTTTCTTGATTTGTACAATTCTTCACCCCCGATGAGGTGGTGGGAAATTACTAACTACATGCTTATCCTATGGAATTTAACGTGTTAATTTAAAACATACCCAACTGTCATAAAATTACCCAATATTGTTTGTTTAATGTTTTATGCGAATGGTAAAATGGTAATAATAATTTTGTAATTTAGTATGTGTTATTAATAACTTAATAATAAGTACTTAATAATAAACACTAATAATAATAATAATAGATAATGACAACAAAATAAAATAATAATAATTATTATTAATCAATAAAATAATTAATTGCAGTATTATTATTAATTGATTGAAATGATAACATTGACATGTTTATGTTTATTGTTAAGACCTCCCCCGCACATTGATTTTTAATAAATAAGATACATTTACAGGTTTAAATAAATCACAATTACTTAGTTAACCCATCCAACTATTTAATGTTTTTCAATTAATATTTCATACTAGCGTGCATGTGTGAGGTGTGCATGCATGGCCAGTACATGCACAGGCTGCACATGTACTATAGCAAAAACCCCTAAATTCTAGCTACAAATAATATTTCACGCAACAAGACCAATATACAGATATAATATGATTTCTTTTGACATTTAGAGTTATTTAACAGTTATGCTCTTATTAATCAGTCAGTTAAGATTGGTACCTACCATCACTAATCCGGTATCATAAATGTCCAACTCTCAACAATAATAACTAATATGCCAAACCATCCTAACGTACGTCCGCATCCTCCCTATCCTTCCTCTGCTAGTACAAAGTGGATGCCAGCTGTATTGACCTTCCCACACAGAACCTTAGAGCGGTAGCGTTGGCTAACTAGTGGACCTAGCCTCTCCTAGCAGGCATCTGACCATCATCATCACAACAACTTGGGGAGCGTGTCTCAGCACTGCCCTCCCACGACCTCAGGTATCAAAGTGACATAGGGTGGGAAATGCATCCATCCCTCTCAACATACTGGGTATATACTCCATCAAACCATACTGCGTTGCTATCGAGTTTATTGGTACGTGTCATCGTACCATCACTTGGCAATTAAGGCTCTCTTCAAGATATGTATTGAGTCATACTTTGCATCACACACTTGGCTATCACATAGCCCCTATACCCTGCAGGTTAGCACTATGCAAACATGCATTCATAACAATATTAAATCAATAGTTGGTCCATATTATCAACATTATTTCCTTTCATCACATAAAATCATAAAATTAATCGCATCATGGATGGGTGCCCATGTACCACATCATACATATCACATCATATCAAGGATTACAATCAACTATATGTTTTTGTTATGAAATAATGAATCTGATGACGACTACCGCATGATAATCACATAAGCATAATAATTTCATATAAATGATAATCATCATAACATCATAATCAAAGAATCTACATAGGCATGTTAATCATTGTAACATCATGATCAAAGAATAATATAAGCATGATAACATCATAATATCATAATTAGAGCATAATCCTGATAACATCATAACATCAGTAAATAATCACATATAACATGCCAAAATATAGTTTATGAAGTATAGTTGAGTCCACAGATAATAAGTAAATACAGTGTAATAAGTCTGAGTGATAAATATGCCGGAGTCAAAATATGGGGCACTACAAGATCGAAGCGTTGCTGCAAAAGGATCAAGTGATCATGTGATGCAGAAGATGAAGAGTAACTGTTCCATTTACTGATTGTGAAAACTTCCTGTGACGTATATATGTACTATTGTAATTGTATCTCTATTCTCCTATAGTTTGTGATGATGTTGTTAGTAGAATAACCTTCTAGTTAAGGGGGAGTGATAAATAATTGTAACTTCAGAGGATATTCTAAATGTATTTTACCGATGTAACACAAGGGAGATGTTATTATTCCTTCGACGGGGTGTTACTATTGTATCGGGTCATGAGGTAAAGCCTCCTCTTGTGGTGGGTATTTAGCACCCTAATTAATAATATAATATACTATTTTTGAGTATTCCTAGGTGAAGTCGGCCTAGACAGTTTATTGCGGCACTTGTCTAGTGCAAAAGTCAACTGACAAATATATATAAATAGAGGAGCTGTGGTTCTTATTTGAACAGAATCACTCACTTGTGTAGTGCATAGGAGAGAGAGAGACAGAACAAAAGGAGGAGAACACCTGTTTTTGGGGTTGTCTTTTATACATCTTATACAGAGGAAGTTTTGCTGGGTTTTCTTCCCCATGAGGGTTTCCCAGGATAAATCTTTGTGTTCTTTTGTGTGGCTGTGCTTGTCTATCTTTCAGTGATATTTTTGGTTATGGTTATGTTGTTATGATGCTAAATGTTATAAGATCTAATATAACCATCGAAAACTTAACAAGAAGAAAGGGTAGATCCTGAAGTAGAAGTTGCAGAATGCCTCTATCTCATTCCTTTTTAAGTAGTTAACCACTAAAGGAGACATACAAGGTATTATGTACAGAAGCTTGGAGGATTATAGACAATCCTTGAATTACCGAGAAGGCGGACTCCCAGAAGAATACCTACTTGCACTGAAGATTTGATCTTGGTGGGAAATTTGGAGGAGTTGGTAAAACTATCCATACAAGATATTGTACAACCGCTTGATCAGTTGGGACTGGATTCCCCCGTTTTTCATTCTCCTTTGTAGTCACCGGTTCAGTCTCCACCACCGACTCCTCGTTGAATCATGGCTAGAAATATTCCCCCAAATGCTAATCAACCTATTAATCATAATCCACCACCAGCCTGGAGAGCCAGAACACCACTCAACCTGGATGCTCCTTTGCATGCTTTGCCTCGGAATGCTAAAAAGGCATTACCTAAGTTTGACCCATGAAAGGGCATTTCTGTGGATGACCACCTGCAAAGTTTTTATTTGGATTTATAACTTTTAGTTGTGGAGCATGAAGATGTGGTATGTAGACTCTTTCCACATACCTTTGAGGCTAAGGCCTCTGCTTGGTATTTTGGTTTACAAGCAAATTCGATAACAAACTGGGATACTTTTGAAAGGGTTTTTAAAGGAAAGTTTGGTAATCAACGAACCACTGCCACTCTCATGAAAGAATTGCTAGCTCCGAGGATGGACAGGAAAGAGAGAGTGCAAGATTTTAATTAGAGGTTTGCTTCCCATTTGAATAATTTCAGTGCTACAAGAAAAAATGTTGAAGAAATTTTAATAGAATATTACACTTCAGCACTTTTCCCCAACATAACAATGTTTGTTAAGAGGCCAATAAAGCCTTCTTTGGTAGAAACTTATGAAGAAACAAATAAAGTAGAGGATGAACTTGAAAGCATAAACAAACACACTACATAACCAGATGTAAGGACGTTTAGCAGTAAGAAACCTTTGCTGTTAACTAGAACTAAAGAGGAACATTCAAGTGAATTGGAAAATGTGGTTTAAATGGTGCAAAAGTTATCTAACAAGATTGTCGACTTAGAGAAGGATAAAGAATCGAGTTTATCCAAGAAACAGTTCAAACCGTATTTCAAGAAAAGGGAGGAAAGTGGAACATCCCAACCACCGCAGTATAACTCTTCTATTTTGAATTTTATTGAAGTAGGAATGGACCATTTTTACACTTTTCATCAAGAACCTCATTCTGAGAAGAGTTCCCCCAATGGATTAAATCAATGACTCTAGTTATGAATCAAATATTATATGCTCAGATAACAGAGCCAAAGGTTGAAGAAGAAAAAATGAATGAACCAGAAGAATCGCATGAAACAATGATGGTTTTATGGGATTGTGCACCTACACTTGGGTTGGAGGAAGAGGAACCTACAGAAGAAATTCAACCTTCAACATTTATTGTCACAACCAGAAGCAAAGGGCCAATGATGGATGAAAGCTTATTACTGCCTAAGATTAGGAAGATACAAGAAAGTATGAAGAATATTAGCAGTAACACCCAAACACCACCTAAGTCTAATTTGGTCATCACAAAAAAAAGTTACAACTGTGAGTAATCTTGTGAATGTTGTGGAAAATAAAGTAGAAAACAATAAGAAGGGTCCATCATAATGTGATATGGGATTTGATGTAATAGAAGACATCAAGAAAGCAAAAGAAAATATTTCTTTATTTGAAATGTGCAACTTACCTCAACAAAGAAAGAAGCTCTTGGAAAATTTTGATAAACAACCCAGTAGATCCCAGGATGATATTCAATCAGATAAAGAAATCAATGAATCTAGCATTGGAGGAAAGTCCAAATCTCAAACTTTACCATTTTTATTATCTTTTGAGATTTTCAACCATAATGTGCATAATTGTTTGGTAGATTCTAGAGATTCCTCTAATGTCATGCTTCTTTTAGTTTGTAGAAAGATAAATGGTCAACCTACACCCTCTTCATGTAAGATCATTTAGTTGGATAGATCAACAGTCAAGGTAGTAGGAGAAATGAAGAATGTGTTGATTCGGTTATATGCAGATGAAAGGGTTTGCTAATTTATAAATATCATGGTGGTAGATATACCAGAAGCATATGGTTTGATTTTGAGCAGGGACTGGGCTGCAATGTTAGGATTATTAATCCTCCCTTGTCCAATTTGGTCATTATGTCTAAATCGGGAGTCCTTTCAGTTTATTTTTAGTCACTAGCACAATTGGGTCCACTTGGCCTAATTGCGGCACATGCACCAGTTACTAAAGTGTTGGGAACACTAATTGAGGCCAACTTCCACTGATTACACTTGCATGCATCAGTTTAGGAGCCTCCTAGATCAATCCATACAAATTAGGAGCCACTAGGAGTGTCGATACCAACCTCCATTAGTTGAGTTCAGTTGGTAACTAATCAAGCTCAGTTAGGAGTCAATTACTTTCACTTCTAGTTCCCTACACTAAGTTCTATTCAGTTCGTGCTAGGATTTCATGGTTGCATGCAGGTTAGGCACATTTACTCACCTACCTCAGTTAGTTAGACTAGTCAACACTGAATTAGACACTTGAGTTTGGATTTTGAACTTCGATGAACTCCGATAACGATTTATACAAGGTCAGTTAGCCATTCAGTCAAGTAGAGTCCAATCAAATCGAATTTCCTCACATGGATTCGAATTTCATGTGGCTATTTACCCATTGTACTTGACTGTAATTATTATCTACTTACTTTTGATTAATGAAAGCATTCAATGTTGCAAGCCATTTTTGAACTGTTTCATTCTTCAATTGCTGAGTAAATTATGTGATCTAGTTTGTGAGTTGTGTGTTGATACATAGATCTATGTGCTCAATCTAATATGGTATCAAAGCCTCGGAAGGATAAGGAACTTCTCCTAATATACATCCATACTTGGATACAATGTGTTTTTTCAGCAAAATTGCTCCTTCCAGTACTGCACCAGAAGCAGATATTTTACCACTTAATATTCCAAGTTAAGGAATTGTTGATCAAGCTTGCTTGATCAACTATGCTGGGTGTGAAGGAAATTCCAAAAGTGCAGACTGTCGACCGTATTTTGTCTGTTTGATTGTGTGATTTACAGGTTTATCAGTCCTCTTCATTGCATTTGCTACAAGTAGCTCAGTCTCCTTCTCTGCATTCGCTACAACAGCGCAGTCCTCTCCTTTGCATTCTAAATGGCTCCTCCAACGGACCTTCTCACTCCTTTCAACTACCACAAGTGGAAGGAGGAAATGGAGATGGAGCAACGCTCCAAAAGACTCTTCAAACTCAAAATGGAGACAGAGAAAGAGCCAATTCATTATGTTGACAAAGAAAAGTACTCGAATAGGCTTGATGAAGCCTATGGATGCTTGTGCCTCTCAATCTCTCTCAATCTTCTCTTCCACATTAATGGATTGAAGACTTCCAAGGAGGGTTGGGATAAGATTGCCTCCTTATTTGACAAGCAGGATGATCTAAGGATCTATCAGCTAGAGAATGAGTTGATCTCTCTCCATCCAGCCAATTTTGAAACACTAAATGACTTCTTCACAAAATTCAAGCATATAGTGTTCCAATTGAAGCTGTGTAAGGTTGAGAAGGAGGATGATCAACTCATCCTTGCCATTCTCTCCAAACTTGGTGCAGACTATTCAGTCTTTGCAACATTTCGTCATGTGAAGATCTCTGCTCCAAATTGGAAGATGCCTACTCTTAACTCCTTCATTGAATCTCTCACTTAGGAGCATGACAAGTTGATCCAAATGGGGATCATTCGATCTTCCAGAGATCAAGCAATGGTTGCAGGAGGACCTAAGGTAGTGAATGATAAAGGGAAGAAAAAGGATGAGTCTCCTATAGAGAAAGAGCAGCTAAAAGATCCTTCAGGTTCGAAGAGAAGCAAGAAGAATGGCAAAGTAAAGACACTCTGTTATTATCGTAGAAGGGGATTTCATCTAGAAAGCACCTGTATGAGAAGAACAATTGATGAGATGTCTCTTCTTCTGAAGAAACATAACATTACTGTACCTGCTAGCGCAAGGAAGGATGACCATAGAGAAGAAACTGAAGAACATGAAGAGACATGCCATGCACTGAAGGCTAGCTTCTCAACAACACATCCCTTCCTCATTGATTTTGGAGCTTCCAATCATATGGTTGCATTTAGAGAATCATTCTATTCCTTGCAGTATTTTAATGGTCCTAGTATTCATATGGGAAATAACAGTTAATTTCAAGCCAAAAGGAAGGGCTCTATCAAGATTGAACATGGAAAGTTCAAAGATGTGCTTTATGTTCCCTCCTAGCTGCAAACCTGTTATCTGTATACCAGATGACTCATAGTGTCTCTCCAAAGCAAGTCATATTTGGTCCCGACTCAGTGGATATCACATATATCTCTACTGGGAACATCATAGTGAAGGGTGTTGCAAATCATGCCTCCAAGGCATATGAGTTCTCACACTTCATGGCATTTTCAGAACTAGTGCACTCTCAGTAGCCACTTGTAAGGGAAGGTAAAAACATTTCATCTACTTCTTTTGTAGTTTCCACTAGTATTGCAGATCCAGCTATATCGGTTTATGAGATTGAGATCCAGGATGATTGAGATCTAGATCCAGTCCCTCTGAAATTGGAAGCTAGGAAGATGATTGGAAATCCATCTGACACTCAAAAGGGAAATACCCTTGCGCTATGTCATGCAAACTTACCTCCTTCAGATAGATGCAATAGACTCCTTGTAAGATGCTACATGGCAAGGGCTCAGTCTCACTATATTCAGAAGAATAAAGTGGATCATACGCCTCTTCATCCAACAAGAGGCAAAGGTTACATTCCTCCTTCCTTCCATCATCATTTTGGGAGAAGATGGAGAAGTCTACATGCCAAGCCCCAGGATACCTGTGCACAGAAAATCATGCATGCTGCTCCACTACATCACAGAGATTGCAACAACAAATTTTCAAGTTTTTCAAACTTGAATCCTTATTCTATCTGCTTAGTTAGAGGGGGGAGGTGGGGGGTTTCCCATTTGGTTTTTTCCCGAGCTCCTTGTGTTGAGTAGTTACTTTACTTTACTTGCTATAATGAGTGACCTATGGTCTTAGTTACCAGGGCTCACAAATTGTCCAAGTTAGCATTCAGGGGGGGTTGAGGATTACTAATCCTCCCTTGGCCAATTTGTCATTATGTCTAATTCAGGATTCATGTCTAAATTGGGAGTCCTTTCAGTCTATTTTTAGTCACTAGCACAGTTGGGTCCACTTGGCATAATTGGGTTACATGCACCAATTACTAAAGTGTGGCGAACACTAATCGAGGCCAACTTCCACTAATTGCACTTGCATGCATCAGTTTAGGAGCCTTCTAAATCAATCCCTACAAATTAGGAGCCACTAGGAGTGCCGATACAAACCTCCATCAGTTGAGTTCAGTTGGTAACTAGTCAAGCTCAGTTAGGAGTTAGTTACTTTTAGTTCTAGTTCCCTACACTCAGTTCTATTCAGTTAGCGCTAGGATTGCATGGCTGCATGCAGGTGAGGCGCATTTACTCACCTGCCTTAGTCAGTTAGACTAGTCACGACTAAATTAGACACTTGGTTTTGGATTTTGAACTCCGATGAACTCCGATAATGATTTAGGCAAGGTCAGTTAACCATTTAGCCAATTAGAGTCCAATCAATTTGAATTTTCTCGCATGGATTCAAATTGCATGTGGCTATTTAGCCATTGTACTTCTTTGTAATTATTATCTAATTAATTTTGATTGATGAAAGCATTCATAGTTGCAAGCCATTTTTGCACTGTTTCATTCTTGAATTGTTGAGTAAATTGTGTGATCTATTTTGTGAGTTGTGTGTTGATCCATAGTGTTGATGTATTTATAACTTCGGAATGTATTCACTTGTATATCTTATATTGTACCCCGATGTTCCATCGAGAGAATCATTTGTATTTCATTCTACCCTGATGTTCATATTGAGAGAGTCATTAATATAATAAAGTCATGTAAATTCATTGATGTTAACCCTCTGTTGTAAGTCAAGGCAATAGTCCCCACAATTGAGTTGAGATTAACCCTCCTTGTTGATCGGGGAGGCAAATTCCCCACAGTTGTGGGGCACTAGGGTTATTAGACTCTCTTAGAGAAGTCAGACCTGGTAAGTAATTGTCAAGTCAGAAACTAGTATAAATAGAGAGTAAGCCTCTCTATTTGTCACACACACTCAGCCAGCTATAGCACATAGGTGAGAGAAGAGGAGCTCACATAAGTGAGAGAGAGAACAATTGTTGGAGATCATATTTCTATCTTTGGGTTTTACTGCTGCCATTGGTGCTCATTCTATCTCTGAGGAAGTTGCGTGGTTTTATCATTTATGGTTTCCCAGAGGAAAATCTTTGTGTCTCTTGTCTCTTGTCATTATTGCTATGCATTTTATTCTCTCAGATAAGATCCTAATATAATACTGTCTAATTGATAAAAATATAACATGGTATTAGAGCTAACATGAGAAGAAGACACTGTGCAGCTATAGAAGCTAGGGATTCTTACTTTTTGGGTCTCTCTCCACAATCCATCAGCAAAAGGAGGCTAGGATAACTCTCCATTGAAGGGCACATCTTTCTGTTGAAGTAGAAGTTGATTCCGGGCATTTTCAGTTACTATTGCGGGAAATTAGGGATTTTCACAAAAGAGGAATTTTTGAGTGAGCCCAACATAGGATTTCTCTCCTCATCAAAATCAAAGTTTAGAGACCAAGGTCAAACTTTTTGGTTGATTAGAACTCTGGGAAAGTCAAACCCTAGTTTGACCCTGGGCCTAAAAAACCCTAAAATACAAAAAATTGTAGTTTTGGCACATTCGCTATATCTAGAGAGTTAAGAAGTCTCAGGAGTTAAAATTTTCACAGGCCAAAGATAAATTCCTAATGTACTATGTATAAAAATTTAAACCTTAGATTCGCTATATTTTGGGAGATATGGTTCCTCCAAATCAGGGTTCCATCCTCTTCCAGGATTGATCCCTAAACAGGATACCTGGGGATAATTACTATATCTCGGGATGCGAAGGTCCAAATGAAATTTTCCAAGTTGTTCAGAACCTGATGATGAAACAGTGGCACATGGCAGTCTGTACAAGTTCGCTATATGTTGAACAGTCCTGAAAGAAGTCACCTTGGGAAAACTCTCAGAAGTCCCAATTGGTGAAACCAATTCTACTCAAACCTATGGTGTTGGAAAGAGAATAGATGAAGCTACCTCATTTTGAATTTTTAGATATAGATGAGTAATAATTGTGGAGACACTGCGGAAACAATATCATGCATTTCTGCATAAGAAGTTGGAAAGCTTGCGTTAAAGAGGTACATATTTCTATCCAATAAGATTTGAAATATTCCAAGTTTTGAAAATGAGGGTTTCTCTAAGAAACCCTAGATTAGCTAGATCTGAAACCAGGACAGACACCTCAAATCGAAGGAAGTGATTACCTTGAGCAGAATCTGGGAAGAGTGCACACAAGAAGAAGCTTGACTCATAATGAGAGAAAAGAAGATGGGAGCAACTGAAGATATAGCTCTGACAATTCAAAGAAGATCCCTCAAGCGATGAGGAATATGAAGGACTCAATTCTTGAAGAACCTCTTATCCATCTTAACATTTGGATAAGAAATGATGTTGTTATGAATGAAGAAGATGATGAAGTTAAAGGATCAAGAAGGAGTCTACCCACAAAACGAATAAAGATAAGTATTCAATTGTCTTTTCATGACATTATTTTGTTATGCATTTGTTTATATTTAGTTGATGTGTCATGCATGATAGAATGTTTGCATTAATGACAATATACTACTTTTATGCATGTTATGGGTAAGTAGCCCATGGTGCTATACAACTCTCCATTGCTACTTATCTAGAATGGAACCTCTTTGCTGACATATTGGATTAGTGCACAATATCAATGATGTCATGGTAGAGATGGAAGGCATCTAGAAAGTTTCCGTGAGATATGGATGAATATTGTACTGGATAAAATAGTTGCACGATTATATCTTTATGTATACAAATTTCCCATTTTGAATATGCCTTATGAAATGTTTCTAACCATACAACTGGTGCATTTGACTTGTAGGAAAGATCGCGTACAATCGCCTACAAGAAAATAAGGATGAGACTTGTTCCAAAGAACAAGTGACGACAGTTTGAGAAATAATACAAGATGAAGAATAATATGACGATAATTTCAAAGAAAGAAAGAGGTCTTAGACACAGTGTAGTTATGAGGCACTGTTGAGCGACATCATTGATGCAGAACCTTCCAGCTATGTAGAAGCAGCCAAGAAGAAAGGGAAGGAGAGTACTAGATCATGAGGAATGATGTCTAGGATGCAGTATCGAGACCGGAAGAGAAGTCCGTGGGATACAAGGCAAGATTCGTAGCATGAGGCTTCTCATAGAAAGAAGGAATAGACTACGAAGAGACATTTGCAGCCACTGGAAGTCGAGACACATGGCAGGCAGACTCATGTGAGCAAATTAAATAAGGCCTTGTACAAGCTTACAAGACACCCATGGGATAACACATACATGAGGAGATTGAAGATCACCTAGAGTGATGAAGATCTTAAACTTTGCTACAAGTTTGAAAATGAAAGCCTATAGAGGATGACAAGCTCATAGATGGGTGCGAGAAGAACTTTTGAAAAGGTTCAAGATAGAGGATCTTGGTATCTAGTGACCCTAGATGGATACATAGAATATTAGTAGCAGAGGAATCTACTTGTCACTCCGGTACAGAATACATAGAGTATGAAAGGCACAGGGAGAATGATGCTTCGCTTCAAAGGGAGTGACTGTAGAAGATCTTGAGTGTTGGGCTATAGGGCAGACCCAGGTTGTATACCATTCACTTTGCACCAACAAAAGACCCACAGTGTTGGCCCTTTCGGCAACAACCTATGAACAGGTTGCAGTCTCACCCGAAACGGCTATGGGGTGCCGTAGAATCAGGTTTCTGCAAGCAGAAGAGGGATATTACTGTACCTTTAGCCTTTAACAACTTATAATCATATAACACAGAGCTTCGACATTCACACATATAACTTTGCAGTTAGATAAACAAACAGTGACTTGCTTAACCCTTTACTGGGAATTCACAGCGAAGCTAGTATTTTAGCAGTGATCTTACTTATTAGATATATATATTTATCAATGCATAAAAGAACATAACAGAAACAACACAAAGAACCACAACACCAGATATAACGTGGTTCACCCCCAGTGTAGGGGCTACGTCCACAGAACTGTGTTTTATTCAACTCTTTACAAAAACCACAGTTCTGATCTGCGCACTCAGCTGCAGATCCCTTCAAGTCCTTAAAGCCGCGCACACAGCTGCAGGTCTCTGCGCACACAGCTGCAGATCTTTCTTAATCACCCAAAACCCTCTGCGCACACAGCTACAGAGGTCATCCACGCACACAGCTGGGACTTAACCTTTCTTACAAAATAGCCTTAGCTTCGCATCAATTCATCTTACATCAAAAGCCTAACCTGACTCATTTCCAAGAGTGCTTATTTATACAGTGCACTTATTACAAAACCATGGACTTAAACCATGGGCACCCTGAACCCTAAACCCTGGACTTAAACCATGGGTTAATTACAAAAAGAGGGCTTTGACTCAACCCTGACACCCCTAAGACTATTTTGAGTCGTAACTCCGCTTACAAAATCCTACAAAAACTGCGGAGTTACCCAACTTAAGGACTGTTAAGGTGCGCACCCCAACAGGCCCCTAAGACTCACCAGTGTCCTGTCTCGAGACACTCTGCTGCTCTTCTGGTAGATGAACTTTGTTAGCAAGGATAGTGAACTGCTTGTTGAGACCACGCATGATATTGTCGGTTGCTTGCTCCTTTTCGACCAACTCCTGCAATATTGCGGCTGATGCTTCGCTGGCCTTTTTCTACGCAAATGCATCATATTCCTTCAGAACTTTGAGTTGGGTGTCCACAGCAGTACTCAACTCGAAAGCTTTGCTGATAAGTGGCTGCATAGAATTTTCCACTTCTGTTGCTTTTGCTCTGCATGACTCAATTTCCTGCTGGAGTTCATTGCTTCGCTTTACCTTGAGCATTTTCTCCATAGGCGGTAGAGTCTTAATTTCCGCTTTTACTGCATCCAACTCTATTTGTCGCTGCCTGATGGTTTCTTGCAGCTGTCTGACTTCTGGATGTTCTTGCAGGGTGGTCCAGGCCTCAACGCTGTCTTCTAGCAGCTTTGCTACGCTGCTCACAGTATCCGAGATTTTTGCTACGGAGGCCTGAATGTCTGCTCGGCGTTGCTCCCTGACCTCTGGTGGGTTCTCCAGGGTGATGCGGAGTTGAAGCTCTGAAATCTGAGCCTCATGTTCTGCTTTGAGCTTCTCTATTTCACTACAAGATTGCTGTGCGTAGTCTTTTAGCCTGACTAATCTTTGTTCTGGCTCTTCCACCAGCTGTACGTCGAAGTCAGGAAGACTTCGACATGCCTCATCCAAAACTCGGACCAGTGTAATCCGCTTACGTTCTGCATCCCTCTTTCTCTGCTCCACTGCCTCCAGCTACGCTGCGAAGCCCTGCTGCTGACTTATGGAATTTTCCAACTGTATTTGCGAATAGTGGTCTCGTGCCTGGATTTCCTTCATAATCGCTAACTGACAGAGATGTAGCTCCATCATGGACATCTTAGTGTAATCTATTACAACCTTCATACTCATCTCCGAACGAGACACTACATCCGTTAATATGAGGGCTGCACTTGACACTTGGCCTTTGTTATCTCTGGCCGACCATTGCCTTAGGTCTGGCTGCTCGCTTACTGGGGCGCTTCTTGCTGCAGTGCCAGTCACTGATTTTGCTGCTAAGTCCTTCAGCTCCGAGATGTGCTTTGCTATGCCGGTGATGGCATCCAGATGCGCAGCTGCAAACTCTAACCATTTTTTAGTGAGAAATTCTGTAGACTTCGACAAAGCCTCATCAAGCTCCTCACTTGTCAAGCCGAGCTCTTCGTCGATATTCTTATCCTTTGATGCTTTCTTGTGGGACTGCGGTTTGGTCACTTCCTCTGTCTCTGGTGTCTTGCGCTTATCTTGCCGATGAGGGTTTGAAACAGTTTTGACCGAATCCTCTCCTTCCTCTTCATTTCCATCATCTCCACCTTGGTCGCTTTCACTCTACTGCGACTCAGTTTGTTCGTCACTGTCTTCGGGGGGGTCTTGCTGCTGCGTGTGACTAGGGCTTGCGTCCACATTGGTGACTGGAGGGATTGTAATCTTAGGCTTTTTACCTGCGTCTTTCAACCATTCTGATGGCCACTGTTGCACTACCACGAGGATGTCATCTTTAGTCACTACATATGGTAACTTAAACCATTGGTGCTTGTTATCTGTGCAAGCCTGGATAAAGATATGGTGCATATCGGCCCTGAAGTTGACCGCTCCATCATACTGAGAGAATAAATCATTACTAAGACTCGGTGTTTGTATGATCTCATATGAGATACTCATCATATAAAAGGCAAATACATAGTTTGTCATCTGTTGTAGGGCTTTATCCTGTGAAACCCACAGCCATGCGTACGTGGCTGCGCTAGGCATGTGCGGAGGTACAGCAGCAAACTGTGCCTCAATAGGTTCTTTCCATCCTACCAGTGCAACGAGGACAATCAACCATGAGTAATGGAAGGGCCTACCTTTTTCCTACGCGTTGCGAGCATCTTCAAGGAATTCCTTCACAATGTACGCTGCCCAGTTCTAGCTGTATCCTTCGCCACAGTTCACAACAATTCGGATAACCGGGGCAGGCACTTCTGTTGGTCTGCACTTCCGCATTATCTTGCATGCTAAGAGCTCAGCTGCTAAGTGAATATTGTGGTCTTGAATCGTGGAGGTGTGATACCCTCGTTTCCCCTTCATCAGGCCGAAGCGATCCTTCATGCTTTGTGCGAGCTTCATATCTTCATGTTTTGAAGGAAATTCTTTCCCCGGATCAGGCCCTGCCATTGGTAAGCCTGTGATCCTATGAATGAGCTTGCCATTAATAGGAATTTTCTTGTCTCCTATCCATAGGTGGCCGTCATGTACTAACGCCAACAGCTGCTTGACCACTATGGTCACCTGTGTGCTGCGACTAAAATGGGGAACATCAAGCATCTTCAACAGACCAGCTTGATCCAAGCCAGCAGCCCACTGTTTGACTTCCAGCAATGTCGCCCCAGTCTTTGGATATTTGACGAAATGCAAGTATTGGGTTGGTACGAACTGTGGAAACTTCCCACGATCATTCGTGTCGTGGTTGGCATACTTAAGCCGGTCTATTTTCCCTGTCATCGTTCTGACCAGCTGCACACCTAGTGGCAGCGAAGGGGTGCATAGAGTGAACTTAGCATTTCATCGAGGGGGTTTAACTCCTGGTCGAACAGGCTGAAGATATGGTGGCCGCTGCGGTGCAATGTTCTCATCCCCTTCAAGTGGGATCTCTTCTGAACCAGGCGGATTCATTTCGGGATCCTTCGATGTTTGCTCTGATTGCTTGTGTCTATCTTCGTTCTGCTTAGAACGAACTTCAGGCTTAAACTTTTTCTTGGCAGAGCGTGTCTGAATTGGCAGAGTTGGTGCTGGTGGAGTCTCTTCACGGGGTGCAGGCGCAGGTGGGTGGCTAAAAAGATCCTGCAGACCCCCCTGTTCAAATTCTCTCACTAAATCCTGAAGCTCGCAATCAACTGTCATGGGTTCAATTGTAAAAAGAAAGAAACTGTAAAATGCGAGCATCGCTGGTGTGGGTGTCTTCTTATAGAATCCATCAATTAAATCTGGCATAAATGGGCATTGATGATACCGAATCGGGCAGATATCCTGTCCAAACAGCGGTAGATTTTCCAATATCGCATTAATACAGGCAGTTAATACAGAGAATGTACTAGCGCTGCCAAATTGGATTTCTTCTAACGGTCGTCTTTGAAGTTCCGACAGATCTTTCCTGCTTCGGCATAAGCAGTCACTCTGACTGCGCCCGAATAAGGATATTCGACACTTCTGGACACCGTCTTCAACATGGAGTCAAGCTTCCACCCACGACAGAATATCTACCACCGCCTCAATTATTCTGTGCATGATTGAGAGCTCTATTAGAAATAGGTTCTAATATTCTTGGAGAAGTTGGGTCACCTTTCTCACCATTTCGTCATCCCAATAATCTCCAATAGTAGCATACTTAGGGTTTTCTTCTGATCCAAGGTGTACGGTCCGCGTCTGCAAGGGCTGAGTCACTTTAGGTACTTCGACTGCTGGTCCTTGTACTTCGTAGTGTCCTTCTGGCTCAGGAATGACAATGTTACGTGCATCGTCATCCTTGTCAATTGCGAGGTGATAACATTCTACTGCATTAGCTTCTTGTGCCTTCCAATCAGGTTGGTACTCTGCTATTTCTTGATCATGAAATACCTTGGTATGGATCAACCTGATGGCTGCATCTAAAGCTGGACAAACTTCATTAGTGGAAAAGGTAAGCACAAAACTATCAACAAGACAATCCCAACTTACAGTATCCTGGCGAATCTCAGTCTCCGCATACCAATTCTTTGCTATTGGTTCCAGAGTATGCACAAACCGATTTACCCATTCTTCCTGAGGTACATGTTTCCATGCTTCGTAGCACTATGCCAAATGTTCTTGAGGGATAGTCTTTCCATCAAACCTGCTTCGTACCTCCTGGGGCTGATCCAAAAATCTCAGGTAAAGGGATTTCTGACAAGCTTCCCAACTAGGAATGTACTTCTTATGGCTATTCCACCATCTGGCTGCTGTGGATCTAAATGCTGAATCCAGAGTCTCCATTTTCTGTGAATCTGGTATCTGTTCTGAGAAGTGTACAATAAACTGTTCTGGGTCCGTCGAACCATCAAAAACAGGTAAGGCTCTTGGCTGTGAGCTAAGCCATCTGAGGGACTTGGTAATTCTGGCACATCTATGTCCATGTAGCTCATACAATCGGTTCTGCCAGTTCTCTAAACCATCATCTAAGTCCGTCATACAGGAGCTGTCACACTGCCAATCCATGATACCTTCGGTAGTAGGTTCAACATAATCTTCTTCCTTAGCTGTGATGTTATAGATGTGCTCCAGAACATCCTGATCTGTGTCTCTGAGTGGTTCTGTGTACCTTTCTCCTTGTGAGGGGTCCAATGGTACTATGACTCTCAAATCTTTCCCTTCGAAAGTCATCTATCTCTTCTTAAGGTTAATGACTGCATCATTGGCTAATGCCCACTCAATACCTAGCAAGGATGGATAGGGGTTGCTGTCATCAATGATCTCAATATCTTCAAAGTCTGCTACAGTACAGACTCCATCAATATCTACTGGGACACTAGGGAATCGTCCTAGGGGCACAATCTTCTGCTGATTGGCTAATCTCAACTGTATAGGGGACTAATCAGGGGTAGGTCTTCCCATTTGTTCCCAGGTTTGCTTAGTTAAGACATTTACCTCTGATCCTAGATCCAAGATAACATTAGTCATATCATACTCTCCTGTCTGAGCATTCAATCTCATTTCCCTACCAGTTATTCTGACTCTATTAACAGTTTTTTCTTGGCCAGAACTTTGCTGAGGTTCGCAAGAAGCAATAACTTTCTGCAATTCACTTAAAGCATTCTGATTTCTTAAGAGCTTCAGGCAACTCTGTAAAAAGGAGGACAGTGTACTTACTTTATCCGTCGAAGCTTCTTGCGGCTGCGACTGCTACTGATGTGGTGGCATAGGTGCTATTGATGTGCTAGGATCATCAAAATCTCTCTTGGCTTCCATGAATGTCTCTTTTTCTCTTTCGATATCAAATGCTGGGACTTTCTCGGGGGCCTTACAAACCCAAGCCTCATCAGGCTGTTTCTCCTTATTCTGTATGTACATCGTAGCTCCACTCCGTGTAACAACATTAATGGCTGGGGCAGGTCTTTGCTCGACAAAAATCATCTGAATAAAATGAGTAGGGGCACTGTTTCTTTCTTGAATCTTAGCTATCAGTTGCGGGCACTGCTCGATCACATGATCTACTGCTCGACAATACCGACATGTCGTAGTTGGGTTCCGACAGTCGCGAGCTAGATGTCCAGCCTGGTTACAGTTATAACACACCACCTGACCTCGTCCTCTACCAACCATACCACCATGACCACGACCTCCAAAAGCACCTCTACCTAATGCACCACCACGGTATCCATAGCCATCATTGCTCTGTCCCTCATTTTGTACCCGATAGGCATCATAGGTGTGCTCTCTCATGAGGTCAAAACTGCGACACTCATCTTCATTATGTCCTACTGACTTACAGAACTTGCAGTAGGGGTTCTTGGGGACTTGCACATACCTCTGTAGTATATAGCAATTATTAGGTCGATGCTGGCTAATTGTCCGACAGATCTCACAATATAGAACAGTAGGGTTGAACGGGTTTGGCACACCAGTATTTAGGTAATTTCTTACCACAGGACACTGTTCCTTATCATGACCTTTTGTCTGACATTATGTACACCAAACCTCTTCGCGACCAGTTTTTCCTTTCTTCATATCGCGAAGCTCCAGAGCCATAGCTCTCAACTGCACTTGGATTTGAGCGATACCAGAATTATCTTCGACAGGAGCGGTTTCAAGCTTCATCGCGATTTCCAGAGCCTCTTGCTGGTCAGCAACCTTCTGTTGCATGAGTGGAGTTCTGATATGCGGGAGCAACGCTGCAATGAACCATTCCTTGTGCTGCGTAGGTCCAATGGTGAAACTGACTTGGTCTAGCAGAACTTTGAACCTCTGATCAAAGTCCCACACTGATTCTCCTCGCCTCTGCTGAATCTCTTTCAATTCAGTGATACACTGCGACTCTGATTTAGGTTTCTTAAACTCTTTGATTATTGCTGCTTTAATATCATCTAAGGCATGACTCTGAGTACTAGAGAATTTCATGAACCAGGTCAAAGCCCGGTCTCTAAAAGAAGTAACAAGCTGCGCCCTTCTTACATCTTGATCCATAATGTTCTTAGCATTCCACACTGCTTCACATAAAAACCAGAACTGTTCTGGATCCTCTGATCCAGTTCCTTTGAAAACAAGGAGCTTAATATCATCAGTCATGTGGGCCATAGTGGATCTAGGGGGATTTGGAGGGGGACTGGAGGTAGGCAAGGGGGAACTTACTGGGGTAGACTGACCTGCGACAGGAATACTCGGGTTAGGGTTACTTGCAGACTGCGACGGATTCTCAGGGATAACAGGTCTATGCTGTGGGGTTACCTGGGGGTTTCCAACATAAGGGGTTTCTTCGGGCTCTGGGACTGCTGGACTTATGGGGGTAGACTCGGTATCCTGACCTAGGGTATAGGACTCAAAATTTCTCTTGTACCTTTTGCCACTTCGCAGCAAACCACTTTGCTCGTCGAAGGTATTTTCACTTACAAACATAGGTTAGTAATACGAAATCTATCAGTCTGATTCAAGGAGCAATATACCTTTTTCAGCTAATAGCATTTTAATTCTCAAACTAAATGATTTCAAAAACTTACCCCTTGGTCCTTTGAAGAACTGCCGTTCAGCTTCGCTAAAAGAGGTACTTGTGTCGATGGCAAACTCCGTCACGAATGCTTCAAGGGTTCGCGTCGTCCAGAAATCAACAGCACGGGATATCTCATTGTTCACCCTTTTCAATATATTAATTCTTGCGGAGGTCCAAGCAAGAAAATGACCTTCTTGGAAGTTCGTCCTTCTCTCTGTTAACTTGGATAACCACTGGTGCAACTCTATGTGGATAGTACCAAAAAAAATCTCATAAACATCAACAAAAACATACCTTTGTAAAAAGTCGTCCGCACTACGACGCGGATCTTTGTTTGCGTGCTCAGCAAATTTTAGATAGGTCTCTTGAATACAGTCACCGATTTCTTGCATGGAGGGTCTCCAGAACATAGCCCTTGAGGTACGACGTAAACCCCTCTTGAGCAGATACTGAGTTCAACTGGCAACGGAACCAATTTGTTGGGCTATAGGGCAGAACCGGGTTGTATACCATTCACTTCGCACCAATAAAAGACCCACAGTGTTGGCCCTTTCGGCAACAACCTGTGAACAGGTTGCAGTCTCACCCGAAATAGCTATGGGGTGCCGCAGAATCAGGTTTCTGCAAGCAGAAGAGGGATATTATTGTACCTTTAGCCTTTAACAACTTATAATCATATAACACAGAGCTTCGACATTCACACATATAACTTCGCAGTTAGATAAACAAACAGTGACTTGCTTAACCCTTTACTGGGAATTCACAGTGAAGCTAGTATTTTAGCAGTGATATTACTTATCAGATATATATATTTATCAATGCATAAAAGAACATAACAGAAACAACACAAAGAACCACAACACCAGATATAACGTGGTTCACCCCCAGTGTAGGGGCTACGTCCATAGAACTATGTTTTATTCAACTCTTTACAAAAGCCACAGTTCTGATCTGCGCACTCAGCTGCAGATCCCTTCAAGTCCTTAAAGCCGCGCACACAGCTGCAGGCCTCTGTGCACACAGCTGCAGAGGTCATCCACGCACACAGCTGGGACTTAACCTTTCTTACAAAATAGCCTTAGCTTCGCATCAATTCATCTTACATCAAAAGCCTAACCTGACTCATTTACAAGAGTGCTTATTTATACAGTGCACTTATTACAAAACCATGGGCACCCCGAACCCTAAACCCTGGACTTAAACCATGGGTTAATTACAAAAATAGGGCTTTGACTCAACCCCGACACCCCTAAGACTATTTTGAGTCGTAACTCCACTTACAAACTCCTACAAAAACCACGGAGTTACCCAACTTAAGGACTGTCAAGGTGCGTGCCCCAACACCGAGGTTCGACATGGTATGATAGGATGGACATATTACTGATGGCTCTAGGATTTATTGAGAGTAAAGAAGATTCCAAACTTTACTTCAAGGTTGAAGGCAGAATACCAGGGATACTCCTATTATATGTCGATGACTTGTTCCTAACAAAAAAGAGGAACTCATTAAAGTTGCAAGAAGGAGACTTGCTGCCGAGATCGAGATGAAGGACTTAGATATGATGCACTACTTTCTAGGCATGGAGGTGTGGCAGAATGCAGATGGAATCTCCCTGGGATAAGGGAAGTATGTAGTAGAGATCCTGAAGAGGTTTGGGATGATGGACTGCAAGGCCATGACCATACCTATGGCATCAAACTTGAAGCTATTGAGTGATGCTCCATCAGAGTTAGTTGATGCCATGATGTATTGTCAAATGTTTTGTTCATTGATGTTCCTGACATATACAAGACATGCTCACTTGGTTCATAGCATGCAGTGAGGTAATTGAAGGGTATAGTTGAGCATTATATGAATCAGAAGGCTAACTTGCATGGTTATGTTGATTCAGATTGGTAGCGCCACTGAGGAGAAGAACACATTGGGATGCTTCTTCAGTTTGAGATCTAGTATGAGCTACTAGTTTGGTAGGATGGAGTCCTACATTGAATTGAGCATAGCTGAGAGAGGAGTAGTGAAGCTCCAGTTTTTGATCCATATAGAGATCTCTCAAAAGAGGGAGTGATGAGTTCTAGCATAGCCGGTGAGGCAGGTTGTCTGAGCATAAAATCCTGGAGAAGCTCATAGGTTGCTCAGATGTAAATAGTCCCGTAGGATTTCCTCGGATGTAATCA
This sequence comes from Pseudotsuga menziesii, assembly GCA_001517045.1. Lineage (NCBI taxonomy): Eukaryota > Viridiplantae > Streptophyta > Pinopsida > Pinales > Pinaceae > Pseudotsuga > Pseudotsuga menziesii. The sequence goes on along the minus strand of LPNX010843874.1, from coordinate 72,203 downwards.
GTCCTAGTGAAGATCATAGGTTATCCTAGGACGTAATCAAACCTGATGTAATTCTATGCTAGAAATGGCCAGAGTGAAGTATGAGTACTTCAAGGAGAAGCTTGGTGTTCTCTAGATCAAGGTTCCCTCAAAGGGGAAGTGATGAGTCCGTGTGCCTTTCTGACATGGTGGTAGGATGTGTTCCTCATATGGTCAGATGTAAGTGCAGTGCCTTTCTGACATGATAGTAGGATGTGTTCCTCCCTTGGTCAGATGTAAGTGCAGAGCCCTTTTGACATGGTGGTAGGTTTGGTTCCTCCCATGGTCAAATGTAAGTGCAGAGCCTTTTTGACATGGATGCTGGATGTGTTCCTCCCATGGTCAGATGTAAGAGCTGACCCTTTCCGACATGGTGGCAGGCCGAGCCTCCTGTTGAGGCCTAGAAAATCGCAAGTAACAACAGTTGGGATTCTCCCTAATAAACATTCCCATATAGCTCGTTATTGTTTGGTATGGGGAATCAGTCCGGTTTATGGTCTGACTATCGTAGGTCAAGTAACAATTATAGTGTTTTACCGGTTACGGCCTGATCCACCGTGTATATTTTTAGTTTTTTGATGTTTAAGGTATGATGTGCAAGTGCCTAACTAAAATGCAGATGATAGAGATAATGAGGAGGGTCACAATGTGATGCACAGGTTCTTACCTCTCATCTTACGTCTCTCGCTTCTAAATCACAAACAACAAGAAACTAACTAAGACTTACTAACCTATCCATACGGAGCAAAACTATCATTGATGGTGAGTAATGTACTGTAGTGCATGCATAAAGAAAAATCATAGATAGCTATTAACGTTTTAGAACACATGAACATCAATAGAAATATAAACAACAAGATAGCTTATTGTTAATTAAAACTTTCATTACTCAATGTGGAAATTTTGTAAAATAAACCAGAGTACATTCATAACATGAAAATAAATTCAATGAGTTAGAATGATCTCGCAGTTAATGGAAACAAGCTGAAAAAGAAATAGTTCATATCCAATTGGTCCATAGCAAACATTTGAAAAATCCACAGAACTTTCTCCAGCAGAAACATATGACTCTTTATTGTAAAATGAAATAGTTCTTCTTACAATACTTTTTCCAAATAGTATGGAAAAAGGTCCATTTCTATCTAAAACTCTCCTATATTTATACAAAAAAACAAAACTCTTGGGCTGCCCCTCATTGTCTCTTGAGCTTCCCCAACCTTTCATTTTCCAAAATTTTGTCCCATAGCTTGTGCACATAAATAATAGAATATATTACATTTTAAATCAATATTTCCAAAACACTTTATGAGGAAGGGCCATCTTGCTTGTTGATGAACTTCTTCCATGCATGAGCATCTGCTGCTATGCCTTCAAACCCTGAAGGCTCAAGAAATCGAATATTAATTTCATATTTAGCAGCTTGAGTCTTTACCTCCTCTATCCTAGCAGGACTTAGGCGCAGCTGGTCATCTAATAGATGTATGCTCACGGTTGCATGTGCTACCGCATTTTTTAATGTCCATTCATCTAGGTCCTTGACCTGTTGGATTTCCTGCTCATCTTCTTGATACCTGTCTTGTAGATGATTTAGAAACAATTCATGCTTCAGTAGCACATCCAATCTCTTTTCTACAGAAGTCTGACATCGATTGTATGTGGAGAGCACTATGCTACAAAATTCAGCACATGCTGCCTTTGTCTTTTTCACTATTTTCTTGAACTCCTCTGCTACATTAATTGCAAATTCCAGTAATTCATCCTCCTGTTTTAAAGTTTGTTGATCATTTACTGCTAGCTCCATGGGAGATTCCTTATTTGTTTCTACCTAGACCATTCTTCCTTTTAGAATCTCCAATATATCTTGAGACCTATCCAAGAAGTATGAAGTGGTGTATACAATTTCTTCTAGCCTGGTATCTATCTGCAAAATTTTGCACCTTTCCTATTCGATACGTATCTGTATTTGATGGATCTTTTTTCTTTGAATTAGAACATGCTCTTTCAAAGCCTGGATGTCGGTTTTATGCTCCATAGCATCCTTAAGTGATGCGGTCAATGAATTTTTCTGCTCTTCTAAGGCTGCCACTTGGATCTGATACCGCTTCTCCTTTTCCTATGTAGTAGCCTTCTCCATTTCTAACTCAGTAACCCTGCTCTCTAACTTGTTCTTCTTTGCACTTAAATTCCCATATGATAAGTGAAGATCATTCTTTTCAGTCTTTAACATCTGATGCTCTTGCTGTAGCTTTTGTAATTCAGCTAAGGTAACTTGAGCACTCTTCTCTGTGTTTTCTGCAGATATTTATAGAGCATTCTTATCCTCTTGCAGAGTTTGGCATTCCCTTATTGACGTCTTGACTTTGCCCATCATATCTTCATACCTTCTCTTTAGATTTTGACTCTCATCTCTTTCCTTCTTTAAGGTTTCTTTCAATTGGGCCACATTCTTCCATGACTGCTCTAGATCAGCCATGAGCTTGTCCACATTGTCTTCAGTTGCCAAGGTTAAAGCTACCCCAGCTCTTGCTATCAACCGTGGGTCTTTATGCGTACCATGTACCAATGTTTTATCTATCACCATCTTTCATGGCTGTCCCCCAGTATCGACCTTCTTCTCAGTTATTTTAATGATTCTTTTCTTTTCCTTGTCATAAAAAATGGTATTAAAATCAAGAACCTCCTCCCCTTTGGTAGGCATGAAAGGGATCAAATTTATCTGAGAAAATGAAGCTTTTCCTAATATGCTTCCAGAAGATGCAGCAGATTCCGAGGGATCAGGATCATATTGTCCTTGCTCTTGATCTATTTGGGCTTGTACTCCTTGTGTATCAACTTGCTCTATAGTCTACCGATCCTTTTGGGATCCTGTTAGTCTCAAACCCTCACTTTCTTCTTGTTTCTTCTTGATTCAGCTTCTTCTTTTCTTTTTCTTTCTTCTTCTTCCTTCCTAGGTGCTACCTCAGCAACTCGTTCTTTTCTTCCTCTTCAATTCTTAACCCAATTTTTGCTTCCCGTGCTAATCTTCTAGCATCTTCTTCTCTCTTCTTTGCCTCTCCATTTTCTAATTTCTTAGCCTTTTCTGAAGTTTTGCCTTTTCCACCCATAGTAGTTATTTTTTGCTTGAATCTCTTCTTGAGGGCAGTTATGTTCTTTACATTTCGGAATGTCTCCTCATATTTGTCCCAAAAATCAGTATATTCAAAATGAATTCCTGCTTCTTTGCAGTAGTCAGTTGCTTTGTTATGGGAGTCATTTCTATGAAAATTCATTTCGCCAAAAAAAAATATTCTAGCTCCCTACCAAATTATGCCCCCTACTTTACCCTTGAAAACTCATAGCTTCCAAGTAAGAAAGGTACTGCAGGATACGTTGCCTTCTTATGTTCAAACAGAAAATTGCCTACACCATCAATATACAGCTGTCTGACTGCCTCCTTGTGGAGTACATAATCTGTGGCATATTTCAGGAGTAGGGAAGAAGCTCTGGAACCACCATTCATCCTTACATATAATCCATCCTCCATCAAATAATAATCTCCAAACTCCTGTATGACTTTAAATGCCTCTTCAGACATGCAATTACATTCAGTCAAGAAAATGAGGGTATATAAGGGCATAATGAAATGCTTGCAAATTTCCCTGTAATAAATATGGTACTTATGTGCCCACAACAATTTATAGGCTGCGTATACTGGGGTTCTGTCCTTCTCCCAGTTACATCTCAAAGCAGGAAAAGAATGGGTGCACAATATGCAATCAATCAGGATAGAGATCATATAAAATTCTAATTTCTTTTGAGATACCCCTCCTAAGGTTGTTGATATACATGTAGAGAGGCTGTTTGACACTATATTTTCCCAGTTAAAGATGGTTCCTTGGGTAGCCACAAAGAAAATAACTGGTATCCAACCTATCTTGAAGCTCTTTCCATGTGCTCTGCCAAAAATCCTATTAAGCATCAATGCAATAAACCTGTAGGGAGCACAGAGAGTAGAGGTGTCATATTCTCCAGAAGGTCTAGTTCGGAAATTCTTTCCTAGTATCATCATTCTCTTTACAGTATCCACCAGGTCCATAGCTATCTCCTTCAACCAACTTTCTGTCAAATAAACCTGGGGTGAGGGTAGATGATAAGCCATAGAGACATATGCAGCATAGGCTTGCTTAGCAGTGTTCTCTAGAATCATTGTTGTCACATCTACCCTAGGTAGAATCTAGCCTATTACTTATGAACAGGGAAATAACTCGGGCCTCGTAGCTACTTTCATTAGGGCTGACTTATCAATGTTGCCATAGATCGTCAGTTCCTCAAAACTGGCATCAGGTACATTTTGGTTGGCAATCATTCTATAGATTTCTCCCCACTTGTAGTCTGGTTCAATTCCAGTAGTGGCTTTGGTATCTTTGTAGATGAACTCTACTTTGGTGATGATTTCTATTTCAGGCTTTCCTTCAACCATAGGAGCTTTATTCTTCTATCTCTTTGACATGTTGCCGTTATAGCAATCAACCTGTCACAGTTAAAGCGTGTTCTTAGACTAACTGAGCTCTTAGCAAGTGTTTAAGCAATATACAAGAAAATATATCAATTTATTTACCTCCTCAACATGCATGCTGTAAAAATAAGTTAAACACAGCCTTTTACGAATGAAAGATTTAACAAGGAAAAATCCTGCAAACTGCTTCCTAGATTTCCTTAATTCCATTGTCTCAAAACCTTAATTGATTGAACAACTTATGTCTCACATAGGGACTTATCAGACCGATTCTACCGCTGGTTCTTAACAACAATCTCAAAAAAAAATACTAAACCTTACGTAGCAATCGTCCTCAAGAAAAACCCTAACCAACTTGTTGCAGCTGCAACTGTTTTCCCCAATTTTTTTCCAAATTTTGGACCCCCCTTTATGATTTTAATGATGCGTTGAATTAGTTGGATCCGTGAATTTTTGGTCATGCTTTAATTTTGATGATTTTGAAGATGAACTCTTGTCCTCTTTTCGGAACTTGCTTGTGTTTGAAAATTGTTGTGGGTCGCAGATTTTGAGTTTAGTTTTGCTAGTCGATCAGATCATTTGTTCTTTGAAAAAACCACTGTTCTGGAGGTCAAACCGATTTTTGACCGCTGAATGAATTTTGAAGCTGTCCGAATACTCAATATTTTTTATTGATCGGGCGTCAAATTTTGTTGATCGGAGGATGTTGTTGTTTGTCTTCTGCCGTTACGGCTCCCGAAGTGTAAAGCGCTTCGACCACCGATGTGTGTCGGCCTTTTAGTCGAGTGTCCGTAGTCTTTTCTCTTCTGCCGTTGCAGCTATGCAAAGCATTTGGCTTCCAATGCTAATGTCCTTCTGATGTCTGATTGAAAGTTTTCCCACCCACAGCTTAGGTCTTAACTCTTCCGACTCCGATGTGCTTAAGTTTTTCGCAGTACCCATTGCCTGTTAAGACCCGCTTATGCGGCTGTGAATAGGACTACCATGCTGATGATAGCGTGTTAAGCCACCGACGAGTTCTTTGTTTCCTGTCGTTGGTGATTTATTTCGAGCCTGTAGGTAGACAAGGTAGTGGTGTAGGCATTTGTTAAAATTCTCTTAACAGTGGTGCACCTGGCCATTTCTTGTGGATTAGCCGTTTTAGTTGGTATAATTTGACGTTTTGTTTCAGAATGCAATTCCGGTGAATGATGCACATTGATTGACTGCAGGTGGATTTAAGGGATTGTACAGGCTACCACGGCACGAGACCTAGCTGGGTAGTTTTGGTGAAGATCGAACCATAACCGATAGGATCTCAAGGGGCACGGGCAAAGTAGAAGACAAAATAGAAAGCAACAAAGGCGCAGATCTGAAGGGCCCGTCAGTTACTCAACAAATCATGAACGTACGCAAAAAAGATAAAAAAGAGGGATATGAAACGTTCAAGGAACCGAAATATCACACGTTGGGGGGGGAAGCCCAGGGGGTCTATGGTCTTAGTTTAAATATTGAAGAGTTAGAACTTACAGGGGGCTTTTTTCCCTGGAAATACTTGTAACTATTTGCTTGTAAGAGGAACTATTTCATTTTACAACCAGAAATTGCAAATTTTGCCTGTTGAAGAAAGTGCTATGTGGAATGTATCAATGTTATTAAATGAGCGATGTTGAATGGGAACTATTTCGTTTTCAACTGTGTTTCATTAGCTGTAAGAGCGTTCTAACTTCCTGAACCTATGTTCTTGCCTGAATGTTCTTCAGTATACTTTGTGATGTCTTCCACTATGAGTAATGGGATTTTTAACTGTTGATGAGCTATCTTATCATGTATACTTTCATTCATGTTTATATGTTTGGTCATAAGAGCAGCTATCTGTGATTTGCCATAACACATTAACAGGGGTACATTACTCATAAATTAATATCCAGCTCTCTAGAGATATTTAGTTAGTATTTATTTCCTCATAATTTATGTGATTTTGATGCTTGGAGGTTTAAGACGAGAGGTATGAACCTACGCATAACGTTGTGACTACTCCTTGCATTCTTCATCACCCTGCATTGTTAATTAGGCACGTGCATATCATATATTAAGTCAAAAAATACAAAAAACATACACGGTGGACCGGGCCGCAACCGGTAAAACCTTTGTTTTGTTACTTGGCCTATGGTAGCTGGACCGCAAAACCGGACAGATTCCCTATACCAAACGGTCATGGGCTAATTGGGAACGTTGACTGGGGAGAATCCCTTACTGTTGTTGCCTGTGAATTTCCAGGCCTCTTCAGTTACTGGTGCTAGAAGGAGGGCCGCCGGTGCATGGCTGGCTGAGGAAACCCGTTTTCCCGAGACTTTTCCTCTGGTAATAGTTCTGAAAGCAGTGTACTTCATAATCCAATTCCGGAAGAAAGAAGTAGGGAACATTTGTTTTCTGTTGACAACGAGGTTGTTAATAATCTGAGAAGACACACCAGGGCATACGTGAAGAAGATTGGAGGATTGTCGATCATCCCTGAATTGCCCAGAAGTGAATATAAAAGGAAAGATCGTCCTATCTTGGAAGACTCAGTGTTGGTTGGGGATTGGGAAGAGCTAGTAGAGATAGCCTTACATGAAGTTGTACTGCCTTTGAATCAAGAAGGCCCAGATACTCCTCACAGTTCTCCTGCTCACACTCCTATTTTCTCACCTCCTCACTCTCCACCCAAACTCATGGCAGGCGTAAACGCCAATCAACCACCCAACCCACTGAATCCACCACCTGCTTGGAGAGCCAGATCACCTTTAAACTTGACACCTCCGTTACATGATTTACCTCAATCCTTTGAAAAGATGCTACCCAAATTCGACCCAAGTGAGAAGATACTAGTAGATGACCACCTGCAAAGTTTTTACTTGGCAATAGAAGGGTTAAGGGCTGGGGAGCATGAGGATGTAGTTTGCAGACTATTCCCGCACACCCTTAAAGGAGCTGCAACATCATGGTATTTTGGTTTGCCTGCAAACTCTATCCCTGATTGGGATACCTTCGAGAGGATATTTAGAAGTAAGTATGTGACCCAAAAGACTCATGCAGCCCTCATGAAAGGACTATGCGCCTTGAAGAAAGAGAAAAAAGAGAAGGTGCACAGCTTCACTCAAAGATTTGCAGCATACCTCAAGAATTTTTCTGAAGCTGACAGACCTTCGGACAAGGTCCTAATTGAATATTATACTTCGGCTTTAGGACCCGAGCTGGCCATGTTTGCCAAAATGAAGGCCAAGCCCACATTGGCAGAGACTTATGAGGAGGCAGAAAAGGTAGAGGCTGAGAGAGAAAGTATCGAAGATTATCCCGAACGGTCAGGAGAGAAAATGGCAGGAAGGAAAGCCTTGTTGTTTACTAAGCCTAAGGAAGAGCAATCACCAGATTTTGAAGGTATGGAAAAAGGATGTAGAAGCTTTCTAACAGAATTATAGACTTGAAAAAAGAAAAGGAAGCTCAAAAGTTCTACAAGCCCTATTACAAGAAAAGGGAGGATAACAATCAATCCCAACCTCCTCCTCACAATTCAGCATCTATGAATTTAACAGAGGTAGGAATGGAAATTTTTTTCACTTTCCACCAACAACCCCACTCTGAAAAGAATTGTCCTCAATGGATAAACTCAATGACATTGGTTATGAATCAGCTGTTGGATTCTAAATTAACAGAAGATGGAGATGAAGAAAGAAAAGAGAGTACCACTTCAATGAAGGAACAAGAAGAGGAAACCATGGTTCTGTGGAATTCTGTTTCGTTATTTGATGCTGAAGAGGAAAAGAATTGGGGCTACAAGGACATCATGGAAACCAACGTTACAACAAGGAGCCAGGGGTCGGTTAAAGAAGACACTCTCATACTCCCAAAAATCAAAAGGCTGCAGAAAAATGTTAAAAAATTTCAGAATAATTCCTCAGCTGATAAAATTCCTGAATTTACCATTACCAGCTAGGATCCTAGGCAGACTGACATGTTCGCCAATCCCACTGAAGAAAAAATGAATGTTGATAAACCACATCCCACTAAACCGCAGATGGATTATGACGTCGTGGAAGATATAAATAAGGTAAAGGCTAATGTTTCACTATTCAAAATGTGTAAAGTGCCGCAGCAAAAAGAAAGACTATTGAAGGTGCTTGAAACATCGGATGAGAGGCTACCCGCTGACAATCGACCCAAGGAAGAAGAAGAAATCAGAGAAGCTAGTGTTGGAGGTAAGTCTAAGAACAAACGTCCACCTTTCCTCCTCACTTTTGAAATTTTTAATCACAACGTACATAATTGCCTGGTAGACTCAGGGGCATCGGTTAACGTCATGCCAATATCAGTCTGTAAAAGGATAAATGGGCAGCCTAAACCATCTACTTGGAGAGTTGTTCAACTGGATAGGATGAATGTAAAGGTAATTGGTGAGATGGAGGATGTCCTAGTCCACCTGTCTTCAAATGATAAAGTGTGCCAAGTTATTGATATCGTGGTGGCTGACATACCAGACGCTTATGGTCTTGTTTCGAGCAGAGATTGGTCGGCCAAATTAAACAGATATTTTGCCTCTGATTGGTCACATTTGTGGCTGCCGTACAAAGGAAGTCCGAACCAAATTAAAATTATGAGGGAGCCTCACATGAAATACAATGTTACTCAACTTGAGAAGAAGAATGAGCCAGTGGATTCCGTGTTGGGAAATTGTTTTCTTGAATTGGAACCTAGAAATTACCAAGCAGAAGAAGCCAGCAACACGTCAGACACCTAGCCTAATCTCCTTCGATTTTCACAGGATGATGAAATCCACTGTAAAATAGTAGACTTAGCAGTAGGAATAGATTCGCATACAGTAGTTAGTGATTTCTGGACAATGTTTTTTGATGGCTCTAAGACGTTAGAAGGGTCAGGGGCCGACTGTGTCCTGATTGACCCCCAGAAGAATAAACATTTTATTTCATGTAGATTAGAGTTTGAATGTATGAATAATACAGCTGAGTATGAAGCGTTGGTGCAGGGCTTAAGGAAAGCAATCAAATTAAAGGTAAGTAATCTAAAAGTTTTTGGAGATTCTGAAATAATTGTAAAACAGATCCGGAATCAAATACATTGTGTTTCTCCTCACTTAAAAAGCTTATCAAAATGAGGTATGGGACCTACTCAAGTGTTTTAACGCATTTAATATTATTTCAATTCCAAGACTTAAAAATGCAGCAGCTGACTTGTTAGCCACATCAGCTGATAGGCTTGTACCTACTAATAATCGATGCTCCATTGAATTGCTTTTCAGGCCCTCGGTCCCTGATATGATTACCAACTTAAGAGTGTTCGACAACGATCAGCAGATTATAGAATGCTTAACCAATGACGAGGTATTTAAAGGAGCGATCATTGATGATGAAGAGCATCAGGCCGAGCTGAAGTATGATAATTTCATCCCAAAAGGGGTCAAAACCTTAGAAAGAATGTTTGATTTAAATGAAAAGTTCAGAAGACCAGCCAACGTGAAGACTCACAGCTCATCTCTACAGTTCGAGCTGATAAATTTAGGGACTAAGACACATCCTAAATATGTGAATCTTGGCAAATGTTGTTCACCAGGAGAAAGAGATAATTTCATCAGTCTTTTTAAGCAATATAAAGATGTTTTCACCTGGACATACGAAGATTTGAAGACATATGACACCAGCATCATCCAACATTTTATTCCTATCAAATTTGGCGTCAAACCTTATCAGCAACCTTTAAGAAAAATGCACCCAAAACTGGAACCTCTGATCCAGAGTGAAGTTAAGAAATTATTAAATGCTAGAATCATTTTTAAGGTCAGACACTTTGAATGGGTCTCAAATCTGGTGCCAGTGAGGAAAAAGTCTGGAGAAATCAGGCTATGCATGGATTTCAGGAATTTAAACCGTGCTTTAGATAAAGATAACTATCCTATTCCACCCATGGAGCAACTACTACAAATGGTCTCAGGTTCTGAACTATTTTCTTTGTTAGACGGTTTCTCGGGCTACAATCAAGTATTAGTAGCCGAAGAAGACAGATTGAAGACAACATTCAGGACCAGATGGGGAACCTTCGCTTATCTAAGAATGCCTTTTGGGCTTATAAATGCTGGTGTGACGTTTCATAGGGCGATGTACATAGCCTTCTGCGGTTTGATTGGTCGTAGTGTTGTAATATACCTTGATGATATTACAATATTCTCAAAGAGGAGAGAAGAGCACGCGTTTCATTTAAGGCAGATTTTTGAACGCTGCCAGAAATACAGCATCTCACTCAATCCCAGGAAGTGTGTATTCACTGTTACAGAAGGTAAGTTGCTGGGTCACGTAGTTTCAAAGAAAGGAATATCTATAGATCCAGAAAGGATCAAGGCCATTGAACAGATCCCTTTGCCACATAATAAAAAGGGGATGCAATCATTTATGGGAACAATAAACTTCGTGCGCAGATTTGTGCCAGATTTTGCTCAGATTGTCAAACCTCTGCAGCAAATGGTAAAGCAAAGTGCACAATTCAAATGGACTGAGATTGAGAAGAATGCATTTAGCAAAATTAAAACTGCTGTTGCACATGCACCCTCCTTAAAAAGCCCAGATTTCGATAAAGATTTTATTCTATATACTTTTGCATCTGATGATTCGCTAGCAACTGTGCTTACTCAAAAGGAAGATGGGGGGGATGAATTCCCAATATCTTTCATGAGCACTGGTCTACAAGGGGCCGAATTAAATTACCCGGCTATTGATAAACAAGCTTACGCAGTATTCAAAGCAATGAAACAATTCAGGCCCTACATATTAAAAAATCGAACCAAGGTAATCGTCCCGTACCCAACTGTGAGGTCCCTTTTTGTACAAAAGGAACTAGGAGAAAGAAGGGGCAATTGGGTAACAGCTCTCCAAGAGTACGACGTCGAGTTCAAGCCAGCTTCTATAGTTAAAGGGCAAGGGTTATGCAAACTAATGGCTGAAAATGGGAACAGCGACGAACATGCCTGGGAAGACGAGGCTGAATTACATTTGATGGATGTATGTCCTTTGTTCACAGCTCCCGAATCTGGGTCTAGAGACCTTGTACATTACCTGCAGGCAGGGTTGTTGCTCGAACATTGGAATTCTAAGCAAAGAAGAGTGCTGCGTCTCAAATCAGCCTCCTATCAAATTGTTGAAGGAATATTATTCAGGAAAAACTACGGCGGAGTTCTTCTTAGATGCTTAGAAAAAGAAGATGCAAAGAAAGTAATGACAGAATTGCACGATGGACCTGCTGGGGGACATTTTTCAGAAGATACTACAACACTCAAAATTCTCAGGGCAGGTTACTATTGGCCCACGCTTTTCAAAGATGCACATGCCCATGTCAGGAAGTCCGACATTTGTCAAAGGTGTGAAGGGAGACAATCTAAAGCAGCCGCACCACTAAAACCTGTAATGATCACGGAGCCATTCGAGAAATGGGGGTTGGATATTATTGGGGAGATAAAGCTGAACTCTTCCTTATAGCACAAGTACATTCTGACCGCAACCGATTACTTCACTCGCTGGGTCGAAGCCATGCCGCTGCGTAAAATAAATGAGGACGCAGTCATCAGCTTCCTGCAAGACCACATTATGACCAGGTTTGGAGTTCCAGTTTCGTTAGTCTTTGATAATGCTACTTACTTTTCATCGATTAAATTAACTGCTTTTGCTCACGAGAAAGGAATAAAGTTGCATTATTCTGCTAATTACTATCCACAAGGAAATGGCCTACCTGAATCTACCAACAAAAATCTGATTACAATTCTAAAGAAGACTGTGATAGAAAACCAGAGGAGTTGGCACTCAACGCTACTAAACGCCCTTTGGGCCGATAGAGTCACCCCCAAGTCTTCGATAGGAGTGTCTCCGTATACCCTTGTGTATGGTAAAGAAGCCATTCTGCCCCCCAATATCATGCTACCCTCCTCCATAATAGCTCAAGAGTCTAGAGGGTCGGAGAATGAAGTCTTGTAGATAAGGATATGTAATCTTCTGAAAGCAGAAGAGGCTAGATCTAACGCCAGAGAGCACTTTAAACAACAACAAGAGGTAATTAAGAGATGGTTTGACAAACATAAGGCTGGAACAAAAGACTTTGAAGTTGGAGATTGGTTCTCAAGTGGGACCACCCTCATGATGAGAAAGGCAAACACACAAAATTCCAGCAGTTGTGGGTAGGCCCTTTTCAGATTGCGGCAAAGCTTGGCCCTTCCACTTATAAGTTGCAAGATCTACAAGGGTGGGAAGAGAACTTACCAGTAAATGGTTTAGTTCTCAAGCCTTATTTTTCCTGAGTTTGTTGTGTTCTTCTATCTTGTATATAAATAATTTGGCTTGGTCGTTTTTTTTTGAGTCATGTTTTTTAGTTTTGTTTTAGTCTAAGTTTTTACTGATTTCAATAAAGGAAACGAACCTGTGGTTGCATGGAGAACATCAGAATTTTGGATTAACCAAAGTTCTTGGGTATAAGACTATGTCACTGTTTATCTAAAAGAGAACTTCTTCCATTTTAGCAGTTTTCTCAAATAGCTATGTGTGCATTGAAGTCCAACTTAATCCCTGTGAAATAAACCAGAATCAAAGAGTCTGGAATACTATTTCGAGGCTCCATCCATGCCACATTTGAAATGTCCAAGGGGGTGACAGCCAAGGGCCCATGGAAAGAAGCAAGGTAAACAGTATATTAAATACAAATGATCCCATGCCAAGAAATGAATGCCAAAAGGCAGATAAGAGTCAAAAAACTCCTATGAAAGCATCATACATCAAAGCAAATGCTGAATTATAAGTACTAAATTGCCAAAAGTTCCTCTCCGTCCATGAGCTGAAACATGAATACGCCTCTCACACAAAAGGACACTTGGGATAGAGGAACCTGAATTAAAATTCAGAAAGAAAGGCATGCAGGAGGACTCATATGTAAAGGACAGAAGTCCAAAAGCACAAAAAGTGCTAAAGTGGCATGGGAATGAGGAACAAATGAATATGTCTGTTTTCCATACGCTGCAATCCTGTGGTGCCCAAGCTGCCAACTACCTGAAGACAAAATTAACAATGAAACTCATTTTTTGGCCTCAACAGAGTTATCTGGACTTGAAAATCTTGGTTTCCACTCTCCCAAATTGGACTATCATCAATGATTAAAGGTACACGCTTTTGCAATTTGAGAAATCCAGATAGCTGGAAGAATTCAATAGATGCGTTTATTGTTAAATAATCTGTTACTCAAGAAATAATCATCCAGAGATCTAGGTTCACCAGGTAATCGCCAGTTGTTGCAGCTGCAACTGTTTCCCCCAATTTTTTTCCAAATTTTGGACCCCCCTTTATGATTTTAATGATGCGTTGAATTAGTTGGATCCGTGAATTTTTGGTCATGCTTTAATTTTGATGATTTTGAAGATTAACTCTTGTCCTGTTTTCAGAAGTTGCTTGTGTTTGAAAATTGTTGTGGGTCGCATATTTTGAGTTTAGTTTTGCTAGTTGATCAGATCATTTGTTCTTTGAAAAAACCACTGTTCCGGAGGTGAAACCGATTTTTGACCGCTGAATGAATTTTGAAGCTGTCCGAACACTCAATATTTTTTATTGATCAGGCGTCAAATTTTGTTGATCGGAGGATGTTGTTGTCTGTCTCCCGCCGTTGCAGCTCCTGAAGCAGCCAAGCACCTGAAGTGTAAAGCGCTCCGACCACCGATGTGTGTTGACCTTTTAGTCGCGTGTCCTTAGTCTTTTCTCTTCTGCCGTTGCAGCTGTGCAAAGTGTTTGGCTTCCGATGTTAATGTCCTTTCGATGTTCGATTGAAATTTTTCCCGCCCATAGCTTAGGTCTTAACTCTTTCGACTCCGATGTGCTTAAGTGTTTCGCAGTACCCATTTCCTGTTAAGACCCGCTTATGCGGCTGTGAATAGGACTACCCTGCCGATGATAGCGTGTTAAGCCGTCGATGAGTTCTTTGTTTCCTGTCGTTGGTGATTTCTTTTGAGCCCATAGGTAGACGAGGTAGTGGTGTAGGCATTTGTTAAAATTCTCTTAACAGTGGTGCACCTGGCCATTTCTTGTGGATTAGCCGTTTTAGTTGGTATAATTTGACGTTTTGTTTCAGAATGCAATCCCAGTGAATGATGCACATTGATTGACTGCAGGTGGATTCAAGGGACTGTACAGGATACCATGGCGCGAAGACCTAGCTGGGCAGTTTTGGTGAAGATTGAACCGTAACCGACAGGATCTCAAGGGGCACGGGCAAAGTAGAAGACAAAATCGAAAGCAACAAAGGCGCAGATCTGAAGGGCCCGTCAGTTACTCGGCAAATCATGAACGTGCACAAAAAAGATAAAAAAGATGGATATGAAACGTTCGAGGAACCGAAAGATCACACGTTGGGGGGGTAGCGCAGGGGGTCTATGGTCTTAGTTTAAATATTGGAGAGTTAGAACTTACAAGGGGATTTTTTCCCTGGAAATACTTGTAACTATTTGCTTGTAAGAGGAACTATTTCATTTTACAACCAGAAATTGCAAATTTTTCCTGTTGAAGAAAGTGCTATGTGGAATGTATCAATGTTATTAAATGAGCGATGTTGAATGGGAACTATTTCGTTTTCAACTGTGTTTCATTAGCTGTAAGAGCGCTCTAACTTCCTGAACCTATGTTCTTGCCTGAATGTTCTTTAGTATACTTTGTGATGTCTTCCACTATGAGTAATGGGATTTTTAACTGTTGATGAGCTATCTTATCATGTATACTTTCATTCATGTTTATATGTTTGGTCATAAGAGCAGCTATCTATGATTTGCCATAACACATGAATAGGGGTACCTTACTCATAAATTAATATCCAGCTCTCTAGATATAGTTAGTTAGTATTTATTTCCTCGTATTTATGTGATTTTGATGCTTGGAGGTTTAAGACGAGAGGTATGAACCTGCGCATCACGTTGTGACTACTCCTTGCATTCTTCATCACCCTGCATTGTTAATTAGGCACGTGCATATCATATCTTGAGTCAAAAAATACAAAAAACATACACGGTGGATCGGGCCGCAACCAGTAAAACCTTTGTTTTGTTACTTGACCTACGGTAGCCGGACCGCAAAACCGGACGGATTCCCTATACCAAACAGTCACGGGCTAATTAGGAACGTTGACTGGGGAGAATCCCTTACTGTTGTTGCCTACGAATTTCCAGGCCTCAACACGACCAAAAAGGAAAACCCTCCTGAGTCCCATGGGATATGGTGACTGCAAGAAAAATGGCTCACTAACCCCTGGTCGACCATGAAAAAACCAAGAAAAGGGTGGTGTAGACAACAAAACGCTTGTCTGCACTGTGCCCTAACCAATTGTGCTGGTGCAAACACGTCCATAATGGTTCAATGGCATACAGACTCAGATTCTCCCACTAATGAAAACCTCCAACAGCTAAACCTCCTCATCCTCAATGTAAAACATCCATGAAAACCGTAAGGAGGCAAGAATTCCCTTTATGCAAAAAACCTAACCAATGGAAAACCTAACGGCTCAAAAAATCAACCAATAAAAGCCAAAAATAACACAACCGCGGTTTACCTACCTGGCAGTAGCAATGTAATTGATTGGATGGAACGAACCTCCATGGAATCAGAGCAAATGATCTAGGTTCTGACAGCTAGGTGCGCACGAATGGTGCAAACAACACAACCCAATGCGAATAAAACAATATAATAGATGTCCTCTATATATATAACAATCGACTAGAAACTTATCGACAGACAAACCTATCCGCAGAAAAAACTTAAATCAGTCAGAAGAATAAATCGGAAGACTACTGCAACGGCGGGCGCAATCAAAGCTACAGACCTGAGATACATTAAGTCCATTGGACATCGAAACCACTAAGCTCTAAGTTCAGAGCATCAAAATTGGTCCTCCTCCGCAACGTCGGCAATGTACAGTTGTATCATTGCGGCCTTCCTGTAGGAACGAGTATCAAAACTCGAAAACCCTAAGCTCTAAGGAGTCAGCGAGAAAAAACAAGCCGCTTTTGGAACGTCTCAGCATTAGTCTCTCGCAACGTCAGCAATGATAGACACTAGGACTCCAGCTTACTCTGGTCAAACATTCCGATAGTGAAATAAACATGATCGGATATCGAAACCACTAAGTGCTAAGCTCGGAAAATCGAAAACAAGGAGAAGAGAAAACGAGCTCCGATGTATCGACAAGGGAGTTTGAATTTCTTTTGGTAGGCTTGACGGTTTGGCTTCTGCAACGTCGAAAAGATAGTCCACTATGCTTCTGAAATCGGAAGGATAGTCGACTAGTCTTCCAACGCAGAAAAATGAAACAGACCAAGTTTTTTAAATAAAAAATTGGACTCAGGGCAACGTAGGTGAAAACAAAATACTCCTAGGGTAGATTTAATAAAAAACAAATAAAAAGGGGGGTCCTAAAATTGAATTTTTTTGGAAATAGTTGCAGCTGCAACAATTGGCAACTACCTGGTGAACACAGATCTTTGAACAATTTACTCTTTGATCAACAGGATGTTTTGATAATACCAACATGCTAAATTCTTCAAGATATCTGGATTTCCCAAAATGTGAGATGTATGCACTTTAATCATTGATTATAGTCCAAGTTAAGGAACAAGGGAACCAATATTTCAAAGTCTAGATAACTCTTTTGAGGCCAACAGTATGAGTTTCATTTTACCTCTGTCTTTGAGTAGTTTCCAGCTTAGACAGCACAGGATCGTAACATATGGTAAACAGATATATCCATTTGTTCCTCATTCTCATGCCATTTTTCACTTTTAGTGCTTTTGGACTTTTGTCCTCTTTTGAGTCCTCTTGCCAGCCTTCTTTCTGAATTGTAATTCAGGCTCCTCTATCCATAGTGTCCTTTTGTGTGAGAGATATATTTAGCTTTCAGCTCATGGACGGAGAAGAACTTTGGTAATCTTATACGTACTAATATGGCTCAGTACTTGCTTTGATACATATTGCTTTTTCGAGGAGATTTTGAATCTTATTTGCCTTTTGGCTTTCAATTCATGGCATGGAATTATTTAAATATAATATACTATTTACCTTGCTTCCTTTCCATGGGTCTTTTGCTGTCATCCCCTAGGGCATTTTTTTTAGTGTGAGATGAATGGAGCCTCAAAATAGTATTCTGGACCCTTTTATCCTGAGTTATTTCACAAGGATTAAGCAGGACTTCAATGTGTTCATAACCATTTAGGAAAACTACTAAACTTGAAGAAGTTATTTCGAATATTAAATGAATTAATAGGACACAGTCTTGTGATCGAAGATTTTAGTTAACCCAGAATTCTAATGAACTCCACGCAACCAAAAGTCGTGCTTCTTTATTAAACATTATAATCAATCAAATTCTAAGTAAACAAACCAAAAACCCTAAAAATAAAAACAAACCAAATGTTTATTTATGTACAAGATAACCAAAATAAAACGATCAAGAAAAATAAGGTTTGAGAACTAAACCATTTACTGGTAAGTTCTCTTCCCACCCCTGTAAGTCTTGCAACTTGTAAGTCGAGGGGCCTAGGTTTGCTACAATTTGAAAAGGGCATACCCATAACTACTAAAACTTAGTGTGCTTTCCCTTTTCATCGTGCGGGTGATCCCACTTAAGAACAAGATCTCCTACTTCGAATTCTTTGTTCCCACCTTTGTGTTTGTCAAACTAATGCTTCACTATTTCTTGTTGATGCTTAAACCTTTCTTTGGCTTTGGACCTAGACTCTTCTGACTTCAACAGATTATAGATTTTGATTTGTATAATTTCATTATTGGTACCCCTATATTCTTGAGCTATTATGGAAGATGGCAACAGAATATTAGGAGGAAGGACAACTAATTTTCCATAAACAAGAGTGTATGGTGACACACCTAAGGAATTTTTGGGTGTGACTCTATCAGCCCAGAGAGCATTAGGTAACACTAAATGCCAACTTCTTTGATTTTCTATTACGGTTTTCTTTAGAATTCTAATCATATTTTTGTTTGTGGATTCCTCCAAACCACTTCCTTGTGGGTAATAATTTGCAGCAGAATGCAACTTGATTCCTCTTTCATTAGCAAATGCAGTTAATCTAATAGAAGAAAAGTGACTAAAATTATAAAAAATTAGGGAAATTGGAACCCCAAACCTGGTCATAATGTGATTCTGTAAGAAATCCATAATTACATCTTCGTTTACTTTTCGTAATGGAATAGCCTCAACCCATCTGGTGAAGTAATCAGTTGTTGTCATAATATACTTGTGCTGCAAGGAAGAATTTGGGTTTACTTGTCCAATAATATCGATTCCCCATTGTTCAAATGGTTCTGATATAATTACTGGTTTTAACGGTCCTACTGCTTTAGCTTGTCTTCCAACACACCTCTGACAAGCATCACATTTTCTAACATGAGCATGAGCATCCTTAAATAGTGTAGGCCAGTAATATCCAACTATGAGAATCTTATGTGTTGTTGTGTCTTCAGAAAAAATGACCTTCAGCAGGCCCATCATGCAATTCTGCTACGACCTTCTTTCCATCTTCTTGTTCTAAGCACCTATGAAAAACTCCATCGTAGTTCTTTCTGAACAATACTCCATCAATTATCTGATATAAATCTGATTTCAAATGTAATGCTCTTCTTTGCTTGGGACTCCAATGCTCCGACAAATATCCTTCTTGGAGGTAATGGACTAGGTCCCGATACCAGAAGTCTGGAGCTATAAAAAAAGGACATACATCCACCATATGTAGCTCAGCTTCATTATCCCAGCTGCTTTCTTCATTGTTTTGACCTTCAGTCATTAGTTTACACTATCATTTTCCTTTAACTATGGATGCTGGTTTGAACTCAAGATCGTATTCTTGTAAAGCAGTCACCCAATTGCCTCTTCTTTCTCCTAATTCCTTTTGTACAAAAAGAGATCGTACAACTGGGTGTGGAACTATTACTTTGGTGCGATTCTTAAGTATATATGGCTTGAATTGTTTTACCTCTCTAAAAACTGCATAATCTTGTTTGTCAATTGTTGGATAATTCAATTCAGCTCCCTGTAGACCAGTGCTCATAAATGATATGGGGTACTCATCTCCCCCATCTTCGTTCTATGTAAGCATAGCTGCTAACAAATCATTGGATGCAAAAGTGTACAGAATAAAATCCTTTTCAAAATTTGGACTTTTGAGTGATGGTGCATGAGCAACATATGTTTTTATCTTGTTGAATGCATTCTTCTCCAAATCAGTCCATTTCAATTGCACACTCTGTTTAACCATTTGCTGCAAAGGTTTGCTGATCTGAGCAAAGTCTGGTGCAAACCTTTGCACAAAGTTGATTGTTCCCATAAACGATTGCATACCCTTTTTATTATGGGGTAAAGGGATTTGTTCTTTGGCTTTAATCCTTTTTGGGTCTATGGAGATCCCTTTCTTAGAAATAACATGACCCAGTAGCTTTCCTTCTGTGACTGCAAACACACATTTCTTGGGATTTAGTGAAATACCATACTTCCAACAACGCTTGAAAATCTGTTTCAAATGAAATGCATGCTCCTCTCTCTTTTTCGAAAATATTGTGACATCATTTAGATAAACCACAACACTACGACCAATCAGACCGTGGAAAGCTATATCCATGGCCCTCTGGAAAGTAGCTCCAACATTAATAAGTCCAAAGGGCATTCTCCTATACGCAAAATCTCCCCACATGGTTCTGAACGTGGTTTTAAGCTGGTCTTCTTCAGCTACTAATACTTAATTATAACTGGAGAATCCATCTAATAATGAAAACAATTCAGAACCTGAAACCATATGTAGTATTTGCTCCATGGGTGGGACCGAATAATTATCTTTATCTGATGCACGATTAAGATTTCTGAAATCTACACAGAGCCTGATTTCTTCGGACTTTTTCCGTACTGGCACCAAATTCGAAACCCATTCTGAATGTCTGACTTTGAATATGATTTTAGCATCCAACAATTTTTTTACCTCACTTTGAATTAAAGGTTTTAGCTTAGGATGCATCTTCCTCAAAGGCTGTTGGTAAGGCTTGATTCCACCTTTAATTGGGATAACATGTTGTATGATCTTTGTGTCATAAGTTTTAAGCTCTTCATGGGTCCAAGCAAACACATCCTTGTACTACTTGAAAAGACTGATGAACTTACTCCTTTCGCCTAGAGAACAACACTTCCACAAATTTACATATTTGGGTTCAGCTTCAATCCCCAAATTTATCAGCTCGAATTGTAAGGACGAGCTATGGGTCTTGACATTTGTTGGCTTTCTGAATTTGTTATCTAAATCAAACATTCGTTCCAAGGTCCTGAATCCTTTAGGAATAAGGTTCCTGAATTTTAATTTTGCTTGATGTTCTTCGTTGTCTATTATTGCTCTTTTGAAAGTATTGTCATTCATCAAACACTCCAAAATTTGCTGATCATCATCAAACACCCGTAGATTTGTGATCATATCTGGAACAGAAGGCCTGAAAAGTAATTCAATAGAGCATCTATTATTTGAAGGCACTAATCTTGCGGCTGAAGTAGCTAGTAAATCAGCTGCTGCATTCTTTAATATAGGAATGGACACAATATTAAATGTATGAAAATTTATAAGCAAATCCCAAACTTCATTTTGGTAAGCTTTCAAATGTGGTGAAATACAGTGTATTTTGTTCCGAATTTGCTTAACAACGATTTCAGAATCCCCCTATACTTTCAATTCTATTGCCTTTTTAAGTCCCTGAACTAGTGCTTCGTATTCGGCTGTGTTATTTGTGCAGTTGAATTCTAACCTACAAGAAAGAAAATGTTTATTTTTTTCTGGAGCAATCAGGACACAACCACGCCATGATCCCTCCAATGTTTTAGAACCATCAAAATAAAGAGTCAAAAAACTATCTACCTCTACTGAATTTGGATTACATACTACATCTAAAACTAAATCTACTATGTTACAGTCAATCTCTTCAGCCCGTGAAAATCGAAGGAGATCAGGCTGGATATCAGGTATACTGCTGACTTCTTCAGCTTGATAATTTCCCTGTTCCAATTCAATGAAATAATTTCCCAATACAGAGTTTACTGGTTCATTTTTTCCCTCTAACTGAGTGACATTGTATTTCATTTGGGGCTCTCTTAATACTTTTATCTGATTTGGACTTCCCTTAAAAGGAAACCATAGATGTGGCCAATCTAATGCAAAATATTTCTAACCTTGCTGACTAGTCTCGACTCAACACCAGTCCATTAGCATCTAGTATGTCTGCTACTACAATGTCTATGTAGTGACATACCCTCTCATCTGCAGATACGCGAATCAGAACATCCTCCATTTCTCCTATTACCTTTACAACTATCTTGTCTAATTGAAGAACTTGCCAAGTGGATGGTTTAGGTTGACCATTGATTTTCTTGCAGACTGAAAGTGGGATAACGTTGACTGATGCTCCTGAGTCCACCAAATAGTTGTGCACATTGTAGTTGAAAATTTTAAAAGTTAGGAAAAATGCTGGAGTTTATACTTCGACTTCCCTCTTAAACTAGCCTCACCAATTTCTTCCTCAGGTTGGTTGTGACTGGGAGGCTCATCGTCTGGTGTCTCAAGTGCTTTTAAAAGCTTCTCTTTTTGCTGAGGTAAATTTCACATTTCAAACAATGAGATATTCGCTTTAGCTTTTTTAATGTCTTCCACAATATCATACCCCATCTTAGGTTCTTTGAGATTCTTCTTGACTTCGGTAAGCTTAAGAGGTGTGTTGATTTTCTTCGGATCCTGACTTGAAATGACAAATTCAGGTATTTTAACAGTTGCAGTGTTGTTTTGTATCTTCCTCATGTTTTCTTGAAGTTTCTTAATCTTAGGAAGTATTGACTTATCTTCTTTTAACAGACTCTGACTTCTTGTTGTTACATTAGTTTCTGGTGTTTCCCCTTGTATCAGAAAATCTTCCTCTTCCATATCAAACATAAAGACACAGTCCCATAAAACTAAAGTATCTTCCTCTTGTTTTTCTATAGGTTCATTATCCTTTTCTTCCTCACCAGTTTCTGTCAGTTTGGAGTCCAATAATTGATTCATTACTAATGTCATAGAATTAATCCATTGTGGGCAATTCTTCTCAGAATGAGGCTGCTGATGAAAGGTACAGAAATTATCCATGCCTACATCGGTTAAATTCATTACTGTAGGACTGTGTGGAGGAGGTTTAGGTTGACTGTTATCTTCCCTTTTTTTATAATAAGGATTATATGGTTTGTGAGCTTCTTTTTCCTTTTCTAAATCTATCACTTTGTTGGATAATTTCTGCATCATCTTCACCATCCCTTCGAAATCCTGTGATCGCTCATCTTTAGGTTTATTTAGTAATAAAGGTTTCTTGTTTCCAAAAGTCTTTTCTTCTAACTGCATAGGGTAATTTTCTATACTCTCCATCTTAGCCTCTACTTTCTCAGCTTCTTCATAGGTTTCTGCTAATGTAGGTCCAACTGATCTCTTGGAAAACATGGCTAGATCAGGCCCAAGAGCTGAGGTATAGTATTCAATTAGAGCATTTTTAGATGGTTTATCAGCTGCATTGAAATTGTTTAGTTAAGCAGCAAACCTTTGAGTGAAATTATGCACTCTTTATTTCCTTTCTTTCTTTAGAGCACATAACCCTTTCATTAAAGTTGCATGAGTTTTCTGGATTTCATATTTGCTTCTAAACATTCTCTCAAAGGTGTTCCAATCTGTGATTGAATTTGCAGGAAGGGAAAAATACCATGAGGCTGCTTTTCCTTTCAGGATGTGGGGAAACAATCTACAGACCACATCTTCATGCTCTCCAGCTTGTAGTCCTTCTAAAACCAAGTAAAAACTCTGGAAATGAACATCTATCAGAATTCCTTCACTTGGTTCAAACTTAGGTAACATCTTGTCAAAAGCCTGAAGCCAATCATGCAAGGGAGGTTTCAAATTTAAAGGCGACCTAGCCCTCCAAGCAGGTTGTGGAGGTGGTTGGTTTGTATTTACATTAGCCATGATTCTGAGTGGAGTATGAGGTTGTGACTGAATAGGGGTCTGGAAAGGTGAACAGTAAGGTGAATTTGGATCTAATTGATCTAAAGGTTGGTCAACTTCTTGTAAGACAACTTCTACCAGTTCTTCAAGATCTTCTACAAACACTGAGTCTTCTAATTGAGGGCGATCTTTATTTTGGTACTCTCTTCTAGGTAGGACATAGATAATAGGTAATCCTCCAATATTTTTCGCATATTTCCTCATGATTCTCCTTAAATCATCAACCACTTCGTTATCGACGGGGTACAGATACCCTTTTTCTTTATCTTCAAGAGTGGGTTTGTGAAGCAAACTATTTTTAGAATTGTCACCGGTGGAGTGATTTTGAGGAAGCGGGCTTCCTCGACCAGCCATGCAATGGTGACCCTCCTTCTAGCGCCAAAAACTGTTGAGGTTTGGAAAATCACAGGTAACAATAGTAGGGATTCTCCCCAATAAACGTTCCCAATTAGCTCGTTATTGTTTGGTATGGGGAATTCGTCTGGTTTATGGTCCGGCTACTGTAGGTCAAGTAACAATTAAAGTGTTTTACTGGTTATGACCCAGTCCATCATGTATATTTTTAGTTTTTTGATGTTTAAGGTATGATGTGCAAGTGCCTAACTAAAATGCAGACGATAGAGATAACTTTGAGGGTCACAATGTGATGTGTAGGTTCTTACCTCTCTTCTTACCTCTCTCGATTCTAAATCACAAACATCAAGAAACTAACTAAGACTTACTAACCTATCCCTAGGGAGCAAAACTATCATTAATGGTGAGTAATTTACTGTAGTGCATGCATAAAGAAAAATCACAGATAGAACACATGAACATCAATAGAAATATAAACAACAAGATAGCTTATTGTTAATTAAAACCTTCATTACTCAATGTGGAAATTTCATAAAATAAACCAGAGTACATTCATAACATGAAAAGAAATTGAATGAGTTAGAACGATTTCACAGTTAATGGAAGCAAGTTGAAAAAGAAATAGTTCATATCCAACTGGACCATAGAAAACATTTGAAAAATCCACAGAACTTTCTCCAACAGAAACATATGACTCTTTATTGTAAAATGAAATAGTTCTTCTTGATAGGTATAACTCCCGATTCATATTATTCCATTGCTAATGCTTATATTTATACAATTCATATGACGGTTGTGTTTCATCTTCCGCCAATCGTTTTCGGCTTCCTACATAACTATTCAGTTTTCTTTATTTATTTACAAAATATAATCCTGACGGATTATATTCCAACA